>VWZI01000957.1:58853-75479 GCA_013396835.1 Psilopogon haemacephalus | reverse complement strand
AAAAAAAAAAAAAAAAAAAAAAAAAAAAGGTCCTTCTGTGAGGCACTTTGGTGTTACACCAACACCACTGGTGCCTTTCAAAGAGGCATGGCTAGAATATTAGAAGACTTCTCATTTTGGCGTGTGAAAATCCCTTTGGTCTTTTCCAGTTAACAGGGATAAAAGCAGCAGGGTGAAATAAAATAAATAAATAACTGAGAACGGAACCTGGGGAAAATATTATAGGGCTGCACAGCAGCCTTGAAGGAACATGAATTGAACAACCTTTGAAGTGCCCAATTCTATAA
The DNA here is from genome assembly GCA_013396835.1 of Psilopogon haemacephalus. Lineage (NCBI taxonomy): Eukaryota > Metazoa > Chordata > Aves > Piciformes > Megalaimidae > Psilopogon > Psilopogon haemacephalus. Next base: position 75,192 of record VWZI01000957.1, on the reverse strand, counting down.
TGAGATCATATGAGAATTTTTTAAGCAATAAAAGGGAAGTCTCCGAAACAAGTGTAAGTTACAGCCTGAAGTGCTTTATCACAGCTTCCATAAAACTCAGTTGTTTTGAAAATTTATTAACTTCACAGCAAAAATGGAGCTGATTGTGAGGGGATGACAGAGAGGGATGTGTTGTTTCACAGAGGTGTGTTGATAAACAATGGCTCCATCTCCTGATATCAAAATAGCTATAGAAGGAAAATTGTTTCCTGCCAGCATATAAGGAAGCATTTTTCACTCAGGGATAAGAACAAATTCCAGTGGTGGAACTTGTGTGGTTCCTCAACAATTTGCATGGCTTTATGTGGTTCCTCAACAAAACTCCTCCTCAGCTCTGGAGAGCTAAGCCTTGAATTCGACAACATGCCTATATAGGTATGTAAAATTGTACACTAACTACCAAGTCTGCTGCCCCAAAAAGTGATGCCTAAGCTGATGTGCCAACTCTGATGTGTCATACAAAACACATTCTGAGGAAATGTTCCTGTCTACCTGAAATGATGCCGAGCTGAGCAGAGATCACATTGTGGAAGCAGTACCAACACAAGGTTGCTCTTGAGCTAATCAGACATTTCTTTTAGTTGGGCTAACTAATCTACACACAAAACTCTGCTGATGTGAATATGCCCTTTCCAGATTGGCATCTGCCCATCCACACCAACCAGAGAGGCTTGTGTTTTGTACGACACACATCATCCATTTGACTTTAAGAATCTCAGTCAATCCTTCCAGATTTCCCCCACAATCAACAGAGAGAAATAGGCACACAAACTCTATCTATTTGATGTAGACATCTCTATTGGTAAGAGAGGAATCATAAGATGCAACTGTCAATTTCTCTCTGCAGACTCCAAAAGAAGCCTGGAGGATTAGCTTAGACATCACACAGATACCTGCATGTCAGAAAACCCCAGCCCTCCACAGCTGAAGTCACCATGGCTGTCTGAAGCAGGATAACGCTGACTGCCTGACTGTATAATGCCTTTTAATGTATGGCTGGCAGCACACTGCAAAAAACATGCACAGCACTGCTGATACTCATAGTCTTAAAGCAGGAAAGTGGGGAGAAAGTGATAGGTTAAGAAAGTGTCCAAGATGCATCCCTTTTTATTTTGCAACCAGATCACATTTTGTTGCCGCCAGAGTAGAAGGCTAGATCCAATCTCTGCACCTGTATGTGTCACCTGTTGCCCCTGGGGACAGCTGCAATTGGCAAGAGGAAAAACAGACAGCTTCATCCTGCACAAGGTGACCTGTCTGATGACATAAGAGTAACCATGATACAGGAGCCGAAGCAGGGTTGGGTATCTCATGCTATGGGGAGAATCCAGCATGGCAACTGAACCACTGAAAACAAAACGCATTTGCTCAGCCTTCCTCCCTCAAACTCCACCTGTATTCACTTTATGTATCAATTGAGCTGGTGTGCTATTGCATACAGAAGGCACTTCTAAATATGTTTATATTACAATGTTACCAATATAACTTTTGTTGGGAACCCGTAGCAACTTAATTTCTGCTGCTGCCAGCCTTCCAGGGGGTTTAAGACCCAGATTTTGTACCCTGTGCAAGCAAGTATTTCAAAGTAACCCACAGGAGCCCTGGGAGGAGATATAACCAGGCAGCTGGGGGAGAGAAATTGCTCAGTTCCGAGACTTGCTCAGAGGCAGAGATCTGTCTTGAATTTACAAATGAGATAAGAAGTGCAGATTTAAGAATTATATAAATGCTGAAGCATTTGTTTCAGAAGTTCTAGCAAAACGAAGCCTTTAAATTCAATTCTTCAAGTTATAAAAGGCTCCATCCGGGGCAGTTGTTACGGTAGGTTGACTTCATCCTCTAAGGCAACTTTCCTCCTTTATTCCTAAACCCTGTAACACCCTGACAGCCCCAAGGGCACTCCTGCAGCAATCTTCAGAGGGAAAAAAGACAGAGAGAGAAAGTTGTCCTTGGATTTATTTAGCACGGAGGAGGCCAAATCTGGGACAGGGGAAAAGGTTTGCATAGAGTCAGAGCTCTTGTGGATTTGTAAAATCATCCATGCACATGGAATATATTGAACCTTGAACCTAAACTAAGGTCAAGCAAGTTTAAGGCTTGATACAGATATTTCACAGAACTCTGGTAAATGAAAGTGAACGTTACTGCTAGAGCAAGAGAACAAAACAAGCTATAAAAATGGTTGGTCAATTGTTTATTTTTCTTTTCAGTCCATTGTCGAGTTTACTTTGTCCCCCTTAAGCCCAGCACTGGTATTTCCTGCATCTGGGTGATGACAGCAATCTCTTACACACCACATAAAACAGATTTAGAAGTTTGAAAGCCACTCCTGGCCTGGTTTCTCCCCGGAAATATATACCTCTCCAGCACAAAGGAACATTTGTATTTGCTTCGTTTCTCTTTAGTTCCCAAAAATATCGATTTCCTTCTGCTGCACAACATCACCAAAAAGCAACAAACAAACAAACAAGAAAAATCCACTAGAAGCAAAGTCCCAACCTCTGCATAACCTGTGTGACAGCTTTTGAATCAAGATTACTTTTTTTTTTTTCCTAATTGAGCTACAAAACAATATGAAGAGAAGGAAAATCAACATAATGACTTCTTAAAAATATATTAACATTTGCTTGGTTTTAGCCAAATCCTTTTTCTCCTTTGGGATAAATGGGTTCTAAATGATGCTCAGAAAAGGGGCCAAAACCTTCTGTTTGATGCCATGACAGAGCATAGGCCAATTTGGAAGAAATATCCTTTCCAACCAAGTTCTGACCAACAGCAGCATTATTGGCTCTTAATGTGGAATGTGTCTCAAGTCCTGGCAATTGCAATACAACTGCCAGTTCAGAAATAATCTGGAAAAGTTAAAAACTTTTAGGAGATCTACAATAAAATAATAATAAAGTTAATAATAATAAACAACTTTTTCTGTTTAAAAGAGCTTAGCATAAATAAACTTTTAACATCAGAAAGTACAGAGGTGGTGTTTTCTCTGTTCTACTGACAAGGCACATGAGCAAAGGCACTGCAGTGGAGAGATGGGATCAGATTCAGGACAAATTAAAACAAGAGATAATAGGCCATGAAGTGATGTGTTCCACAGAGATAAACAGGAGACAGGCTTCAAAGCTAAAACTTTAAGAAGGGTAAAGTTTACAGAAAATACACAAACAGTATTGGTGTTTTTTTGCCTTCCCAAGCTAACTTCATGAGTACAGAGGGGGTTGCAGGATTAGCACACCTGCTTCTCTAAATCAGCTTCAAAGCTGGTTAGCTGCTTTGTTTTCTTCACGTTCTCACTGAAGTCCCAGGAATCTTGGTTCCAGTTCCCCACTGGTTTGCACTCTGGGTAATCATTAGTGCCCTTGATTCATCAAAGCATTCGATGGCATGGTTAAGTTTCAGACACACAGACACTCTTAACTCTCAATTATCCATGGGTGGTTTAAGCAGATTCAGTGGATTAACTATGCCACAGACAGAGAGCCACTGTACCTGGTCCTACTTGGAGCCTGTGAGGCTCAGGCAGGGCTCTGAGGTCAGGCTGGTGATTCAAACACAGCTCTCCTGCTTGAGACCAATGCAGACCAGTTTGCACTGTGTCAAATTTACCCTCGTAGGACCCAGAGCATCAGGAAACAGCCCAAAGACACCCAAGTAGCTCTGCCACAGCCAGGTCTGCATCAGCTTGGGTTATGTAGTCCTGGACTGCCCTCTGCCAAATCACCACAGCATCCCTGCAAGAGGCACTCCCAGTATATAGGGAACTCCCACACACCTGTAAGCCAGGAGATGAAGAGTAGTTGATTCCCACCAACCTTACTAAAGCTGCCCACAAGCTCAGAAAGTTAGAGGTGTTATGGAGCATTTTGCATTGACAAAAAGTAGCAGGCTGGCTTTTATTTTTTAAATGCTCTACTTTAGAAACATCCTCTAGCATTAATAACCAGCACACAACATAGTAAAAGCATGGCAGCAACCAGCTTAGTGGGATAGCTGCAAGGAAGAAAGTTAAAAAACAAAGGGAAACACTGTCAACTGAAGGGATTCACACTACCAACAAAGTCAGATTTTCAGACAAAATTCATTTCACAGTCATAGGAGTAAGACCTGAAAATGTGCAAAATTTTAAAGGCCTTACTATTTCATTGTCCAACTGCTCCCCCAGCCTAACAGTGAAGAGTATATGGAAGAAACAGACAAAAAAAAATTAATTAAAAGATCATATTTAAAAGGCTGGAATTACTGGGGGAAAAATACTAATTGTGTAGAGTGAAATTTGTTACCTCAAATAAAATTATACTGTAGAAAGAAAAATCCAGCTGATTTTATGCAATATTGAGAAGGAATAGATGCTTGCATTAGAGTGCTAAGAATACACCCATCCACTTCAAGCCTAGAGAGACAAAAACACATTTTTTAGGGCGAGAGCATTTGTAGAATGATCAGAAGGGAAAAAAAATTAACCCAAGGTGAACATCTGCAAACAACACAGGCTGCTGAATTACACAGAGAAAGGATCAAAATTATAAATTCTAGTGAAGATTAGGTACACAGAAACATGTTTGAAGAATTAAAAGGGCAGTCTAAGTGAGATTGCTGGCACACTGATCCTGTGCACAGGGTCTGGAAAGAATCAGAAAAGGCTGAAAGGAAGAAAAAAAAAAACAACTACACAAACTAGGGACAACTGTGGGAAACAGAACTGCTTTATAGACTAATGCCACAGTAATCCTGAGGAGAAGGGTGAGCAGTTCATGTGGTCGTACAGACAGTGATTGAAGACAGAAAGATTTCCTCTACGAGGAGAATATGACACGTAACTTAAGCAAAGACTGCCTGTGTGCAAACACTGTACAAAAAACTAGCAGCTATATCTGCAACTGCGTCACTGAATCAAGCAGCTAGCTAGATTGCAGCTGGGTTGTGGAGCCAGCTGAACACCATCACTGCAGTTGTGATGGGCAGCAATATTAGATGGGAGAAATGTGATCGAGTGCTGGTGGTGCAGGACACTGCCAAGAAGAACATCATGAAGCAAAAGATGCTATCATTCGGCATTTATAGTAGATGACTCACAGGAGTACCACCCACCACTGGGCAATGAGGCAGAGCAAGGCACTGATTTGAATGCAACACAATACCACAACTCCTTCATCTAATACCCTTTGGATGAATAGTCGCTGTGGGTCACGCAGTGCTCTGGCTGAACACATAGGTTAAGTTTCAAAGACAAGAACACCTAGAAAACTAAGTAGAGCAAAGCAAAAACAAGCTAAAGTGCAGAAGTTTTTCATGCTTTAGGAGACCTGCTGAACCCAGCACCCCTACAAAAAAGCATTATTCCTGCAGAAGCTATTACAGACTAGACTACAGAACCCTGAGGAAAAAAAAAAAAAAATCAGAGGATTTACACCAATTCAAAAATGCTGAGGAAAAAAGTCATAGCAAGGAGGTAAAAACCCACCAGCATTATCTGAGGCAGTAATACAAAGATATATCCAAGGCATCTTTCTTTGTGGTGATAAAAGTGGGTCTGGCACATTGCCACATCTATTGGCTACCAGATACAAACCCCAAGAGCACCAGACTTGTATACTGTTAATTGGACCAGACACAAAGAGAGACTCATGTCTTAGTGTTGCTCCCATTGTAGATGTTAAAGAAGACACATTTCAGGACTGTAAGAACTGGTTTCAGTTATTCCTAAACATAAGTTGAAGCAGGAGGCTGAAAATCGGTAAGCTGAAATGGAAAAGCAATATGACTTCCTGCTTTGGACATGGGGACTCAATGCTAAATCCTAAGAAATTTAAAACCTCCAAGAAACACCCAGACACAAGAGGGTAGACTGTTTGACCATCGTTCCAGATTTGATATGCATCAGCAATGTGATGCTTGTACTCAGTTAATATCCAGCAACGCACAGGGAGTGGGGGTGGCTGGGAGCCTAGAAGTGAAAGCCCAGATAGTGAAACACAAAAAGGCAGCCATAAGATGCCAGCTCAAAGGTACTAAAAGCATGACCAGCAGCCAGACCAAAGACATGTACATGGAAGCCCAGGAACAAGGACAGCCACCCACAGACTTCTGTTAGTAATGCCCAATAGACTTATGAACAAATAAATAAATAAAGTATGTCAGATTGGGAAGGATCTGCTGTGTAAAACTGCACAAAACTACAGCAATCCCAGCAGTTCACTCTCAAGCCATGAATGGGCACTTGGTCATAAGTTACAAGTGAGCAACAACCCAGCCTCCTCCAGATAAACAAACAAAACAAACCAAAAAACCCAAACCAAAACAACCAAACTCATTTGTGAGATCACCCAAGTGACTACCGCTCATGCACACAGTTTACATGCACCTGGATTTAATGCTAGCCAAAGCTTCCACACTCCTCTAAATACTGTTCTCATTAAAAGTGGCTTCTTTTAGCAACACAGCATGCACTCTTTTTAATACCTATAGTGCTGTACATGAAATACCCACATGCTCTGTAGTAGCCACTGTCCCTTCACAGCAGGAGTCTCTTTCCTGTTTCCCAGTTGTATGTTTTGTATAGATGAGGAGAGCTACAAACCCAAAGGTTTTCTTTCACAGTTGTCCTTGTTGCAGGCAAATGTTACCATCACAGACCCAACTAGCAACCCAGAAATCAATGCCAAATGCAGCAATCGTTACTCTCCTGCATGTACTGCACTTTATGCAGATGATCACATATTGTAGTTGTTGGTATAGGTATCTGTGTATGTAAACAAATCTATTTCCTATCATAAAGTGACCAATCATCTATTTTGTTGGATAGAATATAAACCCACTTATCCGTTAATTGAAGGACCCCGCACTAACGTGGGGGGAAGGACTATGCACTGCCTGTTACTGGTATATTGGGTAGGACATGCCATGAAAAGGAAATTATGTAAATATTCACCAACAAAAGCACAACAGCACAAGTGCATAAAGTCTTCCATGGACAGAAATCTGTCCTGCAGCAGCAGTACATCAGTCTGAAACAAACACCTTTCACCAAGTGAGCAGCTCCAGCTCACCACAGCGAGAGCAGTGTACACACAACACAAAGCCTTCAATTTTCAGTCTTGTGCTTTGAAGTCCTGGATTCAGAATCAGCAAATTCCCCCCCAAAAATAACATTACCAGAAGTACATACACACATATATGTAGACTGCTAGAATGTCAGATACATATTTCATGTTTGCCGTAGTAATAAAACACACAGAATTACTTCACTAAAAAGGCTAAACTTCCCTTGTCTCACTACTTTTCAATCATTTTCAGCACAGGCCAGCTGCTAGGGAAGTCATTAGACTAAAACATAGATGTTACATGCTTCAGAACAGCAATTACACAAAGGCTAACACTGCAGTCGCAGGCTGACCCTAGTGAGCCCTCTTTGCAGGAAGCCAGGACTGTTACCTCACCAGAGCTCCTTCAGAGAAAGGCTTCCGACATGAATTTACAAACTACAGTGTCTTGATGTGAGTGAATAACGTGACTTTACCCTCGTGAAAAACATGAACTCCTCTCTATCCCACGTATTTCTCCCTCTCTCTTTCCCAGAGCTGAACCCTGCAAGCAGACTGAAGTAACTGCAGCAGGTAATTACACGTCATTATTATTGCATTAGAGTGAGTAGCTATTCAGTAAATTAGTACGTGATATTAACTAAACCTATTCATTTGAAGAACACAAGAATCAGCCTCAAAGCAGCAATTAACAAATTATCCCTAAACAGGTGTCACTTAAAGAGCAAGTCAGGCTATCATTTTGTTACAATTCACCAGCAAAACGCAGCCTTCTTCCACAGAGCAAACACAGCTTAAGCAGCTGGGATGTTCTCAAAAGGCACAAGACCTGTACTTAAATAAATCAGTGCTGTTGGATGTCAAGCCTCACACAGATAGTCAGCAGAATTTGTGGAGCTTCTCCCTAAGATTTAGGGGTGATTTACTACTACGGTGAGAGAACACGCATGAGATCTAAATCTTGCTGATTGAACTCCGTGCACTCCTGGGGGAAAAAACAGAGCTCTTGTTTGTCTAGTCAATATAATCCCTGACACCCGTGGTGCTCTGGATTTTTAAAGAGTAGCAAACTATCACAAAAAATATTGGGATCCTTGTTACTGTGTGCAGTGTTCTTAAAGCCCCGTGGCAGAAACACATTAATTCATCACCTTTCAATCTCGATCTTGCAAACACTGCATTCTCCCCATAGTAGCCCTGCTCTTCGCAAGAGTTTACATCCCTCTGGCTTTGGGTTCCTCCAGATCCTGTTGCACGCTTGCAGAGGTGAAACAAGCAGACAGGTGACAGGTTTTGCTTTAGACCAAACACTGCTGCTGGAACTATAGACGGAATGGGCGTAAAATTTACACAGGTGAAAAATGGCCCGAGTTGCGAGAATGAACTGCACAGCTCTTTCTGTGCAGCGAGCAGGTCACATTCGACTCCGAACGGTGCCGATCCACCCAGGCGCGGGCATTCAGGCTCCCGCAGGCACCGTGGCTGAGCGCAGCCACCTCACAGCCTCTCCGTCCCTCTCCAGCTGCGCTGCCGCTGCCAGAGCCGCTGCCCGGACGGGACGGGCGGGTGGAGCCGGAGCAGCCGCAACCGGGCCCCGCCCCGCCGCCAGGCGCGGGCTGCCAGCAGCCTCTGCTGGTGAGTGCGGGCACGGAGGCACGGCCAGGTTCGGCTGGGCTCGGCCCGGCCCAGCTCGGCGGCACTGGGGCCGTGTAGCCCGCAGTTAACGCAGAGCCGGGCCGCGCCACCCGTACCCGAGCATCTGCGCCCTGGGGAGGCAGGCAGCGCTGAAGCCTGGCCAAAGCACACTCGCCATGGCCATGAATTGCGCTGATTTTCTTCCTTCTGACCATTTAGGACGTAAGAAGTTCCCCTGGGCTTTCAGACTTTCCTCTAAAGAAACCTATACAAGGTAACCGAAACCTGCATTTATCAACGTGAAGTGCAGGCAGAGGGGCACAGCCTGCAGCCACTCTTAAAAAGCATTGACAACAAGCACAAGAAACCCAGAATCATCAGATAGAATAAACCAAATTATAATACATAGAGTTTTGTTGGGTTTTTTTTTGTTGTTTTTTTGTTTTTTTAATACAAATCACATAACAAGAAAAAGCCTCTCACAGAGGACAGGAAGATGGACTCATGGGTTTGAGGCAGGAAACAGTGCCAGAGCCTACTAGAAGTTGAGGGAAAGTAAACCCAATCGTTAACACCACCAGGCTCACTTGCTGTCTTAATTTGCTGGTAGAAGAGTTGCTGAGTGAGATAATTTTCCAATTGATGTGATTAGTATAAACAATTTTAGCTTTCATTACCCACTATGTTTAGTTTCTCATGAGAGTATTTTTCCAAGCCTTTGGAAACGCAGAAATTGCAAGCATCTTAGAGCACAGCACTACAGCAGAAGCAGCAGTAATCTGATCTAATTCCATACCAATCTACTGCAGGTTTTTTGGGGTTTTTGTTTTGTTTTGTTTTTTATCCAGCTGGCATGGGCAAACCACCTAACCTCAATAATTTATTCATAAGCAATCGCAATGACTACATGACCAGAACATTTAAAAATTAAACTCATTTAATCATCTTGAAAGTAAATTTGTTCTAATAGGCAAAAAAAAACCAAAACCCAACCTTACAGTATAAACAATGGTATTATAGTGTAAATAGTGTAACAATGTTTACAGCCAGAAAAATAATTTGTCTTTTGACACAAAACACCTTCACTGGCTTGCTGATTGATCTGAACTTGCATTTTCCCTTTGCTTTGAAATCAAAGCCAATGTGGGTTTCGAGTATTCTCTTCATGATAAGACAGCCTACCTTATCTTAGGGCAAATGAGCTTTATCCTGCAGATGTGGGAGGGGCTGAGCACATTACCAGTTGGGAAACATCACATTTCCGCACTTTCACCCCTCTTCCAATTCGCCTGGGGCTATTTCCTCTGATTTTTTTTTTTTTTCCAGCAGCCTTAAGAGACAGAGTACAGGAGGCCACCAGGAGACACTGCTCTAGGAGCACAGAACTTCTCTCCTTGTGAGCGTGGCCTGCTGCAAAGGAAAACTCAACCTTCCATCCTGGGCCCAGCTCACAGGGAAGGAATATTCACCTGCCTACCACAACCCCTGCCACCACTGAGTATCTCCAGAAAGCCACAAACACCCCTTCTGCTCTGGTAAACTGGTGTTTCCTGTTAGAAACGCTCTAGCACACCATGTTTGGACATAATTTTGATGACCCTAGATTCAGGGGAATTCCCTAATATACATGCCACAGCCTGCACTCGAGCCAGGAGCCCAAGCAGATCATTTACCAAGAATGTTACAGGAACAGGCAGGGCAAGGGATTTGCCTTCCCCCTCTCCAGCAGGTACCAGTGAAGAGAGAACAGATGTGCCCTTCTCAGCTGGAGTCAAATAAGCAGCAAGAGCTAATGCAGCCCAAAAAGAGCCTCAGCTCCCAGCAGGTCCCAGGTTTCTACTCCAGCCGATTCAAGCAGACCATGTGGTCAACCACCACTTTGAAAAAGTCATACCCACACCCATACAGCAACAAGCAAGTTCCCAGCTAGGCCATGCAGACCTCTCATTTCCCAGGCTGAAGCAAAACATAAAACGAAAGCAAAGGCAGAAAGCTGCTGGTTTTGGGTTTCATCATAGGCACATGTGGAGGGGAGGCACTGAGCTGTGAGTTCAACTGCTAACAGATTCGTAGCTGTAATTTCACCTGCATAAAGCTGACTGTCACACAGGTGACCTTATAGCAATTCTAAAATTAAATTGTCCAGTCAGGCTATGGACAAACAGAAGTTAACTGTCAAAGAATCCAGAGCACCTTTGCCTTTTTTTTTTTTTAAAACTCCTCTGAACTTCTTTGACCTTTACTTCCACTCCAGGTACTCACTCTGTTTACAGCTTCAGTCTCTCACACTTAATAAGGGGTTTGGTAGTTCAGTGGAGAGAGTTTCCAGCCACCAGCCTGGGGACTGGACACAAAGTTGGGTTCCACACAGAACTTTGTTAAGTGAACTGCCAAGCAATAGTTTTAAGCAATTGTTTGCCCATCATGCAGATGTGAAGAGAGAGGAAGAGACAGCACCACCCTCTTTTCTCCCACACTACAGGCTCTGCATCTTTTTCCCTTTTTTATTTTTTTCTTTTTCAAATTGTGTGTGGAATTCCCCTTTAAGTCAGTGCAAGGTTTTACGCTGATGAGCAGTAGGGGATTTGTGGCTGGTTTAGGGGGAAAAAAATCAACCAGCCAAACGAAGCACATAGGCAAACTGACAGAATCTAAACCACATGTTATTCATCGACTGTGAGTTATCATATCATAGTCCATAACAGCATAGAGACAGGATAGTAATTCCTTTCTAATCTGGCAGCACCTTACTCTGGTGGCTGGAATATTAGAACATGCACAAATCCTAATACTAGGATTGCTGTATTAAACTTGTATTAAGATTTAGGCTTCCTGTAAGAGGTCAAGTTTCTGGCAGGAATGGATTCCACATGCAGAGGCTGAGTTCAGGCTTTTATCAGAGCCTCCACAAAACATGGAGGCTTTGAGAAAGAAGCAGGTTTCACCCCACTGTTGGCTAGCCTGATCCTGACTCTACCCCACCTCCTGCTTCTGAAGCCCCCACTAGATAATGTTTCTTACTCCAAAAATGGACCAGAAAACAGGATCCCAGCTCTTCTACCTCTCTCTTAGTAAGGATTTGTTTATTCCTTTCTTGCTCTGATACATTGGTGCATCCAGTCACCTTACAACCTCTTGCTCTCATGCTCCAGGGTTTAGTGTAAAGAAACATTGCTCTGCAAACACCTACTCATCTGAGCAAGCAGAAGGCCCTCGCCTGACCCACAGGATACAGCTTTCTACTGTAACCCTGAAGCTAAAGGCCAGTTTGTCTGGTAAATTACTAAATGTCCAGCTACAAAGAGGATCAACCAATGAGATACAGTTTTTTAAAAGTTCAATTAAAAATAAAATTCTAAATATTAAAAAAAAAAAAAATCAAAATAAAGAGCATGCTGAAAGATAAAAAGTTTGTCAAAAGGAATATGCTGTGACACTCCTGCGTGTAAATTCTTAGTGAATGAATTTTTGGGAGGTCGTTGACATGGGAATCAGGCAGAATATCAGGGTTCATAATACACCAAGGAAACATCTTTTTGATCTTGCAGAAAGTTGTTTTGCCTTAGCAGTATATATTTTGACCTCTGTGTGACCATACTGAGGGGGGAAAAAATTATTGTTTGTTTGTTTGAAGCAAGAAAAGGTAATACACATTTTACATTTACATTCTGCCCTCCCTATATAACTTCAGATATTCTCAAGACAGCTATCATGCCTAATTTCTGTGAAGGGCACAGCCCCAGCTGCCCATGCCATATGTGTATGGTAGTCATGTGGCAATTGGTTCCCATTAGGTAAATGAAATTTAAATTCTATTCCAAGACAGAGCACTTCAATCACTGGCTGCATGTGGCTAATTGATAAGCCTCTGGACAGAAAGGGAAAGCTGTGTAGGCAACAAGTTAGCCTGGTGTTCAGTGTTTGGGGATAAGAGGCAAATTCCTTGTGATTTCTTGTTAAGCTTAAAAGTTTGGGTTTTTTTAAACCCTGTACTTATAGCTATTTGCATCTGAAAGTATGCCAGAAGGTTTTACATGTACAGAAATCACAAAGGAGCATGCCGTGGTAAGTAACTGATAGAACCAGACTGAAAATCATCATCCTTCATTGACAAAACCCAGACTGAGATTTCAAAGCTCCCTAGGAAAAAAAACCCCTTTCATTCATTTTTAGAGGATGCATGCAGATAAATTGATTAGACTTTTTAATTGCATTTTAGCTATCTCAGGGATCTGTCTAAACTCTCCTGTAAAATTTCTCAGCTTCTTAATTAATTTGGGAGGAAACGTATTTTGTCTAATTTCAAGATCTTTGTATGTCAATGAAAAAGGATCTTGTAGTTACTCTTTACACAAAGTGAGATTTTGCAATCTGGTGTGTTGTTTGGGTGTTTTTGGGGGGTTTTTGTTTGGGTTTTTTTGTTTGTTTCTTTCTTTGTTTTGGTTTTTTGGTTTGTTGTTTTTTTCTAATGGAAAAGACTTAGCTTTTGGATGTCAGTTTTGTTATAGAAACAGACACCACCAACTTTCACTAAGAAGATCTTGGACTCTGACAGGAGACATAACTAAATTAGCAGTTCAGTTCCTGCAGCAAAAAAAGTCATCACAGAATCACTGAGGCTGGAAAAGACCTCTGAGATCATCAAGTCCAGTCTATAACGTAACATCACGACAAAAAACAAAACTCAATTAAATGGATCATAGTAAAAAACGAAGCTTGAAATCCTGTTACGCTTAAGGTGACAGCAAAAACCTCAGAGATTCCAGTGGATGTATGAGAAGGCAAAGAAGCAACCTGGAGCTTTGCAGCACATGTAGTAACCGCATTCCCAAGGACATAGGTTACCTACATGTGATCATATTCAGTCACAAATGTAATTTTCTTTGCACTGTAAAGGAGGCCTCTGCACGGATTCAGAGACAGTGCCGCCAGAAGAGATGGACAAACCACCAAGAGACTCTACAGCACTCTTCTAATAATGTCTGCCTTTTAAAGAGCCTGACCTCTTTTCACCTTGTTAAAGCCAGTAAGTAGTAAGTAATAGATCTTGTCAAAGGCTACTCTGTAGAATAACCTCTGGAGATATTAGATAGAGGTGTCCAGAGAAATACCACAAAAAGCTGCTGACAAGAAAACCAAAGGGATTATGATTAGGAAGTGTGAATAAGCTAAGGTTTCAAACATACTCAGATTTTGGTTAGAAATGCTGCAGTACAGGAAGGAAATGTTCTACATACCATCAAGCCACCAAAAAGCACACTTGAAAAGACAAGTTAAAGAGCCATCACATGGAGATTAAATACTCCACATGATTTAATAAAAGGTGCAAGAAATGCTATTGCACACACTTAACTAGAATAAGCAAGAAATTCTCCCTCCCCCAAATCCAGTATGTCTCATGATAAAAATTGAGAAAATTGTTTGCTCAAAGGCAAGCAAAAAGTGTACCTATAAAACATTTATTGTTCCTTCAGCTCCATTTTAATCCATCACCAAATATTCAAATTAACGGTACCTTTTAACAGAACCTTCACCAGATAATTGCCAATAATAAGTTTCCATTTAAGACCCCCACATTTCCCCTAAAGAAATATCTTTTAAAAGACCCTAAAAATCTAAGCCAGTAGTATAACCAAGAAAGACTATTCCTTCATTACTCCAGTTTCTGAATTTAACAATGATTTATTTGGGGTGGGGGGGTGCAAAATCCTGACAGCCTCTACTAAATCAGATCTCAATGAAGTTGCTGTACAAAGATTTGGTTTCCCCTGCAGCCAATTTTTACTGATCCCATCAGCTGATGAAGCCAATTTTGCACTGCTCTCAAGGAAAAGCAGTCCTCTTCTCTGATCCAACCAGATCAGACCAAGTGTTGGGAAATATTCAGGAGATCTGGCCAGCAAAAGGCCCCTACCCAGCCATCTGAACTTCTCAGCCAACTCAGCTTCCCAAGAGCTTACCCCTGTCTTACATGCACAGCTTTATATTGTGCAGATAAGGGTCTCAAGCCCCCTTATAACAAAAGCAGACAAATACAGACAGATAAACATTACAATGTTTGCACGAACCTGAAAGAATTTATTCAGCACCAAAAAAACGCCAACCAACCAAACAAAAAATTTCTTTGAAGCATTTAGTACCTTGGGTCTTCCTCGATGTAAGTCAATTTTCAAAGGAGATGAATCTCAATTTGAAAAACTGCTGCAATTGAGTATTTTGAGTTTATCACAGATTTTCCTCCCCTGCCACTCTGGCAGAAACTAGTCACAAAATTTGGTACGTAACTGTGAAGGCTTTCAGGGCTCTGTGCTTTTCAGCTAATTTCTTTGCGTGAAAGTTTTCGGTGAATGCTTTTTTTTTTCTCCAAGAAAGTTAGCAGCCTGTCTGCCCAGGACAGATGAACCCCTCCCACCCAAAGCTACTGTTCACAGGATGTCCACCTTACCCCTAGCAACTGCTACTTGATTTAACTCAGGATTGGATGAGGCTGAAGAGAAACCCTGTGGCCCAACTGTCTTCTCTGCACAACAGGCAAGGAAATCCCCTCTGTGCTAAATATGGGCTTTGGCAAGAGACAAGTGGCTCTGTTAGGACCTTGCCACTTTACAGGCTATCTCACATGCACCACAGTTGAGAGTGTGGAGGGCTCTAAGCAGATTTGGTTGTTAGATGGGAAAATAACCAGCGTTTTAACTCGGGCACTGAAAGGATGATGCTTTTTAAGCATGTATTTTGAAGATGGCTATTAGTAAAACACTGGGAATGTGTCTAAACTGCTAAAAAAGCCACGCTATTTGCATTTTCATTTAACTCCTTCACGACCAGCCTTTGTCAAAGGTGTGTTATTTCTATGGTGTTGAGCACTTGCTTTTACGTTTTTCTTCCCCAGCAATAAGCCACAGTTTATTGCTGTGCATCACTGACTACATACTCAAGCGTCTGTTCATACAAATCAGTTCCTTGACTGCAGCCTTGTTTTTGCTCATAAAAGTCTGCAAAAAAATGACTGAAGTTTTACAGGTGATACCCACCCACTTCAGGTGATACACAGCACTAATACCTCTGTAAATGGAGACATAGCCATGTCCAGTATTTTATATAAGCACTGGAGCCAACCAAGAGATTTGCATGAAGTCTTTCTTGCACTTTCGGGAGGCACCTGAACCCTGCTAGGTGGCAATTTCATTAGTGTGCAAAGGCATCAAGTGGCTTCCAGTGCCACATTTGCACCCACTGTGCAGTCTGTGATCCCATGCCATGCAACACAGCCACAAGGCTCAGGAGTACTCCCAGTGCCATATCTTCCCCTTCCTCAAAAGAAGAGATAGAACAAGAAGCTCATCATACATAGCATGCCAAACCAACATTTTCCTGCAAGGCATCCTCTGTGCAATTAAGCTATCTGAAACCAACACAGCAAATTCAAGTTTACTTTTTTATAAAAATCTATTTCCATCATTAGCTTGGTAAGACATTCATCACCACATCTCTTATTCTCCTCATTATAAATTAATTTAGCATTAATTACAATGCTAAAAATATTTCTCCTAAGCTTATTCTACCCTTAAAAACTTCCAGTTTGCTGAAAAGCATTTGGCTCACAGTACACTGACAAAAAAAAA
>VWZI01000957.1:28167-58835 GCA_013396835.1 Psilopogon haemacephalus | reverse complement strand
AAAAAAAAGGCTCTGAAATTAAAACTGGAAGACTGACAGGCTAGAAATAGGCTGTCTTAATATTTTGGAATACCAGCATATTGGCAAGAAAAAACTGTATAGAATCAGATAGCAGAAAAGAGAAAATGCAAGACATAGCATCCTAACTGCTACAATGTTTTTCAAAGTGTTTCCTTGTGTATCCTGCAAGCTCCACTCACTTTAGCTAATCTAGTAAGAGGTTCAAGTTCAAGGCCATGGTGTAGCAGTAAAATAAACTATCTTGGAGCTTTAAATTTTAGGGTATTATTAAGTTGATTAACTCATCTGGGATTCGTTGACTTCAATTGTTTATGTTAAAAACAGCCTATTGTAACTTTCCACTGAGAAACAAAACAAAACAACAACAACAACAAAAAAAAAAGTGGGAGCATGTACATGGTTTGATAGCTTATTTTTCACAGCACCTATCTGACTGCACAGAGCTGCATTTGTTAATCCCAAAGCTTCTTAATTTATTTAACACAGGGGAATACAAAATCGTTCTTGATAGCATTGAAGATCACTTTCAACAGAAGAAAATACGAAGCCATCTCCTTATTTCGTGCAATGCAATGAAGGGAAGAAATGCATTTCTCCAAAGCAGGATTTTGCAGCATTAAGGTATGTGCAAAATACCAGCTCTTATTGTTGCTCTTCATGTTGAAGGACTTCTTGAAGGCTACGGGATTAGAGCACGTACTTTTTTAGCTCTCTTTTGAAAAGATGGAGGGTATCTCCATCTCTAACAAAGACAGCTTTTCTCCCAAGAACTTGCTAGCAGTGTGAATTAATGAGGAATTAAGTTTCATCTCAGCAGTTTTACTAAACTTTGGAGAAAAAGGAGACAATGCCACTAGTCCCCGAGTGCCCTCAATGCCCATTGACTTCAATGGGGATTGGAGATGGGTCTTCCTTTTAGCACCTTGCAGAATTAAATGAAGTTCCCTTCCAGTCCTCCTAAAAATTTCTCTTTCCCCCAACCACCTGATTTTTATTTTGCTTTGACAAGAGATGAAATCAGAGTGAATGTTTTGATGCCGACAACCTCCCTGTCAAATCATATAGTGACTTCTCATGCTAAAACTTGTTTGTTTTCACACTATCATCACTGATGATCTCAGCACAGCAGCGCTGCGAGAATAATGGTTTAGTCAAATGCAAAGCCAGCAGAAGGAACATGAAACAATGTGTGCTTATATAGGGCCTACATAAATAGTGCTTTTTTAAAAAGTGTTTGGCAGTGAAATAATAGTTGTGGGTTTGTTTCTTTTTTTTTTCTTTTTTTTTTTTTTTTACTAATTAAGCTCTGGATTGTTAAGGGTCTGGAGAACTTACCCATGACAGAGTGGTTATAAGGCCTAAAACATCATTACATCCTCCCACCAAAGATTATATGCAGAAGTTCCTGTTGGGTGCCATTAATAAACAACCATACCCTCACTCCACACAATTTCAGATAAGTCAATGGATTTATACCCATTTCAAAAGCTGTGAAGCTCACCCCACATATCCTGGGTTAAATGAAGAAAACTGGAAGCGAACGTACATGATTAGGGCTGGGGGAGGCAGGGGTTGTACACTGGACACTGTTTATCACTCTTTACAGTGCTTTTTTTTTCTTGTTCAAAGTTTCCTGCTGATTGCTCCTTAAAATAATCAAAGCAGCTCAGGTAGTGAAGAGATTTTTCCTGATTTCTAAGAAGCTTTGGCTGCTATCACTCAGAGGTAAGCCTGGGAGCCGTGCAAGATGTTTGACTAGCCTGGGCCTTGCTTCCCAGTGCTGCAAACAATGACTTCAGGTTATTAAAAGTGCAGAGCTATGCTGCCTTCCCACTTCTTTCCTACTTTGTCGCCTTTTATTTTTTTTCTTTCCTTTTTTTACCCCAAAATTCTCTTTAAAAAAAAAAATCAAAAACCAGCAACCTGCAAAACTCCACGAATAAAACATAACCGAAGCCGAAAGTGTGATTCCCAATTCCCCCCAGCAGCATTATGATTGAAAAAGCACATCATCTGTAGAAGCAGAAAACCCATCCCGCTGTGTTAACTGAAAATCTTGGTGGGCTTTTGGTCTGTGTCGTGCAAGCCTGAGGCCAGAGTGGTGACTGTCACAGCCAAAGAGACACAGACAGATAGATGATGGAGAGTGCAGACTGCGCACCCACACATAAAGCGCGTGAGAGGAAGGAGAGTGCACGGAAGGAATATTAATTGAGCACAAAATAAGTATTCTCAATATCCCTCTGCCTCCTTAAAAAGTAGTCACAAGCTGAGGAGAGCTGCAAACCTGTTCATCTTGGGGAAACGGCCGTCCTTACCATGACATGTCAGGCTATTACTTTAATAATGGGATTTGCACAGCACACAACTGATAGGCTGCGTTCAGAATAGACCCTGTGAATCTAATTTTCTTCTCAATGAGCATTATTGCAGTCACTAACTCCACAGATTTCAATAGAGTTGCTCCAGATTTGTATCGGGTTGAGTGGAGAATTAGGCTCTGCGATGATTTTTTTTTTCTAAACCCACAAGAATGTAATTCTCCTTACCCAGTCATAAAGCCCATGGCTCTTTTGATCCTTTCTACTTCCACTGCAAGTTATTTAGAGAAACTGGTCTGTTAGAAATTCACATCAAAATAGGCTAATTACTGATTCCTCTCACTTTTTGTGATAAATCAGCAATTACCTAAATTTAACCTATTTTTATGCTTGAGTCCATGTGCTGCTTTATTAGCACTAAAGAATGAAAGAGCAGTAGAGGAACCACAGAAAGTGTTTTAGTTTTTACATCACTTCTGTTTTCCCTACTGTCTTTTTAAAATACTTTTCCATGCACAGCCAGAAAAAAGCAAATTACATTGACCTTATTTAATAAGAGGTGTAAGATAACTTTTAAGTGCTATGCATATACACTTAAAGATATGGAAGTGAGAAAAGAAGGAAAAATTCTTAATTTGTTTGTAACTACAGAGTTTCTTCCCTCATTTTATGCACTTTCTATGAAATGAGGAAATTCTCTAGAAGTGTTGATCCTGATATCTTCAACACTAAGACAAAAAGTGAAAATACGGAAATGCTCTCCTCCTTTGCTCATCACCAGAAAAAGGGATTTACCTTTTTTTTCCTTTTTTGTCACAATAAACCAAGTCGTTGTGCTGGCTGAAAGTCTCATAAACCCTTAACCATTCGATCTCTTGTTCCTAAAACATTGACTCAGTAATAAAGTTAAACAGTAGGTAGGGAAAGATACTCCTGAAGCAACTGATTATCTTTTTCCTACTCCATTGCTCAACTGTTGGTTTCTTCAGGTTGCATTTTACTGCCATTCCAAGAAAAGAAGTTTCCTATAAGTGAGGTATTGGCACGTCCAAATTACTAATGCAGACAGTGCTCATTTCTGGACAAGCACAATTCCAGGCTCTTTGCCATCACACACTCGTGTCACCTTTGGAGTTCCTGCTAGGATCTTAAAAATATTTAGTAACAAACTCATTCACTGACCCAGCCAGAACCAAAAGCAGGCCCAGATTTAACCAATCAGCTAAAATGTATTACAGAGGTATGAGTTACTACTCACAATTTAAAGCGCCTCACCTAGCAACTCACTGTTGCTGTTGAATTTAAGTTTTATTTAAGAAAGTTAAGTGAGAAACATGTTTGGACTGGGAACAACAGTAACCTAGTTCACATGGGACTGAATTAATGGCAATGGTTTGCACAAACAAGTGACCTACTAATATCATCATCCGTATCTTGAAGCACTTCATTGCTTACTTAGAGAGAATACTACTCTACAAGTAACTACCATACCAACTCAGCACTCCAGAACTGAAAGATTTAAAGCACAATAAAGGGAAAAAAGGGGGGGAAAAAAAAAAAGAAAAAAAAAAAAAGAGGGAATAATATGGTAACATCTCAATTTACTGCTTACTATTGTAGCTGCTCCATACAACACACACTAAACCCAATCCCAGATTCCGTTTATTGTGCTACAGAGCCCCCTGTGTTGAGCATCACACATTAACCAGCAGTACTTATATTTGGCCAGGAGAAAGAGAACCCCAGATATTAAATCTAGGAAGCACTGGTCCGGGTTAATTTCCCACATGAGCCAAATTAATTTCTGAGTACTTGCAAACAGCTCAGAAAAAGATGGCTATGAACAACGGCTGCCTTACATGGAGTAGAAGAGTAACCAAAGGCACAAACCCACAAAGTAAATAAGTAAAAAGGCAGCTTCTTCTTCTAAATGAGAAAAACATCAGCCTAATTAAATACATTTCTCTGTATTAAATTTAGTCAGTGTGTTCAAAGATGACCAGTATATCCCTGGACAGAAAAGCACACAAATATGCTAAGGCTGGGACTAAACACTTCAACTGCACTGAAATGTTCACTTCATGGTGACACCCAAAGGCAAGGTCCTCAAGAAGGAAAGAAACTTAAATGAGAGCAAAGAAAGGAATTTGAGAAAAATACTGCAAAGGACAAAAAGGCAATAGAAATTATTTTTGGAGTTTAAGTGAGGTAGAAAGCTGAGGGCAAGATGAAACAATGTCCAGCACCTGAGTTAACAGAGGTCTTGGTACCCTAGTAAGGGTAATGAAAACATTCAAAGAAAAGTGGTATCAGCTCCTGTGGCTGGCAAAATTGATCAAGGATTTGTAGTATTTCTCCCCACTTAAATTCAGATCTCAATCCTCCTGGCTTCTCCTAGAGATGTTGCCCTTCTTAATCACCTGCTGAGTGGAGCTCTGCCCACACGGGGCTGCAGCCCACACCGTCAAATCACAGGGTGTCACAACAGCACCATGAAGTGTCACAGGGGTGAGATCATTAAAACTGCACACCTAGCCAAATAGTGCTGGTAACAGAGTTTCAAAACATTTATTCTGCAGTTGTGTTCAGGACTGACTTCTTGAACAAATTCTCAAAAAAAAAAAAAAGTAAGACGGAAACAAGAACCAAAAGCAAAACATATTTTAAGCTAAGGAAATTGTCATAAGCTTTCAATGTTTTACTTTGAAAATCCTACAGCCTTCAGCAAAATCCTTGTAAAATCTCTTTGTGTTTATAAAACAGCATTTGATATCACATGTAGAAACCTACAAACCAGTGCAAGCAACCCTTTCTAAAGTCTCTAAGGGCAAATAACAGCTGCATTTCCCAAGTGACGGCCAGCGAGAAAAAAATGCTGACTCTCAGTATTTTTAATTACAGAGTAAAATAACACCTTAGTGAAAAATAGTAGACATACTATTAATTTAAAGTGCCAGGCTTGCCCCTTCAGCCTGAGCCATAAAAGGGGCGAATGATCAGTGCACAAACCAACAGAACGGTCCCCTTGGTTATAAGAAGATGCAACAGCTTATCTCCTTCAACAAGTCTTTTCATCTCATCATCAAAATGATTATGTTGGGCTTATTAAACCTGGGACAGTTTACATAATTTCTTTGACTGTATGTATAACAACAACAACAATAGAAAAGTATTTTTATAGCAGCATTTTGTTTTTACATGGTTAAGTCTACAAAAGCTAAGTGCTGTACTTCCTGCTGTAATGTGGCTAATGTTCAAACACAGCATGGTGAGACGCTGTCTGAGATCACCGTTTTGTTTGTGGCAGAAAATACTACACATCAAGAATTATAAATTACCATAGTGAGATAAATTTTGATGAGAAGAAGAATTTCTTCCTCCAAACTGTTGCTTTAATTTTTTTGGTAACTCTAAACAAAAGTTCAAGGTAGAAAAATGCAAAAGCCCTAAAAGCACTTTCTTAGCACTAGGGCCTTATAAATCCCAGNGAGGTTAGGTGTTAAATAGCATGCAGCATGGAGAGAGGCAGAGGACAAATCAACAGAAATTATTTTGAGATATTGGAGATTGGCAACAGCCTACCAAGCTATCTGCTTGGCCCTGGCATTAGTACTTAACAACTGACAGAATAACAAAGCATTTTCAGTATTTCCACTAGGACACTTAGGTGTTTGTTGCAATGCCAGTTTATACACAAAAGATTAAGCCAAATCAGCTATCTCAATTATATTTCTCTACCTAATTAGTTTGGTCAGCGTGACATAACCCAATCCAAATGAAAACAGAAAGAATCACCTGGATCTATGAAGCAGAAATTAAAGACCTGTTGCTTTATATATATATGTACCTGTCTTTCCAACAACTCCATCTACTGAGTTTTCTTGTAATGAGTTACAAAAACCAATTACTGGGTTATTTGGCTACTAGATCCTATGGTCCCTCATAATTTTTTTTAATTAATATAATAAATATTTTAAGTAGAAACTTTTATTGCAAAATCTTGCCCAGAAACAATCTTCTCATAATAAAAAAGTTTATAGGAAAGATGGTCACTGGAATTAAAATCAAGCTAGAAAGACAACTAATAATGCATAAACAAAGGTATAAGGCCTCAAAGCAACAGGTTTGTAGAAAATACAGAAAGTTAACCAGCAGCAGAAATTAGAGCTACAGGATGACAAAGATTAGAGGGAAAGCCTTTGACTACACAAATTGTTTTAAAAACAACCCTGCAAGAACTCTTCTAATATTTAAGATCCTGATGCCTTGATTAGGTATGCCGAGACAGGTTTTTAAAGGAGACTGTGAGCAGAGAAGTTAATAACCAAGTTTCAAATCATTCTGCAAGGCTTGCTGAGCTTACGGAGATTCTGCCCACACAAAGCTGAAAGGCTTAATACTAAAAGTTGCCTTCTAAAGGCACTGTAAGATTGCCTCTCTCTTATCAACCCTAGAGCAAACTCTGACTCTGACTGAAACTATATTTTACAGAAGACTCCTCTGCAGTGCACGGCATAAATGTAAGAGATTGCAGAACATTTTAAGTTCTCAAAGTGAGGAAGTGAGGATCAAATTTAAAAAGCACTTTTTTAGTCTTTATCTGTGAAAGCTGCTCTGCTAAATGGCAATATAAATACAATGTACAATCTCACCTCTATCTTTTAATCTATATACGTGGCTTGCTTCCCTTTACATTCCCTGGCTTAAATTAGCAGAGGTAGAGCGCAGCAAATTGAAGCTGAACTATAAATGGGTATTTTGGTGAGGGGGGAAGAGTTCTGCCTGTTCTAAATGTGTAGACTTTTTCAAATATTGCTATTGCCATTCAGTATTAAAGAGTGGTAGACAGAACTTACTGCCTTTTTTGTATGTTATTACAAAACTTTCTGATTAGTTTAATAATCTCCTATTAAATATGTAACAACAGGAGACCACAGCACTTTATTCTCACACTATAAATTTCATTCTTTCTCTTTCCTGTTTCACTCAAGTGTTTCTTGTAAAGTTTTGAAACTTCTGTGATCTCCACAGATGCAAACAAATGTAAATTCCATGTAAACTAAGAGGACAGCAGCAATGTCCCCAAGTCTATGGACAGCAGCAGACACCAGTTCTTTGCATTCTATGCATGATAAAGAGTAATGAGAAATCCCTGATTAGTTATCATAAAAATAGACTCCTTACCATTATCTGCAGAGTACAGTCCAGTCCAAGTTGTTTGTTCAACAACCACAACTGTTATTTCTTTTTAGAAGCTTTTTAAAAAAAAAAAAAAAGAAAACACCTGGCTTTGCCAGTGATAGCTGGGGGAAAACTCCCAAGCACTTTCAGGCTTCAATAATTAAGGTCATTAGAAATGCACTTCATTAAAGCAGTATAAAACAGTACAATCAAGAGTTACATCCCAGGTTGTAGCCACTTGCCCCTCTCTCGTTCTCTCCTTTTTTTCACCGTTTCTTTCAGTAAATGAGACTACTTTTTTCCAGTAGCCTCACTAGATTAACTGACATGGAAAATGTGACTACAAACTCGTTGCACTGTCTAGCCTCCAACCCAGCACAGAATCAACTTTGTTGTAAGTGCTGAAGGACACCTAGCAAGCTGCTACTTGCTAAGTTCATAACCCAGAACTTGCAAAGCACAGGACTGCGCCATCTAGTTCAGCTGCCAGCAGGCTCAGCTCTGCCTTGGGGAGCAGATGTCTCAGGATGCAGAGCTTGGGAACATTCAGGTTCTTAAAGATTCAATTGTGAGGGTTTTTTTAAAATAAAATATCACTACTGAGATAATCCACATCTAGTGGATATGGGAAAATTTAGGCTATAATAGCACAGTGAACTTCCACATCTATCTTTGATTTACAAGATAAAAGCAACTTTTATATTAAAGAACTTTTCTGCTAATAGAGCTTATTATGCCAGAGACAGGAATGATTTTCCTAGAAAGTTGTCCCTGTGTGCATGCCTATTATCTTTGCTTTCCCCCTTCCACTAATGAGCGTTTATCTAAAGAGCCTGTTAATCCTCTGATGTGTGCTTCTGGTCAGAGGTAACAGTTTGAATAAAACCACTAATCACTTATCACTAATCGCTGATCATTAATCACACTTTTCCCTAGTGCTTTGCGACCTGCACAGCTCCCTTTAGGATTAAGGAGTCATAAATAAGGATTTTAGCCATTTTTTAATAAAGAATTTCCAGCTTTTGATACCGACAACCTCATTCACCACATGAAAGGTACAAAATACCAAGCGAGAACTTTCAACGCTTCACACTTTTCCACCGAAAATGTACCGTAGCCTTACAAAAGTGTACCTCCTTCAGCAAAATCCCCACAAGTTGTGCTACATCTTTGCATTCTGCTCTCACCTTCTACCTCTCAATTATCTTTCAGTCTGGTTTCTGGATTATTTCTGCATGACAGTGTCTTACAAGAAAGTTTTCCTCCACCACTGTTGCTTGACGCGCTGCTGCTTGTCCAAATGGCCAGACAAGGAAAGTCTGGTGCAAGCCAGCGGGTGACTATCTCTCTGAAAACTGCATGGTCTCAAGGAAACTCCAGGCAAGATGCTTCACAGTAATTATTATGCTTCCGGATCATGCTTTAATTTCATCTAGCTACGCACTGTTCCTTGCTGGCAATATATAGAAATATTCTAATCTTGCTGCTTAAGATGCTCCTAATATCACTCTGGATTTTTTAAAAGTACGTAGAATAAACATATGGACATGTCATTTTCCTTTATCCCTACCCCCATCTTTGAACAACCTCTCTCTTCCAATTGTAAAGCGAATATTAAGCCCTGGAGATGAAGGATCACTCACCATGCCTGGACATAAATAATAGAGGAGGCAGAGCTTAGCAAGTATTCCCCTTACACTCCCGAAGCTCTTATCGTCCTGTAAACTTCGCTGGGGAGAGAGAGACCCCTGTAAGAGAGGACAGTGGCAGAAGGGGGGACACGGAGCTGGGAAGGGGGCGCGGAGCAAAGCAGCGGAGCTGAAAAGGGAGAGTGGAGCTGCAGAGAGGGGACCTTGTCAGTACTCACCCCCCCCGCCCCTTGGACCCGACGGCATCAGAGAGGGAGCATCAGCCCCGCACCGACCCGCAGCGTGACGTAAGGGCCGGGTGCAGCCCGGCACCCGGGGTGTCTGACGGGGGAAAGCGACCCCGCAGCGTCCCGCGCCCAGCTCCGTGGCCACCACCGTCAAGTCCCGGCTCGGAGCCCAGGCGACGCCGCGAAACTTATCCAGAAGTTTTAGGGGAGGCGGGGAAAGGGGGCTGCGGAACAGCGCGCCGAGCTGTCAGTGCCGGCTGCTGCTGGAGCAAGCAGCGGCGAGGAACCGTGCAGCCCGCCGTGGGGGCGCGGGGAGATCGCAGCCCCTCCGCCGGCAGCTGTTCACCCCGCTCGGGGCAGCGAGCAGCGGGGTGCTCCTTGCCGCCCGAGCCAGACATCCCATCTCATCCCACCCCATCCCATCCCGGGAAGCGGCGCACAGAGACTACTTCCCAAACTCCCCGAGGAGCGGGCGAGGAGCTCGGCTGCCCCGCGGCTCGGTGGCGGTGCGCCCCGGTCCCCCACCTCCCTGCCCTGACCGACCCTCTGCGGGACGCGGGGGTGGCTCACGCCCCCTCTCTCCGCGCCGCCTCGGCGGGACACGGCGGGATCCCCGCGCCCGGCAGCGGCGCAGCAGGAACTGGCGCTCCCGCCTCCGGAGCAGATGCGGTGGCGGAGNCCCCTCCCCCAGCCGCTCGCCCCGACGCTGCTGCCCCGCTCCGCTTGCCGCTCCGCGCCTTGCCGTGCAGGGAGCGTGGGGTGCGTTGCGCGCCGCGCCGGGCGCCTTCCCGGGGCAGCCCCGTATTTTTAGGAACTTACCGCCCGGCGCGGCGGGGACGGGACCGGCAGCGCGGCCGGAGGAACCACGTTGGACTGAGGGACGGTTACAATACGTTCTATTTAGAGAAGCATNGGCCTCGGCCGGACACGCCCCCTGCCGGACACGCCCCCTGCCGGACTCGCCCCTGCCGTCCCTTACGGGGCGGAGCGGAGCTGGGGGAGCAGCAGGGGAACTGCCTGCCCTAACTCCAGTACGCTGCTGCGCTCCGGCACCGGCGCCGCCAACACTGGGGCTCGGGAACGGGGACCCGCACTCCGGGCTCCGAAACTTAGTTGCGTGTCCGCCCGGGCGGGGAGGAATGGGGTCGTGAGGTGCTGCCCAGCAGCGTCTTCCTCCCGCGGGGCCGGCAGCTTGGCCAGGCGTGGCGGGGCGGTGCTGGAGGTCGGAGTGGGGGAGCGGTCCTCCGACTGCGCGGAGGGGCTGCCGCCGCTGCCCGGCAGACGTAGCGGGGGAATGCGTTTGGCTGGGACTGGGTCTTGCAGCTTCGAACTCTTTCAGGTTTTCGTATGTTTGGTGGTTTTGTGGTCGGGTTGTTTGTTTTTTTTTCACCTAGAAAATCGCTAAGAAGGCATTGTCTGAGAAGGAAGGAAAGCGCCTAGCCCCAGCTGCAGCCCGCTCGGGTGCCCTGCTCCAGGCGTGTCTTCTGGCAGCGCTCGGGGTGACAGGACAGATACCGGGCGCTGCTGCAGCACACTAATGAAGAATCGTAACTGATACAGTCGGGCGTTCTACTGCTTTTTCAACACTTGGTGTTCTGCATCTAGTTGACAGTGTCTCCATGTCTTTGTTTGGGACGATTACCAGTAACAAGTTTATCATTCTACGCTGCACCCGCTTCAGTGCCTTCCTTTCTGGGTTTTCTTAAGAATGCTTCCTCCCTCAGCCTAATGCTCATCAGCGGTGCCTCTAGCCCTGTAGTTATCCAAGTGCTATCCTTATGAAAGATACACAGGATAATTAACTGGATTTAGCCGCTGATTCGTGCCAGGAGCTATGACTTCATTTCGATACGGTGTTCTAGCACCTAAAGCTGGCATGATTTGTCAGGAAACCTCAGAGTTTCAAAGCAAGGTCTTAGAATTTGCAGTGTGTTGCTTGGCTGAGTTTTTCTCTGATACTCAATTAACAGAGGAGAGATTAATGTAACATGTACTGCCAAAATCAGGAACTGCTTTACAAATGGCAATAATACAGCACTTTACTCCCAATAATACCATTCTTTCACAGGCTTATATTGGGCTGTCTAATAGTCACCCTCAGCTTTTGACAATTCACTGGCACTTTATGCAGGATTTAAGCAGATAGAAGCGGATCCTATCAGTGACTGATGATAGGTTTTGAACTCATTTAACTACTTAGAATAAGGCTCAATGGTGCTGTCACTGTAAGCCCTCGTTTTGTCAGGTATTATCCTTGGAAATTTAATACTGAGTGCAAAGTGCCTTACCCCTAAACGTCCTGAAATTATAAACTACGGAGATGACTAAACTAATAACTGCAGTTACTTTTGTCACACGGGAAGGGTTTTAACATACAGAAACACTGCAGGTTTTTAAGGCCATGACAAAAAGATTTAAGTGTGGGAAGCATCTCTGCATCTCTCATTGAGATTTCATCACACAGTTTATGTACTCATGCTTCTTACAGACATCAGCTAAGACTGCAGCTGATTGATGGGTTTTCCTAGGGTAGGTGCAATGGTTTTTTTCCCTCCATCTTTTAAAATGAAACCAAACTGGAACTGGCAATGGAGAACTCAGATACTAGTCAAGAATAGCAGGGCCTGAATTCTTCCAGGTACCTGTGTGGTCAGAGTCCATTATGGCAAATCTGGGACAGACAGAAGCAAACAAAATGCTAGGCAAAGCACTAGAAATAGTTCAACCTTCTCTGGTGGTGATTCTTTCTTACAAATGGCATTGTAGACCCTTATGTGACTTGTACACAGATGATAGTAAGTGGACACACCTTGGGTGTGCACTGTGCTTTAACCTAATAAAGTTTATGTAAAATTCTTGACTTGGATATTCTGCTCATCTTTCTGCCCTGTCCAGAGCGTTGTGCAAAAAGGCATTTTAAAAGCAAGATGAACAGGAACACCACATTAGTCAGATCAGTAACTTTACATGCCACTTACCTATTGGGACAGATCTCTTCTCTACCACTTAAAGAGATAGACAGCTTGCAGCAGTGGTTTGTGTATGTCTGCTACTGGGAGAGTGCTGACAAATACTTTGATAGCTGGTTGTGCTGGTTTTTGCTGACAGCAGAGCTGAGAGATTCTGGGTTCCTGAAATGAGTCTCAGGTCCTGAGGGAAGACTCTTGACTCTTGAAATGAGCTGTAGTCCTGGGGAGGAATGAGTATAGAACAGAGTCAACAGTTTCTTTCCATTTTAAAGCTGCTGAAAAAATGTCACATATTATTGATTTCCCCCCACGCCTGGCTTCTGCTTCGCTTGTCATGCTTAGATCCTGTTGGTCCCCCTTTCCTTCTCTGCTTGCCTGTTACCAGCATTCTCTCCATCCTAAGGCAACCACTCTAGTCTCTGAATGGAGATGTGAGAGGAGGACTGAGAGACAGTTCATTTCAGTGCCTCCTAGTTGAGCAGTTTGCAGAGGAGAAAACGTGTCAACACCTCCAGCCTGAGGACACAGAGCAAAGAAGGGGCACTGAGAAAATGTAATTGCTAATTTCTTTCTGGATGCAAACTGCAGGATGATGATCGAGGAACTCTCCTGCCTGTGAAATTGCTGCCTTCAAGCTGAGCTGATGCCTGTTTGTGTGTTGTCACCGTGAAGAATAACTTTAAAAGGAATTCCTGTAAAGGTGGTTTTGATTAGCATATTCCACCCGGCAAATGCAGAGTGTACTCAGTCAGTTACCGCAGCTCAGCTGACAAGCTGTAACTTGAGAACGTGCTCTGGATGGGGGACAAATTTGGGCAAATCTTAGAAGCTAATCAAAGACACCTCCCCTGACAGTGAGAACTTCAGGGTCCTGCTCCAAAAGCACTAGATGTTCCCAGCAAGCAGGGGAAAAAAAAACCAACAAAACTTGTAAGATATGGAATGATATTAGGCAAGGAAACTTACCTTTTCTGGAATATAGTTTCTGGAGTGATTGAATTTTGGAAGCAGCTTTCGAAATACTCTTGCCTCAGGCGAGCATCTGCCATGGAAAACTCCACTGTGAATGGTTCAAAACTTGGCAATGTTTTTGATTAAAGACATTTATAATGAGAAGTACTGAGCAATCAGCTACTTGAGGCACTACCTGTTTTATCTGTAATGTTGTTTCATAACTAATTTAAAGGTAGAAAGTCGTATGCTGCTTTTCTATTTTTATACTCAAGCTTTTATAAAGCTGCTTTCTTCTGGCAGCGAAATTCCTACTTAATTCTTATATGTTCTAATAAACGCTTTCCAGATAGGTCTTTGTCATTTTTTATTCTCTGAAACTCCAGAAGAAGAGCATACTCTTTACAGCAGTGTCTTAACTGATATGAAAACTACTCAGAGTTTTGCACTGAAATGAGTTAGAATTGGCATTTTGCGTGATTGCTAGCAAAAGACAGTACTGCTGTTTCCAGCAAACACCTAAAATCTTTGTCATGTAATTAAAATCATTGGGAAGTAAAGGTATTAAAATAGTTACAGGAGTTTTGTATGTCAAATATCAGTCTCAGTAAGGCACTCTTGCTGTCACATAAAATTAGTATTTACTGCTGGCATGGCTGAATATTTTACATACCCATTCTTCCTTTAACATCATTAACCACATGTTTAACTAAGCTGCTGCCAGTGTTGAGTGTTACTCTCTGCTTTGGCACTTGCAATTATGTCATTACAAGTACTTTTCAGTAATATCTTTTAGTCTAATTGAACAGTAATTTATTCACCTCTTTACAGGCTGCTAAAACTGCGGATCTCCACATTTATCACGTGAAACTACCTGCAAAAAAAAAAAAATAAAGTGAAAATAAAATTAAAAACCATTCAGCACTCTTTTGTCTTTAGTGAAGATCTATACTAGTCGCTAGAAATGAAGCCTTAAAAACAAAATGGTAAGGGGAAAAATTGATTTCTAGATCTGAACGTATGCTTTAATCCATGATGATAGTGAAATTAATTTTAAAAGGGGATACAAATTATGCTACTTAATGTATAATAATCCTAGTGATATCCTGAACAAACATAAATCTGGTGATTTTATGCAAGAGTTGATTCCTTGCTCATTATGTCTCTGTTCAGATCTCATTTCTACTTATTTTAGTAACAGACTGAAAGGGATATGAGCAAAAGGAACCAAGTATTCTCTATGGTTTCAGAGGCTCATTAGGAAGTAATAGGTCAGTCTTAGAGATGAGACAGAAGTTGGGAGAATAACCAGAATTTAACTAGTATTCAATATTTTCAAAAACTTCCATTATCTGAATTATAAATAGCAAGCAATGTTCCTGTTCAATCATGTTATTTCTCCAGTTGGCTGAGAGAAAAGGAAGTGTGATACATCACAGGGATGTGAAACAGTCCTGGGGGATACCAAGCAAGTCCTATCTGCATTTCTTTGCTCTAAATACTTCTCACTCATTCATCTGATGGTCTCACCGTTACCTGATGACATTTCTCTCTCTTAAGCAGGTGACATAAAATAAAGGGAGCCAAGTCTCAGCATTATCATATGCAATGCAAAAGAATGCTTTGCAAAAGAAGGCTAAGAGGTCCTATTTCTTCTAGATATGTCTATAGTATGGATTTGCATGGGAGCATATTTGGTCCCACAAGAGTTATTAACTGCCACCTTTCTATGTTTTTTGGAAATAAAGATGCCTACTTGTACCTCCCAATTTTCACAACACTGCATTGAAATCTTAATTCTCTCCTGCTTCTCAATGATGTCCTAGACTCTGGTGCTCCTACATATACTGTGTGACAATGGAAATAAGGGAATGGAACAGCTCTCTTATGAGGAGAGATGAGGGAGCCAGGGCACTACTGCTTGGAAGACACTGAGAGGTAGCCTCAGCAATGTTTATAAATATGTGCAGGGTGAGTGCCAGGAGGCTGGAGCCAGGCTCTGCTGGGTGATGCCCAATGACAGGACAAGGGGCAATGGGTGGAAGCTGAGGCATAGGAAATTTCATTTAAACATAAGGAGGAATTTTTTCCCTGTGAGGGTGACAGAGCACTGGAGCAGGCTGCCCAGGGGGGTTTTGAAGTCTCCATCTCTGGAGATACTCAAAACTCACCTGGATGTGTTCCTGTGTGATCTGGTATAGGTGATCCTGTTCTGGCAGGGGCGGTTGGACTGAATGATATTTCCAGGTCCCTTCCAGCCCCTGACATTCTATGTTTCTAAGGGATTCATGTCCTCTTTGACACTGTTTATCTGCAAAGGCAAAGTGACTGGAATTTGAGTGAGGCAAATGTTGCCGTTTCATTTCCATTTCCTGGAAGGTTACCTGTGGTGCATCAAAATCTCACCTAACACTGAACTTTCCTGTCTGAATTAAATGGCTGAGTGTCTGTAGGACAAAGCCAGTGTGTGATACTTCTTAGAAGCAATACAGTTAGTCAGTGGAAGGTGACTTACTCTGGACCTGCAAGCTTTTAAATAATGTTAAAGATGTATTGATCAGGTACATCTACCTGAGCTTTAAGAAACGCTTAAAATTATACCTTTTAGTTCTTCCCGAGTCACTCAAACTTACTCCATGTTTCTCCTCCCTCTTGGTAAACTTAAGAGAAGCCATGGGTCAGGCTTGTGCAGTATAAAAAGAACAGGCAGCAGAATGGAGAGATGCAGTCCTCTTCCAGAGATTAGACCCAGATGGAAGCTAATCCATAGAGAGAGGTGTGCTGGCCTCTTCAATCTGCTGGGAACAGCCAGGGTGCACAAAAAGGCCCAGAACTGCCTGATAGAATCTTCCCTCTTTTTTCATCATGCTTTTATCATCTTGCTTCACGCATAAAGGGCTAGAGAGGGCTGGAGCACCTCTGCTATGAGGACAGACTGAAAGAGTTGGGGCTGTTAAATCTGGAGAAGAGAAGGCTTCCAGGTCACCTACTTGTGGCCTTCCAGGATCTGAAGGGGCTCTACAGAAAAGCTGGGAAGGGACTTTTTAGGCTATCAGGGAGTGACAGGACTAGGGGGAATGGAGCAAAGCTGGAGGTGAGGAGATTCAGATTAGATGTGAGGAGGAAGTTCTTCAGCATGAGTGTGGTGAGAGCCTGGAATGGGTTGCCCAGGGAGGTGTTTGGGGCCACATCCCTGGAGGTGTTTGCAGCCAGGCTGGCAGAGGCTGTGGGCAGCCTGCTCTGGGGTAGGGTGTCCCTGGGCATGGAACTGGCTGATCCTTGTGGTCCCTTCCAACCCTGACTGATTCTACGATTCTATGAATGAGGACAGGCTGAGAGAGTTGGGGCTTTGCAGCCTGGAGAAGAGAAGGCTTCCAGGAGACCTTATAGTAGCCTTCCAGAATCTGAAAGGCTCATTTTCTAGCTGGCAGGTGAGGGCTGCGGAGGGGTTGCAATGAAGCTTTCTCATTTGTGGATGCTCTCTGCACAGCTGGAAGAGTCAAATTTGTGCCTTAATTTCTAGTCAAAAAGCTGAGAAGGAGATAAGAAATATCTCCAACAGCTCCCATGTTATTGTGACAGTGTAGCAGGAAAAGACAGAGTGGCAGTGCAGCACTGGCAGTGTTTCACTCAAGTGTCAAGCAAAGAAAGTTTGTGTGATCTGGTTTAGATACATACAGAAAGCAGCTCTATGAGGAAGAAATAAAAAGCCATGACAAACCAAGTGTTAAAACACATTTCATTCATTTTGAGAAGAAAATTACTAAAAATTACATTAAGTAAACAAAAAAAAACCCAAAAAAATCCCTTAGTCTGCTCTACTAAAGCTCATCTGCCACTGAGAACTGACATAACCTACCGCTGACATCATGACTGTATCAATTACATGGTCCTTTCACATGTGACACAGAGATTACATTACTAGCCTAGGAAAAAAAAAAAACCAAACCAACTTTAACTTCCGATTTTTAATTTAGGATGAACTAGTGCAGTGTGCGTTGTAAAATTAGATACACATACCAAAACAACAGCAGCAGCAGTTGGGCTTTTTAGTGCTTTTAGCCAAACAGGTGCAAAAACATTGATTCAGTCGAAAGCTTACGCAGGCACAAAACCACTTTTGGCAAAGGTATAGCTTTGTTTTTGTTCCTGTGACAAGAGGGTACCACGGGGTTTATTTTAGCTGAAGTACACAATCAGTTTGTTGCATGTCGCTGCTCTAAATCCACAGGTAAAACCCTGCCTTTGCTGAAGTCAGTAGGAAAACTCCCATGGATTCAGTGGAGCCAGCATTTCATCCCCTGTCTGTAATCAATCACTGAAATGGAGCAGGGTCCAATGAGTGACTGCACTGGGAAAAAATGACAGCAAAATACTTGGAGTAGTTTGCAAATATTTTGGAGACTTGAGACTTGGGCATTGATGCCTCTCCTAGTTCCTTCTTAAAAAAAAACCACCAAAACATCTACAAAACTTGTATGTAGGTGAGTTCCAAGTGGAATTTTCAAAGCAAGTTCCATATTTGACATTAACAAATATGACAGTTTTCTGCCTTAGTCTTTTTCCCAATGGTTCACTTGTTACTTTTGCAAGTCTCTTCTGCATATTTTATTCTTTGCTTGAAAAACATTGAAATATCTTCATTGCTGAAATGAAGGCATTTATTAATCTTAGATGATAATGCAAGAAAATAAGACAAGCATCTATTTGCAAGTCGTGTATTTCATTTCACGATGCATCAAGTTTGTCTCCAGACTTCATCATGCTAATATCAGAGAAAGAAGAAATGACATATGAAAGTGACAGAAAATGAAGAAGTAGGGCAATAGACATGGTACATGGCATGAATCCGGATTTCCTCTTCTTCTCCCCGCTCCTCTCATGGATCAGGCAACACCAATATAACTCTACAGATGTTATATTTGCAATGCAATGTTCACGATGAGCAAATTTTAAATTTTCTAAAATACAGAGCACACAAAATGCAGTGAAAGTTCAAGGGAGAGGTTTTTGCTATATTTTACACAAAGTTATAAACATGACACTTATTGATATGACACTGAACTTTAGCTAATAGCAACACTAGGAACCAAATTAACATATTATGTGAATTTTAAAGATATTTCAGTTCAGACTTACTTGATACGGAGTGATACAGTACATTAACTCCTTCTTTTGAAAGTAATGTAAATTCTCAGTATATTTGGCTTTGTAAATGTATGGCAAGATCCCATCAATAAATGACAAGGAAGCATGAGTACTGGAGTACTGTTTATAGTTCTGGAGCCCCCAACACAAGAAGGACATGGAATTGTTGGAACAAATCCAGAGGAGGCCATGAAGATGCTCAGAGGGCTGCAGCAGCTCTGCTGTGAGGACAGGCTGAGAGAGTTGGGGCTCTGCAGCCTGGAGAAGGCTTCCAGGAGACCTTGGAGTGGCCTTCCAGGATCTGAAAGGGGCCTACAGGAAGGCAGGGGAGGGACTATTGACAAGGTCTTGTAATGACAGGACAAGGAGTAATGGGTTTAAACTGGCAGAGGGGAGATTGAAAGTGGATGTTAGGAGGAAGTTCTTTCCAGTGAGGGTGGTGAGACACTGGCACAGATTGCCCAGGGAGATTGTGGCTGCTCCCTCCCTGGAGGTGTTGAAGGCCAGGTTGGATGAGGCCTTGAGTGACCTGTTCTAGTGGGAGGTGTCCCTGCCTATGGCACAGGGGGGTTGGAACTGGCTGAGATTTGAGGTCCCTTCCAACCTAAACCATTTTATGAGTGGATGGAGCTCTATATGAGTGAATGACAGGGAAGCACCAAAATTAAATCTCATCCTTCTGACTCAGTACAAGTCCACCTTAAATTGAAGGCAATTTTACATGAATAACTGCCATATGAATCAGGCAGAGAGCACTCATCCTGCCCACAAGTTTAGCACAATGGACATATCAGACCTTGAAGAGAAATCAGAATGGGGAATAAGCCAACTTTTCACATTCTCTGCTGCTAGAAAAGATAAATGCACTCAAATATCCACAATATATGTGTGTGTATATATATATGTATATACACCTGGGTCCTTTTCAGATATCCAGGATATATATATATATATATATATACACACACACACCTAGCTCCTTTAAGTCTACAGCACCACTAAAAATCATTCAGCTGTAGCAAGGCTGCCTAGAAACGCCTTTAGGAAATACAGGTGCATTGAGGAAAAAGAGGTAACTCGTTTTTCTGAGGCTGTAATTGCAAGCAGTTTCAAGTATTGTTTTAGTAGTGAAGATAAATAGCTCATGTCAGGAGAGAAAACTGACACAACTCTTGCCAGAAGATCCAGTGACACTCAGCACAAGGCAGCGCGAAACAAACAGTGCTGTAAAGATCACAGGGATAGAATGGAAATGAAATGGGCAGGCAGCAACAGAGATGGTTTTCTTTAGCAAAAATACCAGGGAAAATGCAGAAAGGTGAGAGCTTATTCGTGCAGGAGAGCCTAACAAAAGAAAGCCATTGCAACTGATTGAGACATCAAATTATTCACAGAAAGCCTTAAGAGATGGCAAAAAGCCTGCTGGAAACACAAGAGGAAAAAGACTTACACTGAAATCCCAGACTCGGTGATGCTCATACAAGTTTTACTATGAATTGCTGACTCATCCCAGCTTTTCCCCACTGGGGAGGACACACAGGACACACCAGGTGAGATGGTCAGAGATGGCGAAGAGGTGCTGTGAGTTACTAAAATATACACACTGACAAATGCTGAAGCTGTCAATGGCTCAGGAATCAAATTATGAAGAGAAAGTTACTCTAGAAAGCTGTTGGCATTGAATATTTCTAGAAGAGAAGGATTCTGGACAGGAGTAATTTTGGAACAGGGAGTTAAGCATTCCTAAGGAGTTTAATTTCTTTCAGAAGCATTGGGCTTGAAAGTGGAACAGAAAATAGCCAGGCAAACTATGAGATGTACTACGTGGAGTCTCCCTCTCTGGAGATACTGAAAACCTGCCTGAATGCATTCCTGTATGATCTGGTATAGGTGTTCCTGCTCTGTCAGGGGAGCTGCACTAGATGATCTTTCAAGGTCCCTTCCAACCCCTAACATTTTGTGATTCTGTGATGTTCAAAGAATCAGAGAAGAAATACAAGTTACCAGAGTTATAAGGGGATATCATTAGACACTTGCCCATATCACAATCATCCTTCCTCAAAGATGGCAAATGCCTGCTTTTACATTTTTACCATTTATAGAGAAACATGTTTCAATTTTGCACACTGTAACTGGAAACATATATATATATACACACTAATTTGTCATTTGAGTGTGTTTAAAAAAATACATAAATGAGAGAAAACTTGGTAAGTTCAATTTGACAAAAGTTTTAAAGACTACAGGAAACTGAAGGAAAACATCTTCATTTTTTTGTGGTTGTTTTAAAATGGGTCTTTAAAAAAACCTACTATCTCATCATGCAGATTTTTTTTTTTCCCTTTTAATTGGTGGTTTAAAAAAGTATCTATAGACTGTGCCTGCACAGGCAGAGCCTGTATGGAGTAATGTAAACTCTGAGCCAAGCCTACAATCAGAGATATTAACACAACTGATTATGTTGATGGAGTGAAGCCACTATTTTTATCTTACCTGAGATAAGGCACACAGGATATAAATTGCTGTTCCAAAGAGAAGGGATAAAAATCTTAAAATTAAAAAAAAAACAAACCCCACTAACATTTTTTATTTTAAAGGCACAGCAGCAGCAAAGACTATAAGGGAGGGGAAATGATACTAGTCACATTCTCTATCCCCACAGTGATTCAAAAAGGGATAGAGAGAGAAAACCTCCATCAGGGTGGGGAGTCACAGAGCCAGCTGAGGCTGTGAAACTACACGTGGGACTGCCTGTGGCCCAGGGCACCATAGCTGAACCAGCTTCCATCTTAAAGCAATTAATAAAACCTCTTAATCCCCTTATTCTATAGAGTACTCAAAGGCACACTTGCCAAAGACACCTCAAAAAAGCACCCCCAGCACCATTCCTGCCCAGGTGCTGCAACTATTCCAGGTCCCACACCCTGCAGGGAGGCACCACCAAAGCCTAGCAGCTATAACAGAATTAGACTTTGTAAGTTGGAAGATTTTTGTCCCAAAATTGCTTTCCTTTCTCTTCAGTGTCTTCCTGTGTGGTGAGCATTAACGTGTCGAGAGACCGAGAGCCAGATCTGTCTCTTGCACTGAGCTTTGGTCAGGACAACTGACAGGTCCTGCATTTTCGGGATTTATTTCTCCTCCTGTTGTTTCAAGGCTTGTGAGTCTCTGAATGGGAAGCAGAGTGTGAGTTTCTCTACCTCTGCTGTATTCGAAACTGAAGACAAAAACACACAAAAGTTTGTGCCTGCAGCCCACCATGAAACCCACAGGCATTTGGTTGGTGTGTAAGTCCTGTGATACACAGGTGCTGGGATCCCTGGCTGCTGCCAAATCTAATGTTTTACAGCAAAGTTCTGGCTCCTCTGGAAAACAGCAAATAAAATTTTGCATGGAGACAAGATTTTACACCTGAGCTCGATGATGAGAACTCTCACCCATCTAACTCAGCTTCTGACTTGGAGCACACAAACCTCCAGGCAACAGTCTCGTTCTCAGCTACTGATGGGGTGACATAGGACAGACTCTTCAGCCATGAAACATTAGCTTTATTGCAGCCTTCAGAGCAAAATGTAACTCCTCACTTTTGCATTAGCGTTCCTAAATTAATGTATTCAAAGACAGGGAAAACCAAAAAAAACCAAAAAAAACAAAAAACCAGACCAACCAAATAAAGAACCCCAAATTGTTGTATTTTAGCCTAGATATATATGTCAAACAAAATCATCCCGAAAAAAGTCTGGTAGGAAGTGCAGAGTAGCAGTGTCTGATTGTTACATAGTGGTGTTTTTTAGTCTGGTATATGTAAGTGAGCTTTCTTTTAATTGTTAGTCTAATTGCGACATCTTGTTGCTTACATTTTCAGAAGTTTCACTAACCAGACTAGCTAAAATAAATGCTGGGTTTAAGCTTAAAATGTTCATAATACCTGTATTAGAGCCTCAACTACAGAAGTCAGAGTGGGTCCCTTGATTTCACCAGTTATAACTACTACCCCTGGTTAATGTACTGAAGTCACGAAACAGTTTTCATTAGATGAATTCCTGAAGTAGATCTTACAGACCTACCTTCATCTAACGAAGACAACAGCAGTAAGAACCAGAGAATATAAACCACTCAATTTTCCTTTCACAAAGTCTTCTGTGCTTTCAGCACATACAGGGTATTCTAGAAGGCTATCCCTCCCCAACCTCTCCACGGTAAAACTGCACAACGTACATGATTTATCACCGGGTTATTTGGGAATGTCTTTAATAGGTGCATCTTACAATTTTCAAGGTACAGGTTAAGACTCAGGCTCTTTTTCATCTCCAGTGGTAACAAGTTCTGTAGCTCCAGGCCTTCTGTTAAGAATGCCTGTGCTGTTCCCCACCAGTTACATCACCCCGTTCATCCCCATTACACATGCTGCAGCTGATGTAGTGCTTTAATAATTTGTTTTATTTGTGCACTGATTAAAAATTTTTAGATCAAACATTTAATGAAAAGCTCTTCAGCCTGACAGGTTTGCTGCTGAATGCAGTCATTTACAACTCGAACCTTATAATAACCAGAGCAAGTGTTGGAAAAGCTGTTCATGCCAAATGCTCAGCAACTGACACACATAATCTTATATCTTTTCATTCAGACTTTAAAAAAAAAAAAAAAAAGAAATAAAGAAAGAAAAAAAAGAAAAATCCTGAGACCTAATTATATCAGTTGTAACTGCTTTAAAAAAAAATGAATGGTGGCAGGAACTAATACTTGTTTATTTTTTTTCCCTGACAAGTGCTCTGAATAAAAACAGTCTCTAGACATGATGGAATGACTTTTCCTATGACTCAGACACATTCAACAAAATAAGATTTGGAGAAACCGGAGCTTGTTTTCTAACAATAGTAATTGAAAATAGCCAGAACTTCTAAGTATTTATATCATTTAGGACTGTCGAACTCAAAACTACATAGAAAGGCCAAAATTCTCCAGCAAACAAGCTCTTGCCCTATGCTTTTTTAATTTATTTTTTTTTTCATTTGAGTGAGATATTGCACTCATTCACTTGGGCTTATTTCAATTTAATGAATTTCTCTTTTCAATTTGATTTTCTACTTAATTTTTAATTTACAGGTGCCACTTAAAGTAAACAGTCGTATTTCCAATTGGCAACATACCCAATGTTCTTTGCAATTCCAGGGCAAACTAGAGTTTTAAAATATACTGCTCAATAATATAGGAAAGGCACATAAAACTTCATCTTTCTTTACGTGTGCTCTAACTAGCAAACCTTTTGGAAGCTGCTTAGCTCCCACTGCTTTAGTTAATTCAGCTTTACAAAGAGTAAGCTCCCTACTTTGCCCCATCTTAATATTAAATTATCCTAAAGCTTTGTTATTGCTCTGCAGTAAGTATATTAAAAGAAACTAAATAGCAGTAAATATTTTGTTTGAAAGCTTAGTAAAGTGTCTGCTGAAAAGAGAGATGTACCTGGTAATTTAAGTATAGTAATTGCAAAAGCATGAAAACCCACTCAGAATACGGAGGTATTTCTTGTAAAACCTGATTAAATACCTTCGTCTATAGTCTTCTCTCATTCCTAACAATTGCAATCATATTTTCTGGCCCTGGGAACAGAACTCAGGCTGCCAATCCCTCTCCAGTTGTACTCCTGCAACTGTAATTGAAGCCACTTGGCCTTTCACCTTAGGTGTCATGCTCAAAACGTGCAAGATGTGTGAGCTGCTACGCATCCCCCGCTGCACTCCCCTGCTAACGCTGTCTCTCACCCATCTGCTCCAACAATGGGATCCTGCAGACAACATTTCCACCAAACGCCCTCTCCGAGCAGCCTTTCTGTGGCGTGCTCTCTAAGTCTTGCACTCGGGCGAAGTCGTGTTGCTAACCTCTACTTTCCAAAGGTCGGGGTACGTGGCAGTGCTGCTGGGCACATACGGGATCGCAGGGCCCTATGGTAGGTCCCGGCAGGGGCAGGCTCACCGCAGGGTCGGGCACCTTCAGTTCCTCAAGGACGGGACGGGCGCCGGGTGAAGGCTCCTTGGGCCCCGACCTGCCTGCAGCTCCATTTCTCAGCGGACAGCTCCCTCTAGAGGGCCCCGGGCCCGCTGCTCCCCGCACCGTTGCTCTCCGCACCGCTGCTCCCCGCACCGTTGCTCTCCGCACCGCTGCTCCCCGCACCGTTGCTCTCCGCACCGCTGCTCCCTGCACCGCTGCTCCCCGCCCCGCCGCTCCCCGCACCGCTGCTCCCTGCACCGCTGCTCCCCGCACCGCTGCTCCCCGCCGCATCTGGCCGCGCTCGGCTGGCGGCCGCCCCGACCCTCCTCCGCCGGCCTTTGGGGTCTGCTCCTCGGCGCGTAGCGGTAGGGTTGGTGGGGAGGCAGAAAGGAGAAGCTGAAGGAAAGCAGAGGCGGAAGGAAAGCGGATTCCTGCCGTCGTGCGCAGTGGTGTCAGCGGCACCGCTGCTCTGTTACTAAACTGGTGCGGATGTGATGTGCAGATACTCGAGATGATAGGTGTCCATGCTGCTCACAAGAGAGCAGTTTCAATACGCTGCCCAAATAATCCAAGTACAGCTTGGCCTATAGGATGGGGTGTGGACTAAAAGGACAAATGAAAACTAACCTTTGTAAACTGATGCCTAAGGGTCCCACAGCTCACAGCTACCTTTCTTCACGTCGCTAAAACCTGCCATGTCCAAGGTGCTTACTGCCTTATGATATGTTTCTTCAGTACCACCACCAAGATCAGCAGATGGATTTCCAAAACACAGAGAAATGAGCAGTGGGTCTGAGGAAGCGTTCCACAGAGACTTGGAGTTAGCTTTTCTGCAGAAGTGCTAAAAACTGCAGGTCACACAGGAATGCGTCTACATGGGTCTTTAAAGTCTCCAGAGGAGGAGACTCCACAAACTCTGTTCCAGCACTCTGTGACCCTTACAGCAGAGAAGTTTTTCTTCATGTTGAGGTGAAACTCCTTGTGCTGCAGTTTACATCCATTGTCTCTTGTCCTATTACAGAGTGCAAGTGAGAAAACCATGTCCCTTTCCTTCTTGATACCTTGCCCTTTATTAGGTTCCCTCTCAGTCTTCTCCTCTTCAGACTAACAAGCCCCAGGTCTCTCAGCCTTTCCTCATATGGCACGTGCTGCAGTCCCCTAATAATCCTTGTGGCCCTCCATTGATGCTTATGCTGTGCTCAGCATCGCAGTGCCTCAGCACTTGCCAAGGGAGCCTCATTCACCACCTCAGCCTCTGCTGCGTATCTCACTCACTTGTCCCTAACAAACTTCACCTATACAGGACACACGCTTCTAAATGCAAACCAGAACTCCTTGGCTTGTTTCTTTGGTTCTACATTCATAATCAGTATGGCAATACTTAGAGTATTATTTGTACTAAAATATCTGAAATGTGTTAAGGCCTGATGTCATAATCGGTGTGCGAGGTAATGACAAAGCTTGCTGTACCTACACTACTGGAGGCATTTTCAAGTAACTAAGAAAACTGTTCTCTAATAGCAACACAGCACTGCCTAGATGTCTGCTACTCATGTGGTGAGTCACCCTCCACATGCTCTACCAGCTACAGAGAAACGTGGATAGGTAGCGTAGATGAGCTTTCTGTAGGTTTCAGGCACACAGAATAGTGGAAAGGAATCTCACCTGTAGTTTACGGAACAGGTGCAACTAACTAATCTGTTCCTTAAAGTCTGGTCTCTCTATATCAACAGACAGCTGTAGCTGACCACCCTCACTTCCAGGAAAGAAAGTGACATCACTTAGCACACATCTCCTGTGTACAGTGTGAAAGGCACACAGCAGGCAAATCCAGCTAGCATTAACTAAGCTGGTATGTCTGCATGGGGGGATATGCAACCTGTGCAAGAATCCTGGCTCTGTTTTGAACCCAAAGGCACACTGTGAGTTCAGCTTCTTACTAGGATGTATTTGCTCAGGTGGAATGTAATGCTGACATGACTACACTGTCTCTGATTTTGGTCATTAGACCAAGCATCCACACTGTGCCTGTAGCCAGTTTAATGCAGATGGAGATTTGGACCAAAATTGCCACCTTCGGTTTATGAAGCTGACTAGCTTGCATCAGTGCACATGAGTAACACCACAGAAAGCCAAAGATGGAGGTACTCCGAAGACCATTTCAATAGCATTGTTGAAAGAAAAGACAGAGCCTCAAAAATAAGCTTAAGTGGTCCCAACTTATTTTCTTATCTGCGTACAATTAAACAAGTGCAGTTACTTTCTATTTATAGGTGACATTTTTGTTATGCCAGACTTTTATTATATGTTGTCCAGCTTCCAGAGAACAAAGGACTGTGTTTATAAAGCTCTTAGCTATAATTAGTGTCAGCCAATTAAACAAGGTACCTCTGTTTTGTAACTGCCAAAGCTGTCATGCTTTTATTTCAGAATGAATTTCAGTGATGGACTACTTGAGCCACAGTTTCTTTTAAAAGTAGCATAAAAATGTGTTAGTACTCTAGAGCTGCTATTCTAACCGACCGTATCAAGTGGCAGGCTCTGCCCACAGTGCCAGAGCTCAGAAAATGCTTCCTCTATTATATTTCTACTTAATTATTCCTGTACTTTTCAATAACTTTGTGTCATAAAATCGTGGCATATAGTCGATTTGGATTACCTTTATCCTACCAGGTTATGCCAGACTTTCAGCCTGGTCATTAATCTGTCATCATAAGTTTTGGAATTGCATGGACATGAGAGCCAGCCATATTCAAATTGGGAAGGTACTCCCCTTTATGAGTCTACGTTTAATTAGAATTCCAATAAAAGTGACACATCCATTTGAGGCAGCCTTAATATGCTGAGTTTTAGCTTTCTTTCAAAACACTTTTCTCTTAAAGAGGAATGTTTGCAAAGAAAAGCAGCTTTGTCTCCAGACATAACAGTCTTTTTGGAGTTTCCTAAGGAAACACATCCTCCAGCATTGGGAAGCTGTTGAACAACTCAGCTTAAGCCTATCACTTCCTCTTGGCCATTGCATTAGCAGTGTAAAAGGTGAATCAAGCTGCACAGGTACAAGTGTGACTGTGTTATGTTAGGTGCTCCTGCTGCATAAAGGATGCACAAGCTGGTGGCAGATTTCTCCATGATCCACACACCCTCTTCTCCACTCTACATATCTCTCCTTTGGGCTTCACAGGGATTTTGGAGATTCCTTGGCTGATGCTACATCACCTGCTTCCCAGGCTGCTCCTTCAGAACAAGGAGAGGGAAGAAGGTGGTGAGGATGTTTATATTTCAGGGGTTATAGACAGAAAACGTAAGCCACAGCCACAGAAAAAGATTCATAGGTAGGCTCTGCACCTACTTGCTTCCACAAGCCATCAGGACTTTCAAAAG
The DNA here is from genome assembly GCA_013396835.1 of Psilopogon haemacephalus. Classification (NCBI taxonomy): domain Eukaryota; kingdom Metazoa; phylum Chordata; class Aves; order Piciformes; family Megalaimidae; genus Psilopogon; species Psilopogon haemacephalus. The sequence goes on along the minus strand of VWZI01000957.1, from coordinate 31,002 downwards.
GCATTTCTTTGTTCTTCACATGAAGACATAGGTTGGTTTCCAACCTGGTCAGTCACTCTCTGCTGAGAAGATGAGATTCTGAACCCCTTCCCTGGAGTCAAGGAAACATCCTCTGCCTTTCATGTCCAGTCTCTCAGCTCCCGCAATGCTTTCTTATTTTGCTGGCCAAGACAACAAATGGCCTCTGTCTAAGGACTTCAACTTGATCAAAATCCAAACCTGAAACACCCACACCAAACTCACTGTCTACTTACCATGCCTTTAGTCCCCTGGACAGAGGGACACAGGCTATTGCCACTTGCAGCCTCAGCAAGCCTGATAAATTCTAATTTAAGGATGCCAAAACAACCTCTAAAGCAGATGTGGTTTTAAACAGCTCTAACAGGATGGATATTTGCTGCTTTATAGCAGCTCAGGTTTTTTTCTCCTATTTAAACATATTTTTATTATTAAAAAATAGGCCTGTTTAAAGTTACATTTGATTTTATAGCATCCTAAATTAAGGCCAAGATTTAATACCTGAAAAATGTTTACGTACACTTAAAAAATATTCTGAATCAATGAGCTCCCCTTAAACTGCAATGAGATAAAAGGTGCTATTTTTTAGTTATATGCAGCTAAGGAAACTTCAGATGTCATCTCACCTTATAAATATGTTGCAAAGTTATGCACTACATTAAATATTTACATTATTTTCAGCCTTTGCAATTGAGCAAGTTCTGCTATTTACATTTCTCCTGACTGAAAGCACTTTCAGACTGTGTTGTACATTAGGGGGGGGAGAAAAAAAGGCTTCCCTGAATTTGCTGTGAGCATTTAAGATAGCTCACAGTAGCAGGAAGAACTTCATTTGCACTACTGAAAAGTGCATGAAAAAGATGGGGTGAGAAAAATGCAAAACAAACCAACCAACCAAACAAAACCCCAACACAAACCAACCAACCAAACAAACAAAAACAAAACAACACCCAAGAAAATTGTTGCTGCTGTTGAAATCCTTGCCCAGAGTATATGCTTCACCAGGATCAAATCCTGGGAAAAAAAGCATCCTTTTTTCAAAGGCATGAGAAGACACAAAGGTTCCAGAGAGTACAATTCCCACTGACTTCATCTCTCATTGATTCCCATGGAAGCAGTTGAGCACTGAGCAGGTTGGGCACTTCCAGAAATCCTTGCAAGGACTGAGATTACCTGACATGACTCTTAGATAACATACCTGCTGTACACAAACCTGGGCTGTGAAATTAGGACTTCTCTCATAGAGTCATCAGCTTCATTAATTTTGCATGCAGACCGATTATTTCCTAAGTTATCTTCTTTACTCCATATTTTCTGAGAAGTAAATTACTGCAACTAATAATGTTTTGACCAATAACAGTAAGGTTGCAGTTTTCACCCAAATGCAGCTTGATAAAATCCTCAGTAAAATTTACTGTTTAGTAAACAAGAAATGCTTTATTTGCCATTTCTTAGGACAAGGACTTTCACTCCCAAATAGGTAAGAGAATATGACCTCAAACAGCTTCAAAAACATGGGTTATGAGACTAGACACCTCAGTGAAAACACCAATCAATGCTTTAATACTTCATGGACAAACCCAGAACACCTTCCTACTGCCCCCCACACAGTCACCTTCCAACACAACACTATTCCTATATGTCTTTTTCTGCAGCCTAACCCTGTGGCCTGAGATGTCCATTTTAATTCGGAAGTTAATGTTCTTTTCATCAGTATCTTGGGTTAGTGTGATCTATTTACTTGCAAAATGTAAGCCTCTTTGATTGGGTATAGGAACTCTTGACTCATTGGGATGCTTTTCTTTTTGCATGAAACCTCAGGCGAGTCGTGTGGCTCTGTGCAGACCTCACAGCCTATGGCAGTGAGACTCTCTGCCTCTCCAAAAGCTGTACAAGACATCACACTTCAGATGCTTTTAGCCTCCAGTTATCAACTGAAGGAAATGATGGGTCCAGAAAAAATTATTAATATTTGAGGAAGAGCTGCACAGAGAAACTTTAGCAAAAGAAGGGAAAGGAGAAGATCTATTCATAGCTCAGAATCACAGAATCATAGAAACATTCAGGTTGGTAAAGACCTCAGGATCACCAAGTCCAACTGACAATCCTGCTCTACAAGGTTCACCATAAACCATATCCCCAAGCACCACATCCAAATGACTTTTAAACACATCCAGGGTTAGTGGTTCTGCCACCTGCCTGGGCAGCCCATTCCAGTGCCTAACTACATGTGAAAAAATGCTCAGCCACAGCATCTTTCTGTCCATGCCACCATGAGGTGTCTCAGCTCATTGTGCAGGAGGTTTCATCCCCAGTGATTAGGCAGCAGTGACACCTAATGCACAAACTGGTAATTCATTTTCATACAAAAATACTGAAGGCCTCTCTCCCTCTCCATTTCTAGAATCACAGAGTATCCCCATGGATGGTTTGCAGGTTTTAGGGAGTTCTCAAGTGGCTGGTGGACACAAACCAATCAGCACCATTTCTGAACACTTGCTTATTATCACAGACAACAAAAGTGTTCGTAAAAATAGCGAATGTGCTTCTGCCATATAACTGGGATTTTTATTTAGTGCTCTCCTTTTAAAATTCCAACTGTTTAATTTGAAATTATGGTCACCTAAGTATCTCTTTTAAATTCAGATTTAAAATATTTTTAAATAACCATAATAAAGAAGTACATATTTGCTGCCTGTTGGGGTTTTTTTTCTTTGTTCTTTTTTTCCTTTTTATTTATTTTCTTCTTTTTTTTTTTTCTTCTCCTTTCTTATTTTTCCTTTTTTAATTTTAACTTTTTTTTTTTTTTTTTTTTTA
>VWZI01000957.1:325-28157 GCA_013396835.1 Psilopogon haemacephalus | reverse complement strand
TTTTTAACCAGATTCCAAATACTGAGTTGGAGGAGTCTTTTCCTAACCCCAAGGAAACAGAATATGCTAACAGATAAACTCATGAGTGATACAGACTCTTTTACATCCCCAGAGAGAACATCTCCCTCATTTCTATTTATTCAGTTTTGCCAATTGAATAATGAATCCATTCAAACTGAGGAACCAAATTGGATTTGAATAGTAGGAAATTTTGGGTTTCTTCTACAAGCTAGGAATAAAAAGTTTAGGGAGCTTGGACATTCTAGTTCTCAAAGTCTGAAGGACATTATAGTTCTAGTTTTAGTGAAGGAAGATTTTTAGTCCAGTTCTTCTGAAGGACCAGTAATAATAAGTCGATTATTTATTTGTAACATTTCTTAAAACAAATCATTTTTATATGAATTTTTTTGTTTATGCATCCAGCAAGTTCCACATACTTTTTTTTATAACCATCCGAGATTGCTTTTAGAGAGCTTTTTTTCTGCACTGTTGAATTTCTCTTCTATCCAAAGACATTTCTACCCAACAGTGAATTTGCACAAATATTCTAATAAATAAGATACACCATTTGCTTTTTTATAACATAATAATAATAATAATTTTTTTCCTTAAATTTTAAAAGGCAAGTTCTATTTTTACTTACATATGAAAGTATTCAGCTTATTAGCAGAAAGAAATATGAGATGAAACATAAAAGCAATCGTTAATTGTAAACCAATATATATTAATATTTACCCATAAACCCCCTTACTTTCTTAAGGAGACAAATTAATTATATGAAGGCAAAGCAGACTGAATGTTTATTAAAATCATGGCCTTCTGAACATTAAAATCTTTCCTTTAAAACAACTCTGCTTATTGCAATTGGGAATAAAGGTATTTCCCTGGCCATTGCTATATCAGTTTCTGTGGTTCTTTATGCTTTAGTTTGGAATTCTGAAGGCTGCTGGTGATTTTGGAGGTTGATCACAATACAAGGTTTCCCTCCATTATGAAACTATTATGTAAACCTAGTTTGAATAAGCTACATAATTTTGCCAAGTGATTCCTGAACCTTAGCCAATAATCTGATTAAAGAGAGCAAGAACTCAGTTTTTATATTTTAAGAGTGTGTTTGGAGAAACTCCACTGGTCATTCAGTTTTCATTAACCTCCAAGTTAATATTTCTCATTCTGCTCATTATATTCTGTTCCATCTTCAGGGCAAATTCACCTCAGTACATTGAAGCTTGGGGAAAAGTCACTCGGAATGACTCCATTTGCTCAGAAACAAATAAAACTGGAACATACAGAACGAAAACTTATTACATTGCAGGTCCTTTCCTGTACTGCTACAAATGCATTCTGCTGCTGTGAGTGTCCTCTAGAAAGTTAACATAGCAGCAGCTCTGAGATGAGAAGAATAATGTAAGAGTGAATTTCAGAACTGTGATGCATAAGACAGCAGCACAGAGCAGGAACTGTAGAAAATAGCTTTCTTACCTAACCTGTACCCAAAGCATTACCAGCTATGCTGAGCTGAATTCTGCACACAGTTAGAGGAGCAATGATGATTCATAGAAAGATAATACACTGAGCTATCTCCGACGGAGTCCATAGCAGATCTTAACAGATGGGACAGATCTCCCAGGGTGCTCCCCTGCCAGCATCCATTACCTCTATTGTAAATACTGAGCCAAAAGATTACTCAGTGCATGACCTGTCCATTCACAGAAGTCATATGCTCCTTTGAGAAGACCCAGGGAGCAGAAACAGGAGGGAAGGCAGATTTTACGTAATTGTCCTTTTTTTTTTTTTTTTAAATAAATGCTGTTTGCAGTTTCCTCTGCCCTGAATCCTAAAATGTGCTGCTTCCATGTTCCACTTCTTCATAGTACAAGAAGTATTTGGCCTTAAAGGCATGCTGAGACTTTTGCAGAAGAGTTTTTGCTTGTGCTCATCTGTGTCTATGAATAAGAGAAAAGTTCAAAGGGCTCCAAGAGAATTCTGGAAAAACATGTAAATATTTATATGCATCTCTGAAGCCTCAGACTGGAATAACATGACAAAAGTTTTCTTATTCTCACCCATCCCCATCACTAACGCCTTGTGCTGAAAGGCCTCACACGAGGGAACAGATTCAGTTTATCCATTCTAACTGACTTATGCCAAGAGCAGGCCTCCCTCCCTCTCTGTCTGTCAGCTTTGTTGGTAGACACGATACAGTAGAAAGCAAAATACTGTCTTGGTTTTTCTCAAGCAGGTTGAATGGCATCCAGGTGATTGATTGATTGATAGATAGATAGATAGATAGATAGATAGATAGATAGATAGACAGACAGACAGACAGACAGACAGACAGGTAGATAGATAGATAGATAGATAGATAGATAGATAGATAGATTTTGAATGCCTCTTGACAATATTGTAGTCCTTAAGACCTAGGAAAATAATATAGTTCTTTGCTTGTTTTTCTTGGTTAGATCACAAAAAACCAAGACACTATCCCAATGAAGAAAAAAAAACAAAAAAATCTCCAGCCACCATTTCTGAGAGGAGGTTAGACCTGAAGTGGAGAACAGGCTTGCAAGATTTTCCTTTCTCCATTCGCTGCCCAAACATTCAAAGCCAAATGCATCCATATAATCTACTTGTAAACGTTTCCAGACGTTCAGACAATGTGAAATGATATTCATACTCAGCTCTGACAGCCTTTTTTTTCACAGACATTGCAGAACATTGCCCAAACTGTGCTGATTTGCAGACATTTTTCATGTTCAGATCTAAGCAATTTCACGTCAAGTATTTTTTGCAGGTCTAATTTTAGAAAAATTCCTGAAGACTATTACAGTGTAACACAATCTAAAGTGAATTAATATGACCCAGCAAGCTGAAGTACAAAAGGCCTGCATTGATATTCAAAAGCCTGGATGCTCAGTTCTTGGACTTCTTGCTTCTATCAGCTTTTGCAGTGTTTTAAGAATTCAGAGCAAGAGGAACAGATGAAAAGTAGAGGGTTTTTTGGTTGGCTTGTTTAGGCTTTTAAAATAAACTATTGTGCAAAAACAAAGACTAATAAATGCCTAATACACCTGAATGAGGTATTCACACATGTGGCTGTCTTATGTTTCTGTGCAAATGCTCCTTTCATTGCAGTCTGGTTTACAGCCTTTTGGTATCTGACTACTGACAAGTCTTACTATCAGGGCAAGCCTGATTTGCATTTTTAGTGTCACATTCTTAAGAAACCATAGAATGGTTTATGTTGGAAGGGACATCAAAGCTCAGCCAGTTCCAACCCCCCTGTGCCCCCTGGGACACCTCCCACTAGAACAGGTCACTCAAGGCCTCATCCAACCTGGCCTTGAACACGTCCAGGGAGGGCACAGCCACAACCACCCTGGGCAACCTGTGCCAGTGTCTCACCACTCTCACTGTGAAGAACTTCCTCCTAATATCCCATTTAAATGTCCCCTCTGCCAGTTTAAACCCACTACCCCTCATCCTGTCATTACAAGACAATGGTTGAAAGCAAAACAGTGCTTGATGTCATACAAAGCATTTATGTTTGATATTTACCAATCATAAGAAATACATACTGTGCTGTTTTGGTTTTGTTTTCCCATGAAGGATGCAATGCATGTAGCACTCACAAGTAAACCACCAAGAATATGTTTTCACTGGGAATTTGTACTAGAAGCTATCTGATTTGGATCGAATGGCATGATTATAAATACAAAAGCATAGTGAGTTGATCATCATAAGACCATTGACAGAAACCAATTGTCAAAGATATTGCCCACCCTGTTGAAAAGGTTGAGCAGTTTACTCTTACTTTGCCTTCAGGAGGTGTCCAATAACACTGAAGAATTCCAAGGGCATCAGCAAACACCACTGGTATCAACAAAAGCCTTGCCATTAGCATTGGGAATATAAATACCCTCCAGGAATGCAAACCATGCTTTCTGCTGGACAGAATTTGTTTTCTTCATATTCGAGGTGGGGGGAATAAAAATAGTTTCTCTGTTGTGCTTTGTTTAGAGATATGTGCATGCATATGATGACCTGCAAATCCAGGTGTCTTCATTTTCTTCCCCTCTCCCTCTGCAAACAGTGTTTTTTCAAAATTCAAGATTTTGTAACTAGCAACTACACAGGACAGAATAGAATCATTGAATCATAGAATCAGTCAGGGTTGGAAGCGACCACAAGGATTGTCTAGTTCCAACTCCCTTGCCAGGGGCAGGGACACCTCACACTTGATCAGGCTGTCTAAAGCCTCATCCAGCCTGGCCTTAAACACCTCCAGGGATGGGGCTTCCACCAGCTCCCTGGGCAATATAGGATAGATAGGAATAACTTGAATGTTAAACTTTGAAGGGCGCTATTAGCTGACCTAAACCAACATTTATTTTAGTGTCTGAGAGAACAGTCACTAGAATTAGAACTGAGTCCAGCACTATGACCCCCATATATGGTGCTGTTAGAGGACTCCTGAATCTACAGAGAATCTCTTTTGTAAGTTCTCCACACCAGCTCAGGAGGGTTATGGATTGGTTGTTGTGAGAAATATTAAAACTATTACGAAGCCTCTTAAGCAGTAAATAATAGAACAATCAAGGAATTTTGGAAGAAAGCCCACTCTCTGTGGGAAGACAGATACAAAAAACAATTCCCCGAAGGCTACTGGATTCTAAATTGACAGTTTTATTTAAAGAAAAGGACCTAGACATTGCCCTGGACAGCCAAGTCACTTTGATGCCAGATAGGGTCAAAAGAAGCAAACAAAAGGTAAGAGGGCATTAAAAAAAGAGGAGTGTGTGTGTGTCTGTGTGGGTATTTGTGTGTGTGTGTGTAAGAGAAATGCTGACATAAGAATGATGCCATTATTTATATCAGGAGTTCCTGCTCCTCTGCAAATGGAGTCAGTACTATGAATGCTACAATTGACTGATACAGTTAAGAACTGGAAGCAAGAAAGGATACAAAGAAAAATCTCATAGAAAGAGAGCTTGAAATTATTGGAAATGCCTGCTTCGAAGAGAAAACAAGCTGAAAGCCATCATAAAAAACACCAGCCATTTAAGAAAAAAAAAAAATATATATATATAGATGTCAAAGAACTGACATTATACATAAGTAAATAGAAAATCAGTGAAAAAATATAAAATATTAAAACTGCTGAGGTGGGCTATCTCCATGCAGAACCTTCTGAAGGCTAAAAATCCAGAAAGGAAATGAGAAGACAAATGTCAGACGGAAATAAATTTATAGACATCATTTAAAGCACAAATGCTTCATTTATACTCCAAAAAATACAGTACAACTCCTGTTTCAAAACTTTCAGGAGTTAATGGAATGTCTTGAACTGAGATGAGCCCACTGGTGTGAATTTCCATGATTTGTGAGAAAGGATGCAAACCCCAACTTTAAAAGGATACAAATGTAGTTTCTCTGTTGTTTCAGAAGTATTTGTCTCGGGTATAAAAAGGAATATAATAAAAAATAAAATTGGAAATAAAGTTTACTAGAAAAAGGATCAGTATCGAACAACATCCTTCCCAAAATTAAATACAGTTATGGAAAGTTGCCATTTGAAGAGCTGACTTGTTCACATCCATTACTCAGAAATCACTTCAAAGATGGCAGATGCCTACATGTGTGATACTTAGTACTTCATAGAAACCTACAGTAGACACAGACACACGTAAGAAGTATTTCAGCTGTTTAAACAACCTGTTTTGCACAGAAAAGCTTTTGATCTTTTGGCTGGTAGTTTTCATGAAATATGGGGAAAGAGCTTAAATGCAATAACGCCATTAATGAAAACAGGACTTGGAGGCACCTGAAACAAAACTAGATCGGTAAAATTAACACACACACACACACAGACAGAAGAAAAACTGGGATAGAAAATAGAATAAAAGTAATTATATAGCAGAGCAACTGGACCAAAACCACCATTATTTCAGATACTCTCAGCATTGTCCCTCAGCGAGTCAGATGTGTGAAAACTGTCTTCATGAGAACTGGAATCCATTTGTACCTTAGCGACTAATAACAAAATCAATGCTCCTTTATGCTTGCAACATGCATCTTGTGGCCTCGCTCTCCAACGCTGATCAGCCAGGAGAGCGAGGTGGAGAAAGACAGCAGGTGGAACAAAGGAGCAAACAGAACAAGAAATAGGAAATGGAATCATAGAATCATAGAACATCAGGGGCTGGAAGGGACCTCGAAGGCTCATCCAGTCCAATCCCCCTGCCAGAGTAGGATCATCTATACCAGATCACACAGGAATGTGTCCAGGTGGGTTTTGAATACCTCCAAAGAGGGAGACTCCACAACTCCCTTGGGCAGCCTGTTCCAGTGTTCTGTCAACCCCACAGGGGAAAAAAAATTAACTGCAACTTCCTATGCCTCATCTTCCACCCATTGCCCCTTGTCCTGTCATTGGGCATCACCCAGCAGAGCCTGGCTCCAGCCTCCTGGCACTCACCCTGCACATATTTATAACCATTGCTGAGGTCACCTCTCAGTCTCCCCTTCTCCAAGCAGCACAGCCCCAGCTCCCTTAGTCTCTTCTCATAAGAGAGATGTTCCATTCCCTTTAACCATCTTCGTGGCTCTGTGCTGGACCCTCTCAAGCAGTTCTATGTCTCTCTTGAACTGGAGGGCCCAGAACTGGACACAGTACTCCAGATGTGGAGTACTCAGCAACACCTTCAAACACAAGACTTGCTTCCATTTAATGTCTTTTCTGGCCTTCTTCCCATCCCAGAGAGAAGTGGTTGCCTGTGTAGGATGGGCTCAGAGCAAGTGACTGCACTAGAGATGAGACAGTCAATGATCCCTGCAGAAGATGGGCCAAAGAGGAGAAGACTCTATGCTCATGAATCAAAAATGAAAGTGAGTCACAAAAATACAGACGGGAAGAGAAATATTCTTGTAAGCCCCCAACTCTATCTTTCTGATGGACTCTTCCATCCAAAGCTTTACTAACTCCACCCAGTCTGTTACCTCAGCAAAATTATAATGCAAAATTTTGTAGCCTCTCCATGAAGAGAGCTATGAAAACCCTAACAACTGCTCCAAATCCCCCTTCCCTCCCCCATTCTTCTTTACCTGCTCCTCACCCACCACTACAAGACTGAGTCATTATGCTCCTGAGAAACTTTGAGCCAGTTTCTGGGACCAGGTCCAACAGCAGTGCAGCTGCTCTCACACGATGCTGAACCTGAGTCATTAAGCTCTGCCAGACATGAGCCACAAGGGTATCTCAGCACACAGATCCCCAGTGCTGCCACTTGTCAGAGAGTTTATTAGTCCAGGCAAAATGCCAGCCCTTGGCAGGCCTATGGGTCTGTGGGGTGCAAAGCTTCAAGGTGTGGGAGCACTTCATGCTTTCCCAGGTTTTCCATTAATTGAGGTTAAACTGAATTTGCCAAAGGGGTGACTGATCCTGAGCTATTTTTCCCTTTTGGTTATTTTCTCTATAAACAAGTTGACTTAACTCAGGCCCTATTATAATTCTTTCCATAAAAGGTTAGAATGCAGAATTCAGGGATTATCATTGAAAAGGTTTGTGTCAGTCTTTCCACCTGCTGCTTTGGCACCTTGCTCTGTCACCCTTCTGATCAAACTGGTAGCCTTCCTGGCATCTGCACTTCAAATTGCTGCACCTAGGTGAGCAATGCAGCTGTTTGAAGACAATCCTGAAACCTTCAAAGCAATCCAGTGCACAGATCTGCTGTCAACCTAGTGATCATAAAGGCCCACAATCCAATATCTAACTACGCTCCAAAAGAGGAGCCTGGGGTAGGTTAATGACTTACATTATTGTGGCCTTCCAGTATCTGAAGGAGGCCTACAAAAAAGCTGGGGAGGGACTTTTGAGGCTATCAGGTAGTGACAGGACTAAGAGAAATGGAGCAAAGGTGGAGGTGGAGAGATTCAGACTGGACATGAGGAGGAAGTTCTTCAGCATGAGAGTGGAGAGAGCCTGGAATGGGTCTGATTCCATACTGATTCTGCTTTCCAACTGAAACGATGAAACAAATACTACTCTCCTCCTATGTCACATTCATTGATTTCCATAGAATTTGCAATCCAGTCTTTGAGATTTTGCAGTTGTCTTCTTTCAGGTGACATCTGCAAAAACTGTATGTTACTATAACTCTGCATAAAATCAAAGTCAGTGATAAAATGGAAAGTGGAGGTGGAGGAGGAAGGAACAAGAGCTGATTGAGCCTGCTAAGCCATTGATTTATTAGCATATAATACTGATTTTTTTTAAAAAAAGAAGGCTCACTAAGTCTGTTTTTTATAATTTTGCCTGGGAAGGAAAATTGGCATATAAGGATGCCTTTTCAAAGCACTGCACAAAGTTTTAACAACCTGATTCCCATTGACATTAATGAATCACATGGTGAAATCCTTCATAGTGCTTTGAAAATATACCCTTTTAAGCCTGCTTCTGGGAAACTGGAGCACTTGCCTCTGAAGTAACCTTACAGTTGCAAGACCTGATCACAACCATGGGTTCCATTCTTCACCAGCTGGAGAAAACTTCCTCCCATGCTGTGTGAAGATAAGGGCAGCAGAAGTGTTTTGTGGGTGTGCATGGAGCAGCTGCAGTGACAACTCTGCTCCTCCGTAACCAGGAAGGGCTGAGGATAGGGAGAGGAACATGGCCCAGTGGCAGCTGTATAATTGGAAACAGCTTCTAAAACGGTTTTAATTATAATGAGATTTGGGCTGGCATTTACTGTAGCCAGACTCAAGGTTGCCCAGCCCTCTGCCTTGATCTATGCTCCTACTCTTGCAGCGCAAGATCTTCAGATAAGTCAACAGACTTGAGAACTGTGATTTTGGTGTGTTGGGTTTTTTTCCCTATTTTGTCTTCTAAATAGTGATACAAAAGAAAATAAACAGGGAAGTGTGCAGGGAAATGTGGTAATTGTATTACAACAGCTGCTAATTTACCCCTTCACACAGTCTTGCCTGCCCTGTATCCTAGTCCATCACAGCAATAACTTCACTTCCTCACTACTTTCTCACCAACAAAATGAAGATTTGAACTGAAATAACTCCCTTCTAGTAGAAAGAGGAAGAAGTTTCTCCTCTCCTCCTAAAAAGTGGATCCATTTATCATGAAAAGCTTAAAATACTGAAATTGAGAAATGGAGAAAGCCAGCAACAGAGCAAATCTACATGTCTTTGCTGATGTTAATTAACCTGAACACTGTTTATATTCTCTTAGGCATAAAGAGAGGATCTAGCAAACCTTTGAAATGTTAGACCTGGACAATCCATAGACACTACAGAGGAGTGTGGGTTTTGTTAAGCCTGAAAGCATTTGGTCATGCAAAAACTGTAAATGCTTCAGACATACATCAAAAGGTGATGTAGTTAATGACTAAAAGGGACGCAGACTTTGGCTAAGCTCCATAGCCAAAATACAGAGCAGTTTTTGTGAGCTGCTTAGTTAGATGCTTCAGCAGTCCAGCTATGCAGAGAAGCATTTTTGTCTCTGTGTAGGACACAGTTACCTTTTAATGACTATCCCAAGACTACTTTCTGCGAAAGGCGCAGAAGGGGTTAAGGCAAGAAACACAAATGCAGGTTTGTATTCTCTTTCCAGCAGATGGGTGACCAGTGTCAGCTATTAAAAGCCTGTGCTCCTTATTTAAGAAAGGAAGGAAGGAAGGAAGGAAGGAAGGAAAGGAAGGAAGGAAGAAAGGAAGGAAGGAAGGAAGGAAGGAAAGAAAGAAAGAAAGAAAGAAAGAAAGAAAGAAAGAAAGAAAGAAAGAAGGAACATTAAGTTTGCACAATTAGTCATGAGGGGGTGAGGCAACACTGCTGCCACCTTTCTGTCTGTGAACTACTAAATGTATGTACTGCAGATAGATTAATGATGATGTGTAACACAGTTATGCCAGAATTTGCAAGGGCAGCATTTAAATTCCTAGATACATATTAAACAAAACATAGTCTCACTCATAGTCCACATCCAACAACAAGATCTCTCTTTCCAGTGATGGCAAAATAAGTGTTTGCCTGGACACCACAAGGTGTGCCACTCAGGGGCAATCCTCTTTTGGTGGGATTCAAAGGCCTCTGGCTTCCACCTTGCTGGCACTGAAGCAGGAAATGCACCTCGTCTGCAATGGTGTTCTAAGGCAGCTCACAGAGAGCCAGAAGAGCTGTCTGACTGTCAGCTTTAACTATTCATAGCACAGCCATTTAGTTGCAACAATTTTTATTCCAGCAGAGGACTGGGGGTCAGTATCTCCCATCAGTATTTTGACTCATGACATGCGACTGCAGCTGGTTGACACATTACAATTCTGCAGACCCATGTGAAGGGAGGGGATTTTACATTTTACATTCAGAAGACAACACAGCACCTCACTCTGCTGGCCAAAGGATTAAAAGGTAGATTAAATTTTTATAAAGAATTAACTTTTTTTTTTTAAGTGTTCCCATCTTTATTTTAGCAAATTTCAATCACCTCTTGGTTTTTCTTTCTTTACTTTTCCTAAAGCAAAGCCTTTTTTTTTTCTTATCACACTCAGAAGATTTATAAAGTCGTTAGATTTTCTTAAAACACATACAGCTCTCTAACTTCAGTTAATTTCTTTCTAATACCCATCCCACTGAAGTAAGCCACTAACAAAGCTCTTTTTCAGTCACTCTTTTGTCAAAAGTCGGCATTAAACCAACATGAGAGAGATCATCTATTCAACGTGTGCTTCAAAGAATTCAACATGGATATCTTCAGTTCTGTGAAAAAAATTCTCCCAGAGGTAAGAACCATCTTATTCCTTCTCTCTTTGCCCAGAGAGCTCTGCTGGAGAGGTCTTCAAGCACCCTTACTAAATAACTCTCCAAGGATGAGCATTAGGACTCTGCTTCTGAACTCTCAGAAGTCACTTCTGATCTGCCATCCAAGTGAGCTGCCTGATACCTGCTCAGCTGCCCTGCAAATGGTGCCTCATGAATATTGCATCTCCCACCTCTTTGCTCTCTTTTCATGAGATTCCTGGGAGAGGACAAGGGGAGGAAACTAATGGCTGTAAGACAGGTAGGTAGTGTAAACTATTCTGTTAGATTTGACTCAGACTGACTCTTCCTTAGCACTGAATTTGGTCTCAAGAAAGCCTTTTGCTAAATGACTTTACCCCTGGGCAAAGACTGGCCAAGGGAGATCCACAGGAGTGAGGACTCAGTCAGATCTCCTTAGGAACTATGAAAAGTAATTTTGAGTCAGCCTAAGTGAAACAGGTGTATCAGTCTTCCTCACCAGAGGTGGTGGCACAAGATCAAATACAAAAGGATGAATGTTAATACAAAATCAGACATTTTGGATGTAGTTAGTCTAGTTATATTTGTCTTTATGTATTAAAAATTGTGGCATTTACGGTGGCAAACATTAAAAATACAATACTCAATAGTGACCAATGTTTATGTATTCAGAGAGGACAGAAGTTCCTTCAGAACTTGATTGGCAGCAATAATGCTTTCATTTATACTGCCTCTTTGTGTGAATGTAGCAGCTGGAGAAAGTCTTTGACTGGCGTTCTTGAGACTACAGATGCCAGAAGAGAAAAGCATGGTCATACAAGGAGGCTTGTTTTGCTGCACTGCCAATATGACCATGTTTTACTATAATAATTAGAATTGTTTATAGATGTCCTCATTTAACACAGAAATTACATTCTCCTTCCTTTGCATAAGACAGATGCATGCTCTTGCTCTCTTCCAAGGCAAGGTGTTCCAGAAGCTTCTCCATGTATAGTGCAAGGAAAACTCTCCCTACTTTTTCAATCTGCTTTAGCCATGATCTGACCTCAAAACTCTGATGAAAGAACAATGTTTTTATGAGGCCCATTCCACGTTTGATTTCTCTGCTGAAACTACTAGTAGTCACACTCCTCTTCAGCATGGCTTTTCCAATAACATGCTCTAGACTGCACAAGACTAACATTGTCTGCTACCCTTTAGTTTGCTCTTGCTTGCATGGTGGTTGTAGACTTTACCCTGGGTCTTAGCATCTTAGTCAAGTCAACACAACATGCCTCCTAATCAGGTGACCTCAAACAATGCTGGAAAGCAAAAGGAATGTTGTAGAAGTTATGTTGCCTGCGCAGATGAGACACAGACCTTTTTACAGCCCTGGCTATACATTTGAGGAAGGTTAAAGAGACAGGACCTGCTTTTCTGCTCATCTTCAAATAGTGAGACTCAAAAATGGCTGAAAATAATAATTTTCAATACATCACTTGTTCTCCAGGGTGATCTGAACAAATATCACAGAGCTGGGCTGAAAATATTAAATATCCTAATAACTCAACTGGCCTATCCAGTGTGAGTCTAAAAACTTCTCACACTGTAGAAGGAATGAATCATTTAGGTGAACTGAAAGCTTACAAGGAGGTAAAATAGTAAAAAAGAATAAACCTCCAAGAAATGCTGGGACTTAGAAAGTGTTTCAAAGGAACAGATGAGGACAGATTGATATATGACAACCTTTTTGGTTTTATTGCTGTCCATCATATTTAGTAAATTTGCATTAGCCTCAGTGCAAGATGAACTGAAACCACAAGCAGGAGGCTCAACTGGTTATTGCTCTAGGTATACAGCTTGGTTCCTCTTAGCTATCAGAGTTATTTTTTAATACTGTTAGAAACAACACACAACTCTTCAAAAGAAAATACATTTTATATTTCAAGCTATCTGTCTCATCATCATTTTCCCCCAAGGTGCTTTGAAATCTCAATAAGCTAAAAATACCACAAACCCACAGCTCATTCTCTCTCTTGTTAGTGTCAGCTAATTTTTTAATTTCCAGCTGTAATTACAAAAATGTGTAAAACCACATTGACCATGAGAACTGATGTAGTCCAGTTCCTCCTAAAAACAACAGTTTGTTACGTTTGGTTAGCTTACAGCTTCACATGAGCAGCTTTAAATAAGAGTACTTAACATAGATTAGATGCCAGCTAAATTTAAAGGTCTTCTGATATAAATTATGGCAATCCTGCCAAAGTCAGTGATACCAGTTTAGGCTATCAGATGATAGAGCCTTTAATATTCCTGATAGTGTGAGCTGATGAAAACTGACCTAGTTACCTGGTTTAAATTTAACTGGTCTAAAATCACCCTAACTTCATTCTGATATGCAAAATAGGAATGAGATGAGCCCCAACAATATCACGCTCTGATGCTTCTTGGGGTACAAAGGAATTGTCACTGCTGCTCTTAGGTAGGTTTTATTGCTTTAAGGTCAGCTAAACTCCAGGTATATTGGTCTAGCCTAACTTCAGAAATGGGATCTCTGCTTCCATATACGTGCCTTATGAGGGCAAGGCTTCTGCTCTTAGTAAGCCATATTAATCCTGTAATAATATTAAGATTCTGCTCTATCAGTATGTGTTAAACCTGATAGTGAGTAATGAGATTAGTGTGCATTAATTGAACACAACCACTTCTGCATACCACAATCATAAATTCTTTCTATTAGCAGTTGGGGAAGAAGCAGAAATATCTCTACTCTCTCTTGAACTGTTCTATGTCATAACATTTGTGACACCATATGAGCACAACAAGCAACACGAGAGAATCTTTTGCCTCTTGCCTTTTCTTAGTAAATATGACTATCATTTAAATTGAGAAATACTGCAGTTGAAAACCAAGCCATAGTACAAATAGTTCAGAAGCTCTTATTTTTTTCATGCACGGTTCCAAGCATAATGCAGAGCCTTAGAGTGGCCCTGCTTTATCATATGTTGTCATATGTTGTTTGCTATTTTTCTCCTCAGGCATTTCTTAAAAACCCACAGCCTACACCCAGAATCCTGCCTTACTCCTCTGCAATAATCCTGCAGTTACTCCTCTGCAGTACCTTTTAGTAACTAAATTTGGATGTTATACAATCTACATAATCACAGGGTTTGCCAACAGACTGCCATAAGACAATGGAAATTTTACTGGAATTAATTTTTTCTTGGGGAAAAAAAAAAGTTACATTTCACAGAAGCCACATTAAGATTGTTCTTAAAAAAAAATAAATCAGTGTATGTTTTCATGGTAGTAACCACAGGGGAGTTTTCACAGAAGTTACTAGAACCAGTCACTTCATCACAGAATTCAGCTCAGCATTTCTAATAATTACAGCAAGTTTTGGGTAACATTAAGGAACTCTTGCTAACCAAATCTGTTCTCATGAATGCTGAGACCTCTGCAGGCTTCAATATTAGAAAAAAAAGATTGAACAAATTGTATTACTTTCTTTCAGTTCCCTCTACCCTCTAACTTCTGAAGGAACAACTAAACTGTAAGATAACAACTTCTGAGTGTCTGCAGGATGGGATTTTGTTCTGATTTTGCTTGCTAGTTCCACAGACAGCACAACTCTTTCTCAACACCTACACAATTTGAGCATCTGTCTGTGGACAGAATTGTCTGTGCTCTCTAGCTTGTGCCAGAGGAGCTCCATTTAGAAGGGTGCATCATCCTGGTGCCATGAGTTTATTTTTGCTTTGTGGGAAAAAGGGCAAGAGCAGCAACTATGTTCTCCACTGCTGGGTCTCGATATACAAGCCCTCACTGTAAACAACAATCACATATAGAAGGCACCTATGATTTTCTAAAGTTAAAGTAGATTTTAGAACAGTGGCACACATCACATCCTTCCCATATTGCCTGACACAGTTTGATTTGTCAAGGTGAATGCAAAGCCATTTTTAAAAAGCACTTTTTAACAATAGCCCTACTGACATCAACAATGTTAACGTACAAGATACACTACTCATCAGTCTAAGAGTGATGCAAGCTAAGAGATCTTTACAACTATCTCTTAGATAAAGACTTTCAATTAAAAGTATTAAAACTGCTCTGCATCTTTCTGCTGTACATCTTTCTCCACCATTTCACTTCTCTTGGAACTGCACTTATTGAAACTCAATTGCCACCCTCCAAAAGACAGGATTCAGCTGAGAATTAGACAGAAATTAGAATCAGGAGAAAGGACTTTCCCCTCAGACTGCCAGAATAGCTGGGAAAGCTCCAAAGAGAACTGACCATATTGTTCTTGACACTGGATGTCTTTCCAGGACTGCAACTAATTCCCAGCTTCATCTAACACTAAAAATGGATTTCAGAATAACTCAGACTAGGAAAATACATTGTGAGGTGAAACTCAACTCGTGAACTCATCCCACATTTAGAGAACAGGAAATATAAAATAGTCAAGAAGCCTCTGAAAAATGCAAAGTAAAAGTGGAAAGATCAAAAAGGAAGCCACAAGAGGGCAGATGGACTACATAATGGATGATGAGATGATTAAACACATAAGGGAAAAAAAGGAAGCTCTCCTATCTCTTAAGAGAAACCTCATCTGGGGAAATAAGTATTTTATGCAGAAGATGACAAGTTAGGAGCATGAAAGGAAATTCTACTTTTTCTACTTAAAGACTGTGGAATTTTCAGTAGCTGAACAGTCTTATACCAAGGGTTATGGAGATTTCCATGGGAAAGACTGACACACTTGCACCTTTGCTCCCACATGAATTAGCCTCTCTGGAGGGGCTGACAAGCAACGTGAGCAATTAAATCCTTGGGTTTGTGACAAGAGACTTTTAAATATACACCAGCAATGAAATGAGAACTCAGATCATAGGCCAAGTCTTTATTTGCACAGAAAGTCACAGGAACCTAACTCTTTGAAAGGAGATGAATTAGGAAATGCAGGACTTGTAGTAATAAGACATACATGGCTGGAACTATGTGATTACGGAGGCTTTCTTCACTTAGGGGTGACACTGGTCTTATAGAATCACAGAATGGTTTAGGTTGGAAGGGACCTCAAAGCTCAGCCAGTTCCAACCCCCCTGTGCCACAGGCAGGGACACCTCCCACTAGAACAGGTCGCTCAAGGTCTCATCCAACCTGACCTTGAACACCTCCAGGCAGGGAAGAGTCACAACCTCCCTGGGCAACCTGTGCCAGTGTCTCACCACCCTCACTGCAAGGAACTTCTTCCTAACATCCAGTTTCAATCTCCCCTCTGCCAGTTTAAACCCATTCCTCCTCATCCTGTCATTACAAGGCCTTGTCAATAGTCCCTCCCCAGCCTTCCTGTAAGCCCCTTTAAGATCCTGGAAGGCCACTCAGCAGTTGTCTCCAAGCTTTCTCTTCTCCAGGCTGCCAAGCCCCAACTCTCCCAGCCTGTCCTCTTATTTTGATAAATAATTGAATATCACAGGTATGCAATCCATCCCTTTAAAACTAACACAGGACACCTGATTATACAAATAATTTACAGACAACAGAATTGTCCTATAAGGTCTTGGTTATGTATCTATGTGGCGGATTTTGTAATTACAAATAAACAGGCAAAGTTTGAGTTAATAAACCTGTATTTTGAGAAAGCAATGCAGAGAGAGTAAAATTAGTATTTACTTGTGGATGTTATAAGCACTGCCAGTGAGGTGTAATTTACCAATCTGAGTTAAGCCACAAGAATGTCTGCTTTATTAATTTGGTGATTTCTGTTCCACCTAGGAGATATGATAGCTGGAGAAGCCAAACCAGATACAACACAAAGTTTTGAACTCTGACATATTCAGCCCAGAGGCCAAAGTTCTGCCAAGATGAAACTGTTCCCATAGAAGGTTCAGGCATGCTGTTAAGGCAGTCAGTATAGGATGTTTATAGTGCAACAGCTGTACTGTAAATTAAATAGAGGATAATATTTTTCCAGGGATTTGATAGCTGCACTGACACTCGTCAAGAGCAACATAAGCCGACAGAAAAACATTCTTCTGTAACAGTGATTTTTTTATTGCTCTAGGCCACATATATTTATTCATCCAGACAAGTCTGAGTTTGCAGTACCCCCTGCTGTTTTTGAGAAATCTGTTATGGTTGTTCCTGTATTACCTAATGTTGTCTATAAGCTGTTGCCTCTCCTAGATCCATAGAAGACATCAGTTCAGTTTCCTTTTTTTTTTTTGGCCTATCTTGCATCAAAACTGAACTATCCTCTTCAGCAGTTAAAGCTGCAGTACTTTTACAGATAACTGCTGATGTATGCATCAGCAGTTATTTGTTAAACCTCAAGCACAAAACATTGAGCCACATTTAAACCCCATCTAAAAAAACAGAAAAAAAAAGAAAAAAGGAAAACCAAAAAACCCCAACAACCAACCAAAGACCTTAACAATCTAAAATATGACTTAACATAGACTGAAAAATCCCATGGGCCTTGAATTCCCTGAGTTACAAGAGTATGTTATAGCTTTTAGTTCAGTTATATTGCCATTGTCATCCCTAGATGAAGCAATAAGGGAGGAGAAATGCCTGTGACAAGATTTGGAATGACACAAAGCCAAAGTCAGAGGGATGGGTGCTAGCCAGGGCCCTCAGCCTATTGCTTTGAGACCGAGGAGGGGGAACAGGAAGAGGCCTTCCCCTCTACATAAAGAATGGGATGGAGTGTGAAGAGCTGTCCCTGAAGAACAGCCACAAGCAAGTCAAGAGCCTCTGAAATAATAATTTAAAAATACAATTTTCCTACTGTACTTATCCTTACACCTTCCTGGAGGTGTTCAAGGCCAGGTTGGATGAGGCTGTGAGCAACTTGGTGTAGTGGAAGTTGTCTCTGCTCAGGGCAAGAGTGTTGAAACTAGATGATCTTCAAGGTCCTTTCCAACCCAAACCATTTTATGAACCTATGAAAAGGCACTGGTCTATGAAATCCAGCATTTGGTAAATCCTGATGATCAGCAATTCTTACTCAGTACATTTCTAGTCCAGTTTCCATACAAAAGAAGCTCCTTCAAAGATACATATGTCAGAAGACAGAATCTTAATGACTTTTCCAAAACTGCCAAGATTTTATTTTTAACTGCTACATGCAGTGNAAAAGAAAAAAAAAAAAAAAAAAAAAAAGGACAAGTATCTATGCTCACAAAATGTGTCAACTGGTATTGTTCAGTCATATTGCAACCCAAACTCCCAAGAGTTCCCAAAGACCACAAGCGTGAACAACACTTAAGGAATGTGAATGTAATCTTTCAGCAGATACCTCAAACAGAATTCCACAGAACAGCTTTTCCACTGGAAGGAAGTAAAGACTTTTCTGAAGGAAAATAATACTACATGAAGGAATCCTTGCCTATATAACTCAAAGGATGCTATCACCTGCTTCAGTGACAGACTGATAAAAGTTACTTCAGCAGCTGTAACTCATAACAGGACTTCAAAAAATAATAGCAAGGGTTTAAAAAAATCCCATGCTGTATGTATGAATTCTATATATTCTACACTGTACATGCACCACATGTGCATACATATATGTGCAGAGAGGAAGGGAAAATTTTTCACATTCCAGAGTGCTATCTTTTGATTAAATTTTCATTCTTAGTCCTTCATTACTTCTATTCAATTATTTTAACTGTAAAAACAACAAAACTCAATAGACTAAAACCCACAAAAACCCAAAAGTGGGTATCTCTAGGACTTAAACTGATTCTAATTCTGAGTGAAAATTCTTACACATAGTAGTTGCTTTTCCCTGCTGAAGGCAGAAAGGTAGGAGGCAAAGTCTGGAAAAGCTCAAATTAATTAAAAAACCATTAAGCATTTGGGAAATTAGCACTAACCACACCATTATTTGAGAACACACTGAGTGAAATGTTCATACAGCTACCACATAAAATAAACACAACCAAAACCCCACCAATTTTCAGTAATGTGGGCTGGCAGTGAGAAGCTAGAGCATTCCCCTGTGGAAAGAAACCCCTTGATGAAGTTTACTTCCTTCTAAGACAGGATGGCTTCAGCCTTTGCACACTGCAGATGAGGTCTGTCTAAAGATCTTGCTTTTAATGTTGTGGTTAATATACTTCCAAGACTTATTATCCTAATTGTGAAACTCTTTTCTTAAGTGATAAAAGTTACCGTGTGCAAAAAGTGGTGAGGATAGTCTTCTTCTGGCTTACTTCAGTTTGTGTCACATCAGCTGCTTTCACCAAATGGAGATGAAGACTTTTCTGGGAGAAAAAAAAAAATACAGTGTCTTTGTAGATGTTTGCAATCACACAACCTAAGCAGAGAAGTTTAGGGTGGATATAATAGAGCAGACTAAATTTTGGTAACATTTTTCATTGTAGAAAAGAAGTACTCTGGTGATGGGGTGTTTGGGTTTTTTTTTGCTATTATTATTTGGCTTAGCAGTGAATCAGGACACTCTTAACATTACTTTTATTAAAAAGTCAAGTAGCTCCCACAGATTTTATTTGCTGTTCTTTTTTGTTTATTACCCAAGCACAACTTCCAGTGATTTAAATGGAGCCAGAATATTATTGCAGATATTTGCAGGAGTCCTCGAGACCAGATCTCTTTCTGGTCACTCAAGTAATGTAGCTTGCATTCATTTTAGAAGGAAAAGACTTCTAAAGGATATCACACCTTGCCTGGGTACTTACTAATGCCTGTTCTTCCTCAGTGATTATACAAAGATTGTTTGTACAAAAATGTTGCATTGGCCGGAGTTAAATTAAACAACAAACAAACAAAAAAAAAAATCCACAGTGTATTTAGGTCAGTACAAATCCTGGTTGAAGACTTTTAGGTAGTATTAAATCTTTAGCCATACAAACTTTTAATTGGCTATTGGAAAAAAACCAAAAGCAACAAACCCCAAACTAAAACAGTGTCAATAAAAAAAAAAAAAAAACAACAACCCAACCTTGTGCTAAAATAACAAAAGCCAATTTTAAGAAACCCAGAGTATTGCATTTCTGAGTAAATCAGGCCTGGCAAGTTCTCCCCATCTAGTTTTATTTTCAAAGAAAGAAGCATCATATTTGGAAAGAGTCAGCTCTTCCCACTACTGAACTTGTACAGCTGTAACCAATTGCTTCATGACCGTGCAACCTGATTGCTTTTCTTTTGTTTGAGATGGAGCTTTAGCTGTAGGTGAACTGAATTCCTCTTTGCAGTGATTTTGCAATTTTTGTTTCTTGCTTTAAAAGTTTGAGATCTTGCTGAGGGATTTTTTTTTTTTTTTAATTACTAAAAGAAATTCTCCTCTCTATGATCAGGACCTAAAACTGAAGTGAAAAATTGTGAGGTTAGGTTACGGCCAGAGTTCCACAGTGCATATTTTGATCTACTCTTCTCTCGGAAATCCTGCCCCAAATAGGAGTTCAAACAACTTTTATGGATCTAGGATAGTTTACTTCAGCTGAAAGAGCAATTGTAACCTACATAGCGCAGTGAGTTTAAACATGTAATTATTTGGTAAATATGGCTCCTGTTCTGTTCCCTCTCCATCTGGGGCATTTATACCTCACAGCCCCACAGCAACCTCAGGTATTCTCCATAGTTTTAGTAGATTGCATAAGGTGCTGTTTGCAATAAAACAGGAAACATCTAGGGATCTGTGGAGGAAGGAAGAGCATAAAGTGACTTCTTGTCCTGTGGAGAGAGACACTGCAACAGGTTGCCACAGGGAGGTTGTCCCTGCCCACAGTGAGGGGATTTGAGTAGGTGATCTCTAAGGTTTCTTTTAATCTAAGTCATTCTGTGATTCTCCCTGGAGGTGTTTAAGGTCAGATTGGATGAGGCCTTGAGCAACCTGGTATAGTGGAAGGAGTCTCTGCCCATGGCAAAGGGGTTGGAACTAGATGATCTTTAAGGTCCCTTCCAACCCAAACCATTCTACAAATCCATGAATCTATTTTATCCATAAAAATAATTATTGTGACAATGCTCAAAAGGACCAAGAAATTACAAGAAAACGAAACTAAAACCAAACAAAACCCCCAAACCAAACAAAAACCCCAAACCAAACAAAAAAACCCTCAACAAAACAGAAAATCCCAATCAACCAAAACCCAGCAACTCTGACTACTAATCCATTCAGGAAACAGAATTAAAATAGTTACATGTTAAGGGATTTTCATTAAATTATACTTGTACATTAAAGCAAACCCAAGTGACTTCTTGTAAATAACTTCTGTGTGATCCATGTAAAGGAGAAAAACAGGGATAAGGATTCTTGTTTCACTTCTGTGTGGCTGGAAACAGTCTAGTTACAACATAAACAAACAAAGGTAGTAAAAATAAGTGAAGATGTTGGAACTGTTATCAGTAGATATACAAGGACATAATTACAAAGGTATGTTTCCAGTAAGAGTTTTGTAAGAAAGAAACTGAAAATGAGTAGGATGTCTTTTCTTTTTATTCTTTCTGTAAGAGAAAGTATCTCCATGCCCATGGAACACTGTTAGGTTGGGGTTTGTTTTGTTTTGTTTTTTTTTTCCTTTTACATATTGTAGCTTGAAAAGTTGTTGTTGGGCAGTCAGTAATTCGTTTAGGTTGACACAGAGTACATTTTCAGGACCTAGACATAAAAGATGGAAATAAGAAAACACTTCAGTATTCTACCAGTGCTTTATATACCTTATCAACATACCACAAATCTATCCTTTTTTATTTCATGCCTTCCCTTCCTAGGAGTTTGTGGTATCTAAAGCAGAAGCACGTTAGCTTCTTTTGTTCACATGAGATAAGTAAATCAGATGTTCTGAAGAGTGAGTAATGTCCATTTGCTTCCAAATACCACATCATGCATAGCCATTTTTGTTTGTTTATAAAGGAGAGCCATGACTTTCTGAGGGGATGATGAGTATTTTTTGTTTATGTAAAGCAGGAGCTTCAGCAGCTGTTTACAGATAAAGTTCTGCAAAGTGCTGAATATCTAAGATCACACCACAGTCAGTGGATATGCACATCAGAACACAGACAACATGAGTGGGGTTTCAACTAATTGTGTATCTCACAGATTCCAACCCTTACACATTGCTGTGCAGACAGAGAAAAGAAGAAATTTTGTGGAAACGTGTTGAATTTCTTTTAAAAAAAGCCACAAAAACATAAGATTTGTGATGATGTAGTACATGCAGAAAGGTATTAGAAAAATGCTTGAAGCCTTCAATCACTACACATTGCCCTGAGGGAAACAAGGATGCTTTTGGGCCACCTTGGTACTTCCTTTCTGTGGACATTCACAGTTTCTGTGACACCCAGCTGCATCCCTTGCCAAGGATGGCAGATATTAAATACTGTCCTTGTGTAAGTGTTAGATCCCCCATACTGATCACCTGTCCTTTCCCATGCTTCTGTTAAATGACCATTCATGCATTTTCTCACCATTACTTTTTCCTTGCCACTGTGATGTTCACCTGCAAGTTTCCTCATTTTGAATTTTTTGCATGGCACCATTTTAATATTCTGGTTTAGTATTCCACAGATATTGCTTCTTTTATTATTGTTCAATATTTACTTCCACTGATGCAGTGTATTTGTTGACTTGAACAGGTGATGCCAAGTAAATAATGTGCAGCAATCTGCTCAGTGGAGGGCAGAGTAGACTCTTCACAGGTCGTCAGCTGCTACTGGAGAACTACATAAATATTCTCTAGTTGATGTTCTTCTTGTTTTGTCAGAATTTGGAAACCATATTCATTCCTCACGATGCGTGTGATGGTAACAGGCACATTATTTGTATCTCTGGTTTAAGTTGTCACAAGACATACATGTTTATTTGACAAACTGCCCTCAGTGGCGACTGCACGTGATTTGCAATATGCTTGCAGCTGAGTTTCTGACAGTTCATTCGCCACAGAAGGTTATTTGAGAGGTTTACTAAGATGGAGCTCACTTTCAGTTGTAAACACATCTTATTCTGAACCATAGATCTCCACTGGATGTCAA
The DNA here is from genome assembly GCA_013396835.1 of Psilopogon haemacephalus. NCBI lineage: Eukaryota > Metazoa > Chordata > Aves > Piciformes > Megalaimidae > Psilopogon > Psilopogon haemacephalus. The sequence goes on along the minus strand of VWZI01000957.1, from coordinate 5,390 downwards.
GCACCAGAGTCAATGATTGCCAAGTCTCCTGTTATCAAAGTTAACCTGAATTCATTTTCTTGGAGACTGCAAACCATTCCTAGCACTGTAAATTAACTTTATGCCAAAGCATTCTTCTTCTCTAACCTACGAATATGAGAAAGGCATGTCTTCTAAGTACAGGGAGACTTCCCTGTGTAATTGCCTGCTTGAACATTGGGGATTCTCTGACCCTATGCATGACTTAGCAAGTAAAGTTTTGCTGGCGTCTATGCCTTAGCACAGAATCCTCCCTGTCACTGGTATCCTTGGCTCAGTGAATAATTTTTAAATGGGAAAGTCTCAGGCTAAACAGAAGAGCATCTGTTCTGAATATGCAGACTAGCATACACAGCTCCCTGTAACTGAGAAATCCAGAAATTAAAAACTTGGATTTTTCTAGGTAAATTTTGATCTGGGGCAGAGGACTAGGCAAATAGAAAAGAAAACATGAGATGGCATGAAACTATTTGGAACTTCTGTCCCATGCCTTTGCACTCCAGATCACTGATCTAAGTCAGAGCTGCCCTTTAAATCACCTTGTAACTGTAATATCCTAAATGAAAAGAGTTTGACATTCTGTCATTTGTGATGACACTTCTACTCAGAGAAAATTAGGAAGTGCTTACTCTAATTCAGGGTTTATTATTGTGAAAATTACAGTATAATCTCAAAACATTTTTTTAATGAATTGGCCCTTTAAATTGACTTAATGAATGATTATGTCAGTAGATGTCATGAATTCTGGTTATAAGTTGGGTATTTAATGTAGGAAGTGAAAGTAGAAAAGGCAAAAATTTCAGAATTATACACTTTGCATTTTTGAGATGCTGTAAAAGCTATTAAATGGAAAGTTTCAGTCCCTGCTGTTAACTGCCATTAAATAACTAGTTTACCTTTCATTGAGATAAACTTACAAAACTGTGCAAGTTATTTAAAAAAGAATGCTAATTATCTCAGATTGTCTGAGAGAAACAACGTAAAAGGCTTCAATAAAGTCTTCCCTATAAGACGTACTCAGCACAGAGCAGGTTATTCAATATCACATCCCTGAAATGGCTTCCATTTTATAATTCCAAGACAGACTAACACTGCAACAGTGGCTTAAGCTATTACTTCATGCTAGCTCCAAATTTCCTGACGTAGTCAAAACAAGACAAGAAAATTACTTTTAATTAGGCTAAAACTAACCAGAAATAAAAAGGCAGCTTTGATCTGTTTATCTGAAGCTTTGTCCTTCTGAAAATGTGAAAGTCACTCAGAAAGTTCAACTAAGCAGGATTTCTATCTATTGTTTTGGGGCATCTGGAACTAGTGGGGAATACAGCACTTTTCCCAGCTTAACATTTTGTTTTTCCATTGCACCCTGAAGCTACACAGTGCACTGCCAAGAGAAAACTAATTCAGCAATATAAATTAAAAATAGGATTCTCGTGACACAAACTGCGTAAATATGTTTTACTTGTATAATTATTTTACAGCAGTGATATGTCTCTGTTATGAAATCTTCCCAAATACTGTGAAATTTTTTACATGGCCAGTATACAGAAGCAAACAGAAATAAAATGATCAAAATTGTTATTGAAATATGTATTAGTTGGTTTGTGTTTTTTTTTTAAAGGACAGTGTTGTCAAGCATTTCTTTGTAATATCCAATTACCCTTGTTTTATTTTTTCTTTAGAGCAAGCATAGGTAGATATTTTCAAGCTGACTTTCACAGTGTACAAATCAGAACTGCAGCAAGACTGTGATTTAAACAGGTAACACAGATTCATGTCTTCCTTGTGCAAGAATCATAACAATCTTCTCAGTAATGCTCCAATGTTATAAAAGCAGCTGAACACCAAGTGCTTAAACTATGTTTTATCTAAGACTAAGAAGCAAGTATTGGCTTTTCCTTACTGTTTGGCAGAGGGGTGGTGACTTCAATAAAAGTCTTACCAATCTGAAAGCACCAAGGGCAGCAGCTACCAAGTTTTTCAGATTCAGACCTCTAGCCTTCTAGAGAGCATTAGGACAGAATAATCAGCTTTTGGGAATTATGAGTGGCTGGTAGCACTCTATCCTCAAACAAGGCCTAGCAGTTAGAGAAGTTAATTACCACACTATAACAACTAAGTTGTTGGTTATAGTTGGTTATTAGGAAGACCAACAGCGAAAAGTTATTAAAAGATGTGAAACTATCCGAGGAAATAAGGGATTCAAGACCATGTTACCAGTTTAAGGAAGAAATGAATTAAAATCATATATGTTTCTCACTTCATCACAATGGACTTACTGAGGTACAAAGGTATGAAGAAGGTAATGAAAAGATACAGTGCTAACTTACATATTTGTAATCAGATGATCTAGAAATCTCTTCAGTTAATCAGCACTCAGCCTGGTATAGAGGTCTAAGTAGCAGCACATCTGTCTTGTCTTCCCACATGCACACCTGCTCTCTAGTTCTGCCCAAGAGTCTGTCTAAGCTGAAATGATTGTTCAACTAAGGGTCTTAGAGGCCTTCAGTATAGCTTCTTCATAAAACAAATAAAACAGGGCCTAATGGTCATTTGACATATCCTTTAAGATAGCTATTAACACCTCTGAAATGGATCTGCTCGGCAATTACCTCTGGCTTGACAAATCACTTCCATCTCATTTTCATTTATTTCTCCCACAGAAAAAAATGTCAGAAGCAACTTGTGAGCCCTTTCTCTAAGTTTGTTTCATGGATGCCCTAGTTCTCTACCCCAGTAAAGCTTGAATAAGAGAATGAGCATTCATAATAAAGAACTTTAAAATATATTTAATTTGGTAAACTACTGCTAAAAAGTGTGATAAAATTACTCTGTCTCACAGATGCTTGAGGAAAGAAGTAGTGCATGGAGAAGAGTATGTTTTATTTTTACAAACACCACATATTCTCCGGACACAATGTATTTTGTTGGTAATACACAGGTGATAACATGACGACAGTGAACCAGGGATGAGAAGAGTTACATTTGGGGCATTCTTCACTGGTTTTGTTCATGCCTGTCCATCACAAGCCTGGGCCCTTGCCCAGTCCCTGGCCCTGACACCAATACCAAAGGCAGAAGGCCCTTAACTGTGCTGGGAAGTAAACCCCCCTGAGTCTCTAAAACAAAAAAAAACCCAAAACAAACAAACATCAAATAGGGAAACTGTTTAAAGTGCTTCAATTGCAGGGGGGAGGGGAAAAAAAATTAAGTGTCCTGACAACTTCCAGTGAAGTCATCAAAGCCAAACATCTACAAAATCAGGCCCTACAGAAGTACAGCAGTAATTTAAAGTAAAAATACTGACTTGAATCCATACCTTATGGGATACTAAATAAATCCTTTCTTGACTGCTGCAAGAGTTAAGTGCCCTCCCTAGCTCAAAAGGACTGGAAAAATCCAGAGAATTTAGCAAACAAAGAGTGAAAACAGATCTGCAGTTAAGCACACACCAGAAAGCAATCATTAAATCGTCTATTATTACAGGTGGTTAACCATGATTTTTTTTTTTTGTTTTTAACTTGAGAGGTACAAAACCATTTTGATTTCTTTGTAGGTGACCAGCTATTAAGAGTTATTGATGTCAACCCAAAGTCCATCAGTTTTGTTTCATTACAAATAGACTAAACCATGCATCTGTTGACCTTGGTAGATCAGCCACATGGAATTCTTCTATTTAATGTTCATTCTGATTACTCTTTATTTCCTGCCTTAGGAGATTTCCTATTTGAATTGTGCAGGTGATCCACACTGAGACAGTGTCTACTTATATGCAAACAAGAAGGTAAAATCTACAGTTCTGATATTGTTAGTGGTGCTGAGGATTCACACTTAACAAAACCCCTATAGGTTTAAAAAGGGCCATGTATCTGATGGTACAAGTTAGTCTCCAAAACTGTAGCTTATTAGGGAAGATGCTTATATTACCATTTTAATCCTTTCCCCCACTCCCTCTTTATTGTGGCTACTTGCACATACCAGATTTTGTGGCACTATCCGTGACAGCAGCTTGTGTGGCAAGAGTTTCCTGGATAATCGTCCTGAGCAGGAGCAACTCCTTCTTTGCTGAGCCAACTCAGAGTGAGCAAATTCCTCTGATAGCATCACAAAGGCAGTGGAGAAATTAGAATAATATCTTGTAAAGTAGTTGTGCTTGAAACAGGTGGATCAAATGGCAGATGTCTGATACCAGACTCCTCTGCGTTATTCGGAGGAATTACACATTTTTATGAAACAGCTAAGGTTGGCAGCTCATCAACTCTCTGGACAACAGGTTGACGAGCCAACCCTACTACCATGTGTCCATGTTACTGAAGTGTAAAATCTGCAACACTATCACAGTTCTTTGGCATCTCATGGCTATGCAAACACTACTTGCAAACTCCAGCTCTATGTACTGAAGAGAAGACTGTCACGTCTGGGTTGCTGGTGGGTTTTTTCCCTCTGGGAAGTTAGGTTTCTGCTTCCTCGCATTCCTCTGACAAACTAAGTGGAGCAGATTCATACATCAAGAAAAACACAATCGGACGAAGGCAAAACACTGAAAAAATATTGAGGTGGGTAGGCAAGAAAACAATTAAGATACTGTTTTCTCACCACAAACTATAGGTTCCCTGACACACAGGGCACCAGGAACGTCAGCGTATTTCATGGCTCAAGCAAAGGGACAAACGCCAACCTTCACATTCACTGCGCACGCTACTGCGTTTCTAGGCTTTACTGTTCTTTGGCTCCCACAGCAATGTTAGCACCAGCTCCATCTGCAAGAGTTACCAGGCAAAAGCTCTGCTTATTCTTACGCGCACGCTTAATTTTGCGGAGATGAGAACAGCCCGGGACTGCTATCCATCAGCAGGATCTGCGGAATCAATGATGAGTGCCTTGTGCAGATTTTGAGGCTCTTTTTAGTCACGCTTTTCCTCAAAATCATTAATAATATTGTAGAATTCTATAAACACGGGGAAAAAAGATAATTTAAAAAAAATCTTGGAAAAAAAAAAAACTCACCACCTTCCTGACAATCAAATCTCCTTTTTTTTTTTTTTTT
>VWZI01000956.1:136649-147093 GCA_013396835.1 Psilopogon haemacephalus | reverse complement strand
TTTCTGGGTGTTTCCCTGTACATTTCATTCCCTTCTGTATCTTTACCTAACCACCACTTATGATTTTCCTATCTAAATTAAACATTCCTGTGCTTTCCAGCCCCTTTCCAGTGGAGGCTGGCATCAGTGAGAGCATGCCAGCAATTTTTCTGCCCTCCTTAGAACAACGAAGTATTTAGAAGTGTTTGATTGCTACCTTGAAAGCTTGGCAGATGCTGGCCTGACTGAAGTGCCCTCAGACCCAAAAGGTCTGAACTGGACTTCTCAGCAAGTCTGGGGCCTCAGCAAAGACCGTTTGTGGGTCAGGGTCCCCTGATACTTCTTCATCTGCTCTTCTGTCAGTTAGTCTCAGCCTATAATTATGACCTCCATGCTCATGGTGGTGTCCTCCAGGGATCAGCACTGGGCCCAGACCTGTTTAATATCTTCACTGATGATCTGGATGAGGGGATTGAGTCCACCATCAGTAAGTTTGCAGATGACACCAAGTTGGGAGCAAGTGCAGACCTGACAGAGGGTAGGAAGGCTCTGCAGAGGGACCTGGGCAGGCTGGATAGATGGTCACAGTCCAACACCATGAGTTTTAACAAGTCCAAGAGCCAAGTTCTGCACTTTGGCCACAACCCCAGGCAGCACTACAGGCTGGTGACAGAGTGACTGGAGAGCAGCCAGGCAGAGAGGGACCTGGAGGTACTGGTAGACAGCAGCTGAACATGGCCTGGATCAGGAACAGTGTGGCCAGCAGGAACAGGAAAGTCCTTCTGCCCCTGTACTCAGCACTGGTTAGGCCACACCTTGAGTGCTGTGTCCAGTTCTAGGCCCCTCAATTTAAGAAAGATGTTGAGGTGCTCAAAGGTATCCAGAGAAGGGCACCAAGGCTGGTGAGGGGCCTGGAGCACAGCCCTGTGAGGAGAGGCTGAGGGAGCTGGGGGTGTGCAGCCTGGAGAAGAGGAGGCTCAGGGCAGACCTCATTGCTGTCTACAACTACCTGAAGGGAGGTTGTAGCCAGGTGGGGTTGGGCTCTTCTCCCAGGCAAGTAGTGAAAGGAGGACACAGGCTCAAGCTGTACCAGGGCAGGTTTAGGCTGGATGTTAGGAAGAAGTTCTTCACAGAGAGAGTGATTGGTATTGGAATGGGCTGCCCAGGGAGGTGGTGGAGTCACTTTCCCTGGAAGTGTTTAGCAGGAGACTGGATGAGGCACTTAGTGCCATGGTTTAGTTAATTAGATATGTTAGGTGATAGATTGGACTCGATGACCTCAAAGGTCTTTCCCAACCTGGTTAATACTGAGAATCTGTGATTCGGTGTTGGGTTGACAACTGGGCTTCATGATCTAAGATTTTCCAACCTTAATGATTGTATGAGTCCATGATTCTATGATAATTGTGTCTTAGAAAGGAAGGGGCGGGGGAAAAGAAGAAAAAAAGAATTGTCTTGTTTTTCCCCCTCATCCACACATATGGGAGAAATGGAGGCTGAGGGGAGACCCCCTCAGTCTCTGCAGCTCCCTGAAAGTTGGTTGGAGTAAGATGGGGGTTGGTCTCTTTGCCCCAGTAAGAAGTGATAGGATGAAGGGAAATGGCCTCAGGTTGCACCAGGGGAGGTTTATATTGGACATTAGGAAAAATTACTTGACTGAAAGGATTCTCAAACACTGGACCAGACTGCCCAGGGTGATGTTTGAGATATCTTCCCTGGAGGTGTTTACAAGATGTGAGGAGGAACTTCTTCAGCATGAGAGTGGTGAGGCCCTGGAATGGGTTGGCCAGGAGGGTGGTTGGGGCCACATCCCTGGAAGTGTTTAAGGCAAGGCTGGCTGAGGCTGTGGGCAGCCTGATCTAGGGTAGGGTGTCCCTGGGCATGGCAGGGGGGTTGGCACTAGATGATCCTTGTGGTCCCTTCCAACCCTGACTGATTCTATGATTCTATGTGCAGATGCAGTGCTGAGGGACATAGTTTATGGTGGACTAGGTAACATTAGATTAATGTTTCAGCTTGATGATCTTAAAGGTCTTCTGCAGCTTGTCCGTATTGCTCCCAAGAACCCAAAGCTGAAGTGAGTTTAGCCAAGCAGGAATGTTGGCTGCTGCTATTCATTACAAGGGGAGGAGAAATCAAGATGACAGTTATGGTCTTTATGATTTTTTCTTTCTTTCTTTCTTTCTTTTTAATATTCATGTAAAAAAATCCAAACAAAGAAGTAACCAAGAAAACAAACAAATAAATCCAGCATGCAAAAATAAAAAGGCAGAAAATCTGAGCCTCTACTGAGAGATGGGGGGAAAAGCATTTGGAAGGATTTCAGGAAGGACAGGATTTACCTCTGCAAAACTCAATTGTTCTCCTGTAAAACCAGACCCTTCAATCAAGTCTTTGGCCAGAACAAAAGGCAGAGTCACCGTTGCCATCCAGCACTAGTAGTGGTTTATCCCAGCTGGCTGCAGAGCTGTCTGCATCTAAATATGGGACCAAGAGCTTCTGTTGGATGGCAGCTCTTCTCACCTCAGCACAGTCATCAATTCCTCCAACTGTCAGCTCCTCACCTTCTTGCTTGACATTGCTCTGTTCAGACCTCACCTCCAATCCTGCCTCCAGTTCTGGTGTTGCCAGCAGAAGAAGGACACAGAGCTGCTAGAGTGAGGCCACAAAGATGAGCCAAGGGCTGGAGCAGCTCTGCTGTGAGCACAGGCTGAGGGAGCTGGGGGTGTGCAGCCTGGAGAAGAAAAGGCTCCAAGGGGACCTGAGAGCTGCCTGCGAGTGCCTGAAGGGATCCTGCAGGAAGGTTGCAGAGGGACTTTTGCTAAGAGTGTCTGGAGATAGGCCAAAGGGGAATGGTTTGGAGCTGAAGCAGAGCAGAGTTAGACTGGAGTTAAGGAAGTTCTTCAATGTGACGGTGGTGAGACCCTGAAATAAGCTGCCCAGGGAGGCTGTGGCAGGGTCCTGCCTGGGGATGTTGAAGGCCAGGCTGGATGAGGCCTGGAGCAGCAGAGTCTAGTTGAGAGGTGACCCTGCCCATGGTGGAGGGGTTGCAGTAGATGATCTCTGAGGTCACTTTCAACTTGAGCCATTCTGTAATTCTAAGATCTATGGTTCTATGACCTGCCTGAGATGCAACATGGCTTAGCAGCAGGCTTGGTAGATTCTGACAATGATCAGACTTGATTGTTTTGAAGATCTTTTCCAACCAAAATGATTCTGACTGTCCTCTGCTGTAGATGTGCCTCCATGTGGTGGCCAAGAGCCAATGGTCATGAAGAGATGTGAGTTACGGAGAGCTGGTGAGTATGGTGTGTGCTCACTGGGAGCATTGATGGTTAGTTTGCCCCACTGGAGATGCCAGCTGGACTGGTAGCTTGACCTACCAGACATCCAGCTTGGGAGAAGTGTTTAGCTCTAACTCTGATCCTTCCAGAGCATGAAACCACTCAAGGGCATTAATCAGCATTTCACCAAAACAATTTTTCCCATAAACTCCTGCAAGGACCTGAAAATCTCTGTGAAGGGGACTGTAACCTGTTGTAGTTTTCTATCCAAATGACTACTTTGGAGGTCTGGGACCGTTTTTTCTCTCTGTTTTATCTCTCAGTAACTTTTGCTCAGATGCCCTTTGCAGATATGCCCTGAAGCCAGGTGGGATGACCTGCTAACAGTACCTAGCTCTCCACTCCCACTTAAGCTCTGATGTCTCTTCTTCTGACCCCTTCATACAAATAGTCTGGGACTATTCCATAGAATGGAAAGGACTCTAAAGGTCATCCAGGCCCATCTGGATGTCAGCAGGGACATCCTCCACTAGATCATTTTGCCCAGAGCCTTGTCGAGCCTCACCTTGAATATCTCCAGGGATGGGGCCTCAGCCACCTCCCTGGGCAACCTGTTCTAGTGTTCCACCACCCTCATGGTAAAGAACTTGTGCCTAAAATGAGCTTCCTGTCTGATGGACTGTCTGGAAGAGTCACTGTCCCATTAAGGGGTTAATCTTCACCTCTCTGGGGGGAAGAATTAACACAAGCAAGTCCTGATGTCATCATGGAGCTACACATCTAAGGCTCCCTGGGAGTTCTGCTCCAAATGTTAACTCTAATTAATTCTCACCGAGAAATTCTTCTGGCTTCATTAGAGATGACATCTGTGGGAACAACGGTGGCACACAGAGGTTTGCAGCTATTGCAGTAAGGATCTGGCACAGGAATAACAATGGATTATAGATATTCCCTGGAGAGATCAGGAGGAATGAACACACTTTGGGTTACAGCAAAGGGCCGAGGAACAGAAATCAGATTACCTATCGCAGCGGATCAGCATTGTGGGGCACCCAGCAAAGAGCAAAGGGGGCTCTGAGCAGAAACAGTCGTCAGGGAGGAAAATGCCCTAGCTGTGGGTTCTGCATGCAGTGGCCACAGCCCAAAGGATGCCATTAAAATATGCAGCAGGACAAGAGAAGAGACTGGTGGATTTGAAGGTTTGTTTTTCAGCCTGCCTCAGACCAGAAGCTGGGTGTTTAAAATCAAAGATCCACTTTGGTTTTCACCAAAGTGCTGTTTTTTAATGCTGGACAGGGCGTCCTGAGGTCACAGGTCACTGCTCACCTCTCCAGACTCTGAGAAAACAGGAGGTGACACTGCTTAGTTGTGTGAAAACCTTCAATGGGGGAGCTTTTCCATCCAAATTAGTATGAGAGGGGAGTTTTAATCTATTAGAAGAGTTAGAAGATAAAAGGCAGAGGGCAGAATCCTGGTCCTGGGTGTAAAATAGGAGTCAGGTGTTCTGCTCTGAGAGCACAAAGAGGCATTGCTTTGGTGACAGCCCTCCTCGTGGCAGGCACACTAAAACTGCTGTTCTAACAAGATGGGATACAGCCCCAGAGCAGGGGACCCAGGAGAAGAAGCACAGCCCAGTGTCCAGGCTGCTTTGCTGGCAGAGAGTGTTTTCCTTTGCTTCTGAAGTGAAAAATGTTGACTAAAAGGTGATGCAACCCCAGCCCGGACAGTCTGCTAGACATAGTCGTATTTGGAAGGGTAGGAGCGTCTGCCGTCCTCGCTTCGAGGAGCTTCCTCATATCCTGCACCCTTTCTGGTCTTCGTTTCAGCTTCATACCCTGAACCAACCTTGTAGGGCCCAGTTCTGTAGGAAATGTTCCGCCCCGACGCGTTGTAGGACACCGCTTTGTAACTGCAAGAGAGAGGAAGAATGGCATCAGCCACTGCAGGGGTTGTGTCTCAACATGAGGAAGGACTTCCGAACAGGAGGAGGGACTCCTAAACATGAGGAGGAACTACAGGAGGAGGAACTCCTAAACAGGAGGAGGAACATCTTGAGGAGGAACTCTAAACAGGAGGAGGAGCTCTATACAGGAGGAGGAACTCTAAACAGGAAGAGGAACCCTAAACAGAAGGAACATCTATGAGGAGAAACTCTAAACAGGAGGAGGAACTCTAAACAGGAAGAGGAACCCTAAACAGGACAAGGAACATCTATGAGAAGGAGCTCTATACAGGAGGAGGAACTCTAAACAGGAAGAGGAACATCTATGAGGAGGAACTCTAAACAGAAAGAGGAACATCTATGAGGAGGAGCTCTAAACAGGAGGAGGAATATCTATGAGGGGAAATTCTAAGCAGGAGGAGGAACATCTATGAGGAGGTGACTCTGACAGGTATCTCATCATGATACCTCCTGCACTGTGGGTGTTTCAGAATCACAGAATTGTCAGGGCTGGAAGGGACCTCAAGTCTCATTCAGTTCCAGCCCCCTTGCCATGGGCAAGGACACTTTCCATTAGGTCAGGTTGCCCAGAGCCACATCCAGCCTGGCCTGAAAAACATTAAGGGATGAGGCTTCCACCACCTCCCTGGGCAACCTCAACCAGTGTCTCAGCACCCTCATGGCAAAGAATTTCTTCCTAATGTCTAATCTCAATCTCCCTTCCTCTAGCTTGGATCCATTCCCCCCAGTGCTATCACTACCTGACACCCAACAAAGATCCTCCCCAGCTTTCTTGTAGCCCACTTCAGATACTGGAAGGTCACAATAAGGTGACCTTGGAGCCTTGTCTTCTCCAGACTGAAGAGAGAGAGTCCTGTGCTGTGGTGTGCTGGCTGTGTGCTATCCCAGCACCCAACCTTTGATGGCAATACTTCACATGTCTACCACAGACTTACCGGGACTCTTCTGGCACCAGACCTCTGCAAGCAAGACACATCATGATGCCTCCTACAAGGGCCAGGCCTCCTGCCACCCAGCCAACGAACAGAGCTGAGCCAAATGTATACCTGCAAAGCACAGAGAGGTCACTGGGTACTGCTGTGGCACTGCTCCACTGCTTCTGAAATTCACTGAGCGCTGCCATTCCCCCTGCAGAAGTCCCTTTGAGCACCTTCACATCTGCAGGCTCATGCCCAATGGACTCTCTCCCTCCTTCTTGAGCTGTGTGAGCAGAGACTTTCCAGCCCTTCTGCTGGAACAATTTTTTTGCCAGTGCAGAGAAGGAACTCAAGAAATCTTCAGACTCTTGAGAGTTTGCCTTTCCTTCACCTGCAGCAGATTCTAGTCCTAAGGGAGACCTGCACCATGAAGTAACCTGAGCCAGGTGAGCACTCACCTGTTCTGGACATTCTGCATTCCCTGGTACATGTTGGCTGTGGACATCCAGAAGTTTGTGACCAGCATGTTGGCAAACACAGACACTCCAGTGATGGCACACAGACCTGAGAGCAGACAGAAGAACAGACTGAGGCCCACGCAGAATGAGCACTCACCTTTAGCCTTGGGAAGCACCTTACAGCTCTGTAAAGAGGGGTGAGACTGCTTTGGGTACCCTCAGTAGGAGTGGGGACCCACGGCATGGTACAGGTTGCTGCCAGAGTTTCTAACACGTTGACAGGCCAGCAGCAAAGAAACCACAGCACAGAAACCCAGCTCATACCAGCAGGAATTGCAGGTGGACACTCTCCAACCTAATTCTGCCCTGGCACAATTTCAGGCCATTTCCTCATGTCCTAATCCCTAATCCCAGGGAGAAGAGACCAACCCCCACTCAGCTCCCACCTCCTTTCAGGGAGTTGTAGAGAGCAAGGAGGTCCCCCCTCAGCTTCCTTTTCTCCAGACTAAACACCCCCAAGTCCCTCAGCTGCTCCTCTCCAGCCCTGTTCTCCAGACCCAGACCCTTCACCAGCTTTGTTGGCTTTCTCTGGACCTGCTCCAGCCCCTTGATATCTTCATGTTCTGTCCCACAGGAACTTCTGGCTTTCTTCTGATAAGCAGAGGTAGACATCAACATGCCCCAGGAGGCCGGGCTGGAAGACCAATGCCAATAACTTCATGCAAGCATGCAGAAGTGCATGAAGACCTGCCCAGCTCTCAATTCCAAGCAACTGCCATCCCTTGCATTGTGAATGACCCAAGATCAGCCACTTACCAGCAACAATGAACATGATGCCAGAGGTCAGGGTCATGTTGGCCTTTGCTGTGTTCTCCATGTTGCCAATGTGGATACACTTCAGAGCAAAAACACACACGAGGAGGCCAAGGATGCCCAGGACGATCCCCACAATCATGAGGGCCCTGACAGCCTGGAACATGGCTGCAAAAGAAAGTGAGAAGAGCCAAGCTGAGTGACTGAAATGAGATTTGTAAGAGCCTGGGAGGTTTGTAAAAACATTTTCTGTCTGAAAAACACAAAACAAAACAACCAAAAAAACCCAACAAAAAACAAACACACACACACAAAAAAAACACACACACAAAAAAATATTAACCAAGAAAACCTTAGGGAACGGGTGCTGGGACTGCTCACATCATTATCTGGTGCACCTCTATGGGTGCTGGGTCTGCTCTCATCATTATCTGGTGCACCTCTGTGGGTGCTGGGACTGCTCACATCATTATCTGGTGCACCTCTATGGGTGCTGGGTCTGCTCACATCATTATCTGGTGCACCTCTATGGGTGCTGGGTCTGCTCTCATCATTATCTGGTGCACCTCTGTGGGTGCTGGGTCTGCTCTCATCATTATCTGGTGCACCTCTATGGGTGCTGGGTCTGCTCTCATCATTATCTGGTGCACCTCTATGGGTGCTGGGTCTGCTCTCATCATTATCTGGTGCACCTCTATGGGTGCTGGGTCTGCTCTCATCATTATCTGGTGCACCTCTATGGGTGCTGGGTCTGCTCTCATCATTATCTGGTGCACCTCTATGGGTGCTGGGTCTGCTCTCATCATTATCTGGTGCACCTCTATGGGTGCTGGGTCTGCTCTCATCATTATCTGGTGCACCTCTATGGGTGCTGGGTCTGCTCTCATCATTATCTGGTGCACCTCTATGGGTGCTGGGTCTGCTCTCATCATTATCTGGTGCACCTCTATGGGTGCTGGGTCTGCTCTCATCATTATCTGGTGCACCTCTATGGGTGCTGGGTCTGCTCTCATCATTATCTGGTGCACCTCTATGGGTGCTGGGTCTGCTCTCATCATTATCTGGTGCACCTCTATGGGTGCTGGGTCTGCTCTCATCATTATCTGGTGCACCTCTATGGGTGCTGGGTCTGCTCTCATCATTATCTGGTGCACCTCTATGGGTGCTGGGTCTGCTCACATCATTATCTGGTGCACCTCTATGGGTGCTGGGTCTGCTCACATCATTATCTGGTGCACCTCTATCGGTGCTGGGTCTGCTCACATCATTATCTGGTGCACCTCTAGAATCATGGCTGCTTGTCTCAGCTTCCCAAAGATGGCTTAAGACATCATTTTTTTGGTAATTGTTCCCTGAGAGCAGTCATAATTTCATGTTGGTTTGCAGCTGGAAGGAGCAGTCATCGTTTCATAGCTAAATTGGTAGAGAAAGGTGTTTTTTTTCCCCCTTCCCCAAGCAGTAATGAAAGCAGATGGCTCCACCAAGCTATCTGTGGTATTTCTAAATCCTTCATAACTTGAAATTAAGTCCTTGATATTCATGCTTTAAAATCAAAGGTGTGGCACAGGATAAACAGGAATAGGTGGCCCAGAGAGGTTGTGGATGCCCCGCTCCCTGGAGGTGTCCAGTGCCAGGTTAGATGAGGCCTTAATCAGCTTGGTCTAGTGGAAGATGTCCCTGCACACAGCAGGGCATTGGAACTGGATGATCTCGAAGGTCCCTTCCCACCCAAACCATTCTGTGATTCTATAAATCTCTGAGTGCTTCAATGCAGGCAAACTTAGATGCTGGTGGCCCATGCCCAGGAGCACCCAGCAGTGCTGTTGATCAGCAGAAGGCACCAAAACCCTTCAGGCTCCTCTTGGCTGGAGGAGAGGAGTAGAGAGAAAAGCAAAGGGAAACTTTCACCTTTTAAAATGGAGGAAGGAAGGGAAGTCACCTTTGAATACCAAGGTGATTTCCTAACGAGGTGACACCTATCCTGTCTTGCCTGCAGCTTGGTGCTGGCCCCAGACTCTGCACCTGTCAGTGGCAGAGACAGGAAGGTGACAGTGCTGGCAGATTACTGTGAGAGGTGGCTGAAAGCATTTCAAAGGCTTCTGGAATTTCTCTGGGATTCTTTGCAACCTCTCCTTGCCCTCCCATGAGCTCTTTCTGCCCTGGGTTTGGCTTTAATTCTCTCCCACAAATGACTCTCCCTCTTCAAGGAAGATACTGTGAGCTCATGGTCAGATGAGAAGGACAAGCAACACATCCTGCAGCCACAGGAGCTTTACTCAGCCTGCCTGTCAGATTGCTGCTGGGCTGGCTCAGATCCCCATGGTGCCCAAGGGTCCTATATGGTCTGACTGGCACTCGTGTGAGCGAGAAGCAGACAGGCTGCCCAGAGAGGTTATGGATGTCCCCTCCCTGGGGGTGTTCAAGGCCAGGTTGGATGAGGCCTTGAGCAACCTGGGCTAGTGAGAGGCATCTCTGCCCATGGCAGGGGGAATTGGAACTGGATGATATTTGAGGTCACATCCAACCCACTCCATTCTGTGAATTTATGGTTCTGTGGCCCTGATGGCCTTGCAGAGGTGGGAAGAAGGGTTTATGAACCCTCCCACGGAGGGTAAAGGTGGGTGCTGGGGTGCCTGTGTAGGTCTCGTTGGGCTTGTGGGGTACCACAGAGCCAATCAGAACCACGCCGGCACTACAAGCCACAAAGAAAGCAGTGTTCCACAGGCTGGGCAGACCCCACCTTCTTCCATCTGCCAGTCCCACTGGGGCTGCTGCTCTTATGACTCAATTTGCCCTTATCAGCTGATAGCAAGTGCTAACGAGCCTGGGCTTTTCAATCTGCCATTCATCAGCCCCCCCAGGTGTCAGCTCATTAGCTGTTATCCATCAGAGAACAGCCCGCTGGCTGGCGCCTTATCAGCCCTCGGGGGTTGTTCGTGCAGCACCTGATGCCGAGCTGAAAGCTACAACCCGAAGAAAGAAAATCACAACAGCTCACTTGTCTGCACAGCCACCTCAGGTGCTTTGAAA
>VWZI01000956.1:125252-136628 GCA_013396835.1 Psilopogon haemacephalus | reverse complement strand
CTTTTTTTTTTTTTTTTTTTTTTTTTTTTTATTTTTCAGGGCAGGCAAGAGAGGCTGATCCTCCAGGGGAACTTAAGAAGCTATGGATCACCGTGGAAGGTCCTCCTTTCCAAAACGCTGCTTCTTGGTTTTTTTTTGGAGGGGGATCATGGAATGGTTCAGATTGGAAGGGACCTTCAGAGATCATCCTCTCCAACCTCCCCACTACAAGCAGGGACATCTCTCAACTGCAACTGGATGCTCATTCAACTTGGCCTTAAACACCTCCAGGGAGGAGGCATCCACAACCTCCCTGGGCAGACTATTCCAGAGTCCCACCACCCTCCTACTGAAGTACCTCTTCCTAAGGATGACCTTATGGTTCCTAGGTGCCATCACTGAGGTGGTCTCAGCTCTTCAAGAAGTGACCTTAAGCTAAGATCTCACAGAGCTGGGCTCCAAGGAGAGATGTTCCCAGTGCCTTGGGTGTACAACAGGCAGGCCAAGCCAAGCAACTCCCAGAATATTTCTGCTGGAGAACCAAAGTCAAAGTGTGGTGGATCTGTGTTGGAAAGGGGAGAGGGGAACACTGCTGGACACAAGAGGAAAAACGCAGAACTGTAGCAGTTTTTCCAAGAGGCTGATTCAGGCACCATCTCATTGCTGTTGCAAGGAGAAGAAAGAGCCTCTGAGTCTGCTGTGTCATGAAGGCCTCTTCACTTGGCTCACGGGACTGAAAAAGAGCACTGCAGGTTCTGGCATCCATCAGAAGTCCTCTGAAGAGAGCTACTTGTCTCCCTTGGGAGGAAGGAGTGGAAGGGCTTGGACAAACAAAACAGGAGCCCAAGGAAAACACAAATCCCAGCAGGAGCAGCAGGTAGCAAAGAGCCCTGTCCTTAGGCAAGGACTGTGCTGCCGTTTTGCATACAGACTTTGCATGAGCCAGGAGAGCTTTGTGTCCTAGATGCATGCCTCTGGCTGCCCATTGGCCACGCTTGATGTACATCCAAAGGGATGGTCTGCACAGAAAACAGTGAGAACCTCACCTTGCTCACCAAAACAAACATCAGCCACCTGAAACCACAGTTTGCACCTCTGTGGTTCTCAGGTGGAAGTGAAACTGGGATGTTGTCTTTTTGCCTGGTGTTGCTGTGAGTAGAATGGTTTGGGTTAGAAAAGACCTTTTAGATCACTGAGTCATAGAATCGTGGAATGGTTTGGGTTGGAAAAGACCTTTTAGATCACTGAGTCATAGAATCATGGAATGGTTTGGCTTGGAAAAGACCTTTTAGATCACTGAGTCATAGAATCATGGAATGGTTTGGGTTGGAAAAGACCTTTTTGATCGAGTCATAGAATCATCGAGTGATTTGGGTTGGAAAAGACCTTTCAGATCATGAAGTCAGAATGGTTTGGGTTGGAAAAAACCTTTTAGATTGAGTCATAGAATCAGGGAGTGATTTGGATTGGAAAAGACCTTTCAGATCATCAAGTTTCAGTTGGAATAATGGTTTCGGTTGGAAAGGCCTTTCAAGCTCATCCAGTCCAACTATTTTCTATCTCTATCAAGGCTGATGCTAAACCATAGCTCTCAGCACCATGTCTCTGCCTCTTTCAAAGACATCCATGGGTGGTGAGAGGCAAGTGAAGTAAAAGGACTTCAGGTCATCTGAACTAGCATCACTTGCATTTCTGTTTTGAGTACTTTGTGATTAATTACAGTGAATGGAACAAAGAAAGTTTAGGGGGGGAAATGAGATTTTAAGTTACCCCAGTACAAGTAGAGGGATCCTTTCTTTGTGTTCAAAGATACTCATCAACTAAAAGCACACATGAAAAGAGCCTCACACATGAAGAGAGCCAAACCCATGAAACATCTCATTTCCTTATGGCTGCTTTACCTAAAACTGATGTCAAAAGTAAAAGCTTGATTATGATAAATCGGCATCAAAATGATGGTTGCCATCACCTCCTTGCCCTCTTAAAACACAGCCACCTACACATGGCACAAGAAGGATCTGTGTACAGAGATCAGCATTTGTAAACAATACTTTAATATAGAATCAGAGAATCACAGAATCACAGAAGTGTTTGGATTGGAAGAGCTCTGAGTCCAACCATCTACCCAACACCTCCATTGCCATTAAACTGTGTCCCAATGTGCCATGGCCACACATTTCTTGAACACCTCCAGGGATGGGGACTCCACCACCTCCCTGGGCAGCCTGTTCCAATCCCTGATCACTCTTGCAGCAAATAAATTCTTCCTCATCTCCAACCTAACCCTCCCCTGGCACAATTTTGGGCCATTTCCTCTCCCTTCTTTCGCCTGAGCCTAGGGAGAAGAGCCCAACCCCCACTTCAGTGCAGCCTCCTTTCAGGCAGTTGTAGAGAGCAAAGAGGTCTACCCTCAGCCACCACTTTTCCACACTAAACACCTCCAGTTCCCTCAGCTGCTCCTTCCCAAAGCCTGTTCTCCAGACCATTCCCCAGCTTTGTTGCACTTCTCTGAACACTCTCCATCACTCCAATGTCCTCCTTGGAGTGAGAGGCCCAAACTGAAACCAGTATTAGAGGTGCAGCCTCCCCAGTGCTGAGTACAGAGGGAGAAGCTTCTTGATTCTTTAAAAATAAAAAACAAACAAACAAACAACAACAAGAAGAAAAAAACAAACTCCACCAAAAAAACCACAAACAAAAAAAAAAAAAAAAAAAAAAAAAAAAAAAAAAAAAAAAAAAAACCCCCCCAAAAAAAACAAAAAAAAAAAAAAAAAAAAAAAAAAAAAAAAAAAAAAAAAAAAAAAACACAAAAACCACCAAAAAACCCAAGCCCAAAATGCTCTTCCAAATGAAAAAGAAGTCAGCTCAAGCTGGGTGTGCAGCAAGAGTTTTATTCCATCACACCCCACGGGATGGTTGCAGGCTTTTCTCCAGAGGTAACCACTGCAGCTGACACTCTGCTCTGCAGCAAAGCACTCCCTCCTGTCTCACAGCAGGGAAGCATCCCTGAGGATGCAAGGATGAGTGCCCACATCGTGCTCTCAGGGTCATTTTTAATGCTAGCTGGCAAGGCACAGACACAACAGATCACAGAGGGACATGATGAGCCAGGCTGGCCGCTGCCCTCCCATGGGTACAGCCAGCTGGGGAGCACTGGGATACCTTGGCATGCAGTGGGGTGGGAAAAGCAGCTCTTCCTATAAAAGCAAGCAATAAAGGAAACACCTCTGCAACCCCCTTCTGTAACCACTGAATCTCTCCAGGGAACATCAAGTGACCCTGCGCACCTTCCCCCTTTCTCTCTTCCTTGCTCATGCTGCTCACAGGCAGATTTCTTCCATTCCATTTTCTTCTTTAGAAAAAAAAGTAATTAATTTCAACTGCTTTTCCTGTAGAAGCCATCATTCTGACACTGCCAAGTGCCATGCAGCTCTTTTCCTTGTGCTTCCACTTGCAGGGCCATCTGTGGCATTAGCCATCCTCACTCTCCTTCCATCAGTGAAGCTGTGCTGATTTATGCCAGCAGCAGGGCTGGACCTGTGGCACTCACCTGGGGATCACCTACACATGCTCCAAGTTGTAACCTCTACTCAGCAAAGGCATTCACCACCTACACATGCTCCAAGTTGTAACCTCCCAGAGATCACCTACACCTGCTCCAAGCTGTCACCTCCCAGAGATCACCTACATATGCTCCAAGCTGTCACCTCCCAGAGATCACCTACACCTGCTCCAAACTGTCCCCTCTACTCGGCAAAGGCATTCATCACCTGCCCCAAGCTGTCACCTCTCAGAGATCACCTGCACCTACTTTAAGCTGTCACCTCCACTCAGCAAGGGCATTCTCCTGGCAACAAACATGCACATCCTACCTTTAACGCTCAGCCTCCGAGGAGCTCGGCAAATTTTATTCTTTGCCCAAGCGCTTTTGGGTATCTGCTCCCGCTTATGGATGAGGACTGCGCAGAGCCGTAGGAGAGCTTAAACCTGGCACAGCTTTGCCCCTACCTGGCAGCCCAAGAATGGTGAAATAAGGCCTGCACTCTGTGAAGCCGGAGCTCTGGCGCACGCAGCTCCTCCACAGCCCCTGGTACTGGAAGACGGCCGTGACCGGGTTGTCGTACAGGTCCTGCGTGCTCCACATATCCATGGCAGTGGACACGATGCAGCCTGCAACGCCCAGCGACGACACCAGGAACCCCATCACCTGGCAGATGGTGGTGGACATGGCGTCTACCCCGGAGAGCGGAGGTGAGACAGCCCTGTGGAAGCCACAGGCTTAATGGGAGCCGGCAAGTCCTCCTGCCTGAGCCACCAGAAGTGCAGCAGCTCTTATCAGATGCCTGCCATTGAGCGCTGTGTTTGCTCAAAGTGTTTTTGCAAGATAGTCCAGTTTCACTCTCTCCAGTTTCGCTGGGTAGGTTTTGTGCTGGCAGGGCTGGAGGTATGAGCTTTTGTCCTTTCAAAGTGCTTGTCCTTCCCCAGCCAAGCAGCCACGCTCCATCAAGTGTTGGGCAAACCACTTGGAACCTGCACCGTCCGCCCACCGAAACCGTTCGCTGTCCACGGGGCTGCTCACAGACTGCATCAGGTCGGAAGGGACCCTCAAAGATCATCTTGTCCAACCGTCCTAAAGGCAGCAACTAGTGCAGGCTGCCCAGGGCCACAGCAAGTCTGATCTTGAATGTTCTCCTGCGTGCTTGGCACAGTGCAGAAGTGCTGAGAGGGGCAGAGAGAATGGCCATGTAGGCAGGTGAACTCAGCACCCAGCCCAGGTCACCACCTCCCTGCCCCTTTGCTTGTGCAAAGGGGGAGTAGATCTGCCATCAGACTTCTCTAGGGACACCTCTACTTCTGGCCACCCCTGCAGGCACCTGCACAGAAGGCATGGCATCAGAGAGGGGGGCCAGCCGTGAGCTTGGTGGCAAGATATGGGCTCACAATCTCAATCCAGGGGACAAACAGGGACATGAGGGTGGTGGAACACTCTAACATGTTGCTGAAGAAGCTCTTTTCCTTGTTGTTCCATCTATAAGGCCACCCTATTTGTGACACTAGTCATCCTCAGTCTCTTCCCATCAGAGGAGCTGAAGAAGGTCAGGCTCGACAGGGCTCAGAGCAATCTGATCTAGTGGAGGTTGTCCCCGTTAACTGCAGGGCGGTTGGACTGGGTGATCTTTGGAGGTCCCTTCCAACACCATTCTATGATTTTTTGGTTAACTCTTACAGCCACTTGGAGCATCACCAGGGTTGCCTCAGATGCTGATAGTGGCACAACCCAGGGCACTAGGACAAGAGCCCCAGACTGATCCATCAAAGATCCTGCAACCCTATTTTCCTGCTACCTGGATGCTATTTGCCATCATGTGGCCCCATTGAAACCTGTGTAGGGAGAAAGAGAGGAATGGCACAAGGACTGTCTGGAAAGTGCCTTGTTGCAGGTGTTTGTATTGGCTGGAGAAAGGAGCAGGGAATATCCAGGTTAGGGACTGAATTCTCTCTTTCCAGTGATGGGCTCAAGGAAGCCATGAAAATTTGCCTTGCCACTGCTGAGGGCACACAGCGAGTGGCAAGCTCCTCCCAGACTTCACATTCTTCCCTTTTCTGCTAATACTCTGCTTGAGCTGATTTACTCCAGCTCCAGCCTAGAAACAAACTGCTGCAACCAGTGCTGACATCTCTCTGTGCCACAGGCACTGTCAATGTCACCACCTGGTTGTGAAGCCATATGAAAGCCACCAGGAACAGCCCCCGGTAGAATAAACTCACTACAACACAGATTCTCTTAGCAAGCCAGGAAAAATCAAGTTGTATTTTCTTATAGTTTAAACTGAATATAACAGCATGAAAAGAATATATTATTACAAGAGAAGAAGGGAAAAAAAAACCCAACAAAATAATAGGAGGATGGGGAAGGGGATCAAGCAGCGGTGAAAGCAGCAACGGCAGCAGCCAAAACAGCGGCGGGGGAAGACAGCAGCAGGCGCAGCAGTAAGCAGCAGAAGGGGCAAACGAGCTGTGCCTCCCAGACATAAGGCTCTTGATGCTCCAATGAAATGATATTAACTTATCCATTGCTGCTGTTATATAGCCTATCCCTAGAATGTTCACCTCTTCACTACTCTTTTTTTTTTTTTTTTTCCTATGTCTGAGCTAGAAATCTAGCTCAAATGGCCACAAGAGGAAAAAAAAGCTGATTTCTGTGATTAGGTTATGACCCTTTGGCTTCTGCCTGCTTTGACTTTCCAAACGCACCTGGGTGCTTATGGAATCATGGAATCACAGAACGGTTTTCACTGCAAAAGCTCTCTAAGATCGTGGAGTCCAAACATCAACCCAACACCTCCACAGTCGTCAAACCACGTCCCCAAGTGCCATGGCCACGTGGTTCTTGAACAGCTGCAGGGATTCTTACTCCACCACATCCCTGGGCAGCCTGTCCAATGTCTGAGGACTCTTGCAAAAAAAGAATTTTTTTCTAATCTCCAAACTAACCCTCCCCTGGCACAATTTCAGGCCATTTCCCTTCCAGCACCTGAAACTAGGGAGAAGAGACTAACCCCCATGTGGCTCTAGCCTACTTTCGGGGTGCTTACAGAGTGCAATGAGGTCTCCCCTCAGACTCTTCTTCTCTAGGCTCAACAACCCCAGGTCCTTCAGCTGCTCCTCACAGAAATGGAGCTGAGATAGCAGCTTTGGTTACAAGGATCCACCAAGCTGCAGTCCTCAGCTAGGAGGAAAACCACCACCCCAGCCATGCCCAACACTCCAGATGTTATTACCTTTGAAGGATTATTTTGGTTTGGGGCTGTTTCTATTTACTCATCCCTAAGGAGAGTGCTGGTGGTGTCCTAGCATCATCTCTCCTGCTTGTAAACATAGGGACTTCAAAGCTCCCACAAATATCTTCTTCAGGGATTGGTTGGAGCAAAGCTCTGGAGAAATAGACATCAACTTGTTTCCATCCCAGCCCTTCCCCTAGCCCATTTTCTCTGCCTTTCTGCAACTTTCAGTTGCATCAGCTTAGTTTTAGTGGCTGGTTCCAAACTGCTCATGGTAAGGACAAACACGCTCCCCTCTGCAAACACCTCATCACCTCATTGCCCCATCACCCAGTTGGTTGGGTGTAGAGCATGGCTAAGTATCTTTCCCACAATCTGATGTTCATCTCCAGCCATCCCTGAGAGATGTCTACAGCCAGAAGTGGTTGAAGGATGGGGATCTCTCTGAAACCATGTGTCTGTGGCTCACTCTTCAGCAAAGTGCTTTAATGTCTGGGCTAGAGGCTTGCCATGCCACATGGTAATGCTGAGCAGCATCTAAGGGAGACATTTGGTGGGCAGGCAGCTTTCCAACAGCCAAGCTTCCTCAACAAGGAGTAGAGAACAAAACTTCCACCGTGAGTGCTGGGACAGCTGCAACCAAAGCAGTGGTGTTCAGCAACACAAGGAGGGGATTCTGCCTCTCTGCTCTGCTCAGACCCCAGGTGCAGCACTGTGTTCTGTTCTGGAGCCCCCAACATGAGAAAGACATGGAACTGCTGGAAAGGGTCCAGAGAAAGCCATAAAGATGATCAGAGTCCCATATGAGGACAGGCTAAGGGAGTTTGGGCTGTTCATCCTGGAGCCTTCTCTAAGGCTCCAGGGAGACCTTAGAGCAGCTTACCAGTACCTGAAGGGGCTCCAGGAGAGCCGGGGAGGAACTTTTGACAAGAGCTTGGAGTGACAGGATGAGAGATGCAATGGCTTTGAGCTGGAAAAAGGGAGATTGAGACTGGAGATGAGGTAGGAATTCTGCACAGTGAGACTGGTGAGACACTGGACAGGCTGCCCAGGGAGATTGTTGATACCCTCTCACTGGAGGTGTTCAAGGCCAGGCTAGATGAGCAAGCTGGGCTAGTGGGAGGTTTCCCTGTCCATGGCAGGAGGGTTGGAACTGGATCTTCTATAAAGTCCCTTCGGATCCAAACCCATTGTGTGAATCCATGAATCTGTGGATCTCCAGCAGTTTGCCCAAGCTAGGAGAGGGAAGGGTGCTTCCGGACCGCTCCCTTTGCTGCCTTTCCTCCAGCTCCTTTGTCTACCCAGAGGCTGACTCTGCATTATCTCAAACCCACTCACCAGGCCCAGTGCAGCTCCTGAATGTTATCACTGCCTCTCCCCTAAAAATCACCTACAGCTCATGTTTACTTTCAAATTTGCAAATACAGCTCACACCCTGCCAGCCGATTCCAGCTTGTTCAGGCTGAAACAAAGCAGACCCACCTTTCTCTTTGGGGCACTCCACTGCCCCCATGACCACAGATTCCAGGACTGCCTGGTCCATCAGTTTCCAGCGTGCAAAGGGCTGAGTGGCCTTTCAGTGGTGGCTGTGGAAGGGCCCAGTCCCATTTCAAACTTGCCCTACCCCACTGGTCTTCAGGTGATGCCTACAAGAAAGCTGGGGAGGGACCTTTTAGGCTCTCAGGTAGTGACAGGACTAGGGGGAATGGAGCAAAGCTGGAGGTGGGGAGATTCAGATTGGATGCGAAGAGGAAGTTCTTCACCATGAGAGTGGTGAGAGCCTGGGATGGGTTGCCCAGGGGGGTGGTTGGGGCCACATCCCTGGAGGTGTTTAAGGCTAGGATGGATGAGGCTCTGCACAGCCTAATCTGGGGTAGGGTATCCCTGCCCATGGCAGGGGGCTTGGAACTAGATGATCCTTGTGGTCCCTTCCAACCCTGACTGATTCTATGATGCAGAAGGGCCTTTGGTGCTGCTCAGCAGAGCTGGGGCGCTTGAAGCTGCGTCCTTCCCTACCTGCCTGTGAGGTGTAGCCCGACCCCACATCTCCATATTGCCATTTCCCTTGCCTTGCTGCTCTCCTGGCCTTCAAGGCAGACCTTTTAGGCTTATTTTCTATGTCTTCCATCCTTTTCACAGGGTAAAGGCACAGGCCAGAGGCAAGTATGTGATACAAACCTTTAGCTTCCTGACACCCCCTGCTAAGCTCTCTGCCACTTCAGTGTTACAGGGACCTGGGGTGTTCAAGACCTTCCTAAGGGTCTGACATTAGGTCTTCCCCCATCCTCACACCTCCTTCAGCTCCTGCCGGGAGTGCAAACCCACTGCAGCATGCACTTGGTAGATGATATCGAGTCTACAGCCCACCTGGGCCACCTAAATCCTTCAATGTACAAAACTTGATCTCAAAGGACTTTACCTGCAGGCATTTCAGATCTTGGACCTGAACTGACCAAGTTAGAAGCTTTTAAGCCATAAGCAGAGCTTGGAATAGACTTTGTGAGGGCAATCATCAGTGAAGGACTATGATATGGCAATTAGATGTCCCCATCCTTCAAATTTCAAGCATTAAATAATTCCAGGGAGAATTGCTGCTTCTCTGGCCAGTGGGCTGCCCTCTTTCCAAAATCCCCAGAGCAAAGGTTTTCCTAGGGTTCTGCCCTAAGATGTCTGTTGGGTGTATGAAGTAGACGAAAACCTTGGCAGGACGTGGATAGAGAAGAAAAAAATTCCAGAGACATCAACATTAACACTTCCCAGATGTGAATTTTCCTCAGAGAACACCTAACTCATCCCTGCTCAAAGAAGGCTCCAGGGAGACCTTAGAACAGTCTGCCAATATCTGAAGGGGGCTACAGGAGAGCTGGGAAGGGACTTTTGACAAGGGCTGGGAATGACAGGATGAGAGGGAATGGCTTTGAGCTGGAAGAAGGCAGGCTGAGACTGGAGATGTGGAAGAAATTCTTGACAGTGAGGATGGTGTGACACTGGAACAGATTTCAAGGGAGGATGAGGATGCCCCTCCCTGGAGGCATTCAAGGTCGGATGAGGCCTTGAGCAACCTGGGCTAGTGGGAGGTGTCCCTGCCCATGACAGGAGGGTTGGAACTGGATCTTTGAGGTCTCTTCCAATCCAACCCATTCTGTGAATCTATGGATCCATGCCTGGCCAGCCACCACTACATTACCATGGGCTATTTTCACCCTGGCCATCTAACAACAAACCCCTTTTTTGCTATTTGGAGAATTTTAAGAAAGTGCTCTCAGACTTTCCACATTTGCTGTTGGAAAAGTAAAAATATTCTTCTTTTTATTTCAAGTCACCCAGCCCTGTGCTGCACAGTGAAGAGATGCCTCAGCTTTTCTGGAAGCTTTCCTTTTTCAAATGTCCTTTGAAAAAGGGTTGAGTCAGTCTGGCTGAAGAGGTCTGGGAAGAAAAGACCAAGAAGCACAGAATGGTTTGGGTTGGCGGGGGCCTTAGAGATCATCTAGTTCCAACCCTCCTGCCATGGGCAGGGACACCTCCCACTAGTCCAGGTTGCTCATCTAACCTGGCCTTGAATGCCCCCAGAGAGGGTCATCCATAAGCTCCTTGGGCAACCCATCTCAAGTAGACAAGAGGAAAGACTCTGCCCATGTTACTGTAATTTATCAAATCCTGAAAGTGACTGAAAATTGCTCCTTTTTAGCAGAAAGTGCCTTGTGACTTCTGCACTAGGTGAGACCAGCAGCCTTGCCAGAGCTCAGCTCTCGCCACCAGTCTGTCCTTTGTGTGTTCCAAATCAGACCGTGTCCTCTGGCCCTCCACAGGGAGGTCTGCTCTGCTGACACACCAACGCAAGCAGCAAAAAAAAAAAAAACCAACCCAAAAAAACCAAACAAAAAACCCCAATAAGAGCAAGCCAAATCATAGAGTCATAGAATGGATTTGATTGGAAGGGACCTCCAAAGGTCACCCAGTCCAACCCCCCTCTGCAATCAGCAGGGACATCCTTCACTAGATCAGGTTGCCCCGAGTCCTGTCCAGCCTGACCTTGAATATCTCCAGGGATGGGGCCTCAACCACTTCCCTGGCAACCCTCCACCAGGGACTGCCTGTTCCTAGCTGAGTAGCCAGGGTGAGAGCCACCAACTCCCTGAGTTATTTCTCCTTTTCCTCTTATTAGTTTGATCCCCCGCCCCCCCTCCCCAGTCTATTTGAAATTAAAATTCCCAGCTCAGCTGAAGACTGATGATGGGCAGGAGAAGTTTAATCTTTGCTCTGGGAGTGAGGGATTGAGGGAAAGAACAGAAAAATCCCGAGAACCCAAAACTTCAGTGATGTACTCAGGTCACCTCGCTGCTCTGCTAAGAGCCCTATTATTTTTTATTCACTCCAGGACTATTGTTCCCAAAATAAATTGCCATTGTCAGGATAATAAATAGGGCTTTATAATGGGAATGCAGGCAAACCATTAAGGATGGTGTGGGTAGCAAGGGGGGGTGTGTGTGTGTGTGTGAGGTGTTCATGGAGACCAAGGCACAGCACAGTTGAAATAAACACTGGGCTGATCTGCTTAAATTGTATCTTAACAAATCAGGAATTTGAGCTTTTTTTTTTTTATTTTTTTTTTTTA
>VWZI01000956.1:104073-125137 GCA_013396835.1 Psilopogon haemacephalus | reverse complement strand
AAAAAAAAAAAAAAAAAACAACAAACCCCAAACATAGGAGCAGCTGAATTCAGGAGATGGAGTCAATCTCTAAAGCATAGATGTGGGGCAGCTTCTCTAGAGACTGTGAGTGTCAGACAATATATAACGGGAGGGGAAAAGCTGGGAGGTGGGGAAGCAAGGCAGCGACTTCAGAAGAGCAAACCTTGGTCAGTAAGGAAAAAATAAAGGGGGCAAAAAGGGGGAATAAAAGAAAGGGGGGAGGAGGTGAGGAATCCATCTCATTTGTTTTAGGGCAGTGCTGATAGCAGGGAAGAACAGAAACCCCAACGGGGAAGGCAGCAACACTGCTGAGGAGGAGGAAAGTAAATTTGGGACATTCAGGGTCCCACCCACCTTTCTTTTTAAAGGTTCTGCTTCATTCTTTAGATTTTTTTTTTTTCTCTCTTTATTTTTTTTGGTGTAGGTGACTATGAAAAACCCACCAAATAGTCGTGGTAATTCTACTCTGAGGTGAGCAGTTCATGGAGATCCTGACCTTCTACGCTAGGATGCTCATTTCTGCCAACAGCTGGTGGGGATAATGCACAGCTGGATGAAACTGAGGAATCAGAGGACCCTAAAATGGCTCAGGTTGGGAGGGGCAGCCTGGAGAAGAGGAGGCTCAGGGCAGACCTTATTGCTCTCTACAACTACCTGAAAGGAGGTTGTAGCCAGGCAGGGGTTGGTCTTTTCACCCAGTCACTCAGTGATAGAACAAGAGGAGACAGCCTCAAGCTGTGCCAGGACAGGTTCAGGCTGGAAGTTAGGAAGAAGTTCTACACAGCAAGAGTGATTGGCATTGGAATGGGCTGCCCGAGGAGGTGGTGGAGTCACCATCCCTGGAGGTGTTTAAAAGGAGACTGGATGAGGTACTTAGTGCCATGGTTTAGTTAATTTTAAGGGTTAGGTGATATGTTGGAATCAGTGATTTTAGAGGTCTTTTCCAACCTGGCTAATTCTGTGACCTCAGAGATAATCTACTCCAACCCCCCTGCCATGGGCAGGGATGGCTCCCACTAGACTCCTTTGGTCAAGGCTTCATCTAACCTGGCCTTGAAAGCCTCTAGGTAAGGGACATCCACAACCTCCCTGGGCAAATTCTTCTGGAGTCTCACCACCCTTGTGCTGAAGAAATGTGCTGCAAAGTCTGTGTGGACCAGACAGGCCATTCCAAACCCTGGCTTTAATAGGGCAAGGCTTAGTGGCCATGGTGGTGTTGCGTTGATGTATGATCTTAAAGTTCTCTTCCAATAAAAATGGATTATTTGAAAGCCATGGCCCCAAAAAGAGGATGGCCCCATCACAGGGATGCTAACGGACAGATAATCACAGAATTATTGAGGCTGGAATAGACCTCTGAGATCATCCAGTCCAGCCTGTGCCCTGAACACCACCACATCGACCAGACCATGGCACTAAAGTGCCACATCCAAACTTCCCTTAAACATCTCCAGGGACAACAACTCCACCACCTCCCTGGGCACCCCATTCCAGTGTCTAATGACCCCTTCCATGGGGAAGTGCTTCCTAACATCCAGCCTAAACCTCCTCTGGCACAGCTTCAGGCCATGCCCTCTCATCTTGGCACAAGTTGCCTGGGAGCAGAGCCTGACCCCCACCTTACTACAACTTCTCTTTAGGAAGTTGTAGAGTGTGATGATGTCCCCCTTTGAGTCTCCTCTCCTCCAAGCTGAACACCCCCAGCTCCCTCAGCCTCTCCTCCTCAGCCTTCCCCTCCAGTCCCTTCCCCAGTCTCATCACTCTTCTCTGGACCAGCTCCAGCTCCTCAATCTCTCTCTTGCTGTGAGTGGCCCAGGGCTGCATGCAGAGGTGAGGCCTCTCCAGTGCTGAGCACAAGCGCAGTAATGGCAGACAGGAGCTGGGAATGAGAATCTGGAGAAGAGTGACGTGGCAACACAGCTCAGGGCACAAGATGCCTCTCCTGCTGGTGTCTGAGGCCGCAGATGTGTTGGGTCAGGCTGGTTTGGTTAGCACAAAGACAGGCTGCTGCTTGGAGAAGCCATTTTTGTGCACAGTGTTGGTTTGTGTGGTTTGAAAGGGCCATTCTGCAGAGGTCCTGCAGTCATCTCTGTCCAGCCTAATCCTCTGTCCAGCCTGATCTAGGGTAGGGTGTCCCTGCCCATGGCAGCGGGGGTTGGAACCAGATGATCCTTGTGGTCCCTTCCAACCCTGACTGATTTTATGATCTGCTGATGCCATTGGCCTCTTCCTGCCACTCTTGCTGTGTCAAAGAAGAGAGGCTGGGTGGATGTAGCAGTCTAAGTGCTTTTTTCGTCCTCACTGTATTAAGGCAAGAAGAGAACTCAGATAATCCTCTTGTGTCCTAATTGTTTGCACCCCTAGATACTCCGGGCAGGACAGGAATGATACCCGTGGAAGAAAAAAAACTGGAACCAAAGGAGAATTAGGGAGAAATCCAGCTTGGTGGTGTTAGCCTGCCCAGAAATAGAGCGAGCTGAACTGTGACATATCCTCTTACAAAAGGATCTTCCCCAACACCAAGACTCTTAGTGGTTTCTGGTAGGAGGTCAGACACAGCTGTGCAGCTGGGCTAGGAGCACACACCTGAGCTACCCATGGCCCGAGACAAATCACCCCACAGAGCAGCCACTGCCCTGGGGGAGTTTCCTGGACAAAACCTCCGGAACCTGATGCATAACCATCTGCAATGAGCTTTCAGTGAACCTCAGCTTGGCCATAGGAAGGTGTCCAGCTCACGATACTTCCCCAGGGGACCTGTCTTCCGAAGAGGAGGAGCACTTGAAGTCCCTTTTGGCTGAAACTCTTCTTCCCCGCTCCACACCGAGGTCACCCATCACCGCTCGTGCCCACGGCTCTGCCCTCCCACCTGGCTGCCCTGCAGCCACCAAGCCCTACCTGGCAGCCCCAGGATGGTGAAGTAGGCACGGCACTCGGTGAAGCCGGAGCTCTCCCTAACGCAGGTACGCCAGAGGCCCTGGTAGTTGAAGACAGCCGTCACTGGGTTGTTGTACAGGTCTTGGGTGCTCCATTGGTCCATGCAGGTTGAGGCGATGATGCCTCCTATCCCCAGAGCAGACACCACAAAGCCCATGGACTGGCAAACTGTCACAGACATGGCGCCAAGCGCTTGGCGGGCGGCTCCTCGGCACCTACAAGCCTCCACAAGTCCGGTCTGGGGCAGGCAGCCAGGGCAGAAAGGATTTTTAGCTGGAGCCAGAGCCTACGTCACAGATGGGAGTCAGGAGAGGCCTGGTGTGCGGCACACAAAGCTCCCCTTTCCCTTTATCTCCCTGGGTGAGATAATTTGCCCAGCGCAGTACCAAGAGCCGTTGGTGACGTGGTGTGAATGCCTCGCGCTCTGTTTACCTTCTCCCTCCAGGCAGAGGTGCAGCCACCGTGGGGCGGCTGGGGACCAGCAGCTCCTTCTGAAACAGCCAAGAGAGAGCTTCTGCAGCAGTGCCCAAGCGCAGAAAAGCTTAAAGAATAGAATCACTAAGGCTGGAGAAGCCCTCTGCGATCATCACGTCCAACCATCGACCCAACACCACCATGGCCACTAAAGCCACAGAATCATAGAATCACAGAATGGGTTGGGTTGGAAGGGACCTCAGAGCTCATCCAGTTCCAAGCCCCCTGTGCCATAGGCAGGGACACCTCCCACTAGATCAGGTCGCTCAAGGTCTCATCCAACCTGGCCTTCAACCCCTCCTGGGAGGGAGCAGCCACAACCTTCCTGGGCAACCCTTTCCAGTGTCTCACCACCCTCAATGTAAAGAACTTCCTCCTAACATCCCCTTGAAATCTCCCCTCTGCCAGTTTAAACCCATTCCTCCTCGTCCTGTCATTACAAGGCCTTGTGAATAGTCCCTCCCCAGCCTCCTGTAGGCCCCCTTAAGATACTGGAAGGCTACTATAAGGTCTCCTGGAAGCCTTCTCTTTTCTCTTTTCTCTCTGAAAAGCCCCAACTGTCTCAGCCTGTCCTCAGAGCAGAGATGCTTCAGCCCTCTGATCATCCTCGTGGCCCTCCTCTGGACTCTCTCCAACAGTTCCACATCCTTCTTGTGGTGGGATTCATAGAATCACAAAATGGGTTGAAAGAGATCCTAACGATAATCCAGTTCCAACCCTCCTGCCATGAGCAAGGACACCTCCCACTAGCCCAGGTTGCTCAAGGCCTCATCCAACCTGACCTTGAACACCTCCAAGGAAGGGGGCATCCACAACTTCCATGGGCAACCTCCATAGGCGATGTCTCTCTACCCTCACTCTAAAGAATTTCTTCCTCAATCTCCTCTCTTCCAGCTCAAAGCCATTGCCTCTCATCCTGTCACTCCCAGCCCTTGTCAAAAGCCCTTCCCTAGCTCTCCTGTAGCCCCTTTGAGGGAGCTGCAGAGAGCAATGAGGTCTGTCCTCATCCTCCTCTTCTGAAGGCTGAACACTCTTAGCTCCCTCAGCTGCTCCTCCCCAGCCCTGTTCTCCAGACCCTTCACCTGCTTCATTGCCCTCCTCTGGACCTGCTCCAGCTCCTCAATGTCCATCTTGGAGTGAGGAGCTTTCACTTCTCAGAGTGATGTTGCTTTCACTTGAGGCATCCCAGAGTTTCAAAAACTAATTCTGACCATTTTTTTTCCCCTGCTACTGAAGTTTGTTATGGATGGCTGATGAGGAGCAGTGCCCCAGAGCAGGCATCCAACAGGAAAGGCTAACTCTATGCTTCCCCAACACTCCCATGCTTTAAATCCAACACTCCTCCATTTTTCTTGCTTGCCCCAAAAGAATGATACAAGTGATTCATGCAGACATTCCCAGTTCAGTCTCCCTCCCAGCCCTGGACGTGGTGACACCCAGTGCTGGTGGCACACCTCACCTGCTGCATGTGGTGGCTGTGACTGCTTTGAGTTTCGGTCAACACAGATTAATCATGGAAAGCTCTGCTGGTATCACCCAGCTAAATATAGAGCCCAAGACCAGAGTGCAAACACACTGCATGTGTTTGTCACAGCCAGCAACACCTGGAGACATGAAAGATTCGTGGCAGCCAGGGGTTGTTTCCACTCAGTTAACTAAAAGGGTAAATGTGTCCAGGTTGGAAGGGACCTACTTCAACCCCTGCCATGGGCAGGGACACCTCTCAACTAAACTCAGCTACTCAGGGCCTCATCCAACCTGGCCTTGAACATCTCCAGGAAGGAGTCAACCACAGCCTCCCTGGGCAGCCTATTCCAGAGTCCCACAAGTCTCGTACTGAAGAACTTCATCCTAAGATCCAGGCTAACCCTACTCTGCCTCAGCTTGGAACAATTCCCATTTGTCCTGTCTCTGGACACCATTATGGAAAATCCCTC
This sequence comes from Psilopogon haemacephalus, assembly GCA_013396835.1. Taxonomy (NCBI): domain Eukaryota; kingdom Metazoa; phylum Chordata; class Aves; order Piciformes; family Megalaimidae; genus Psilopogon; species Psilopogon haemacephalus. The sequence continues at coordinate 119,768 of VWZI01000956.1, read as the reverse complement.
TGCTGCCTTCCTGTAGATCTCTTCAGGTATTGGAAGGCAGCTCTAAGGTTCCCCCCTCATTCATGTTTATAAAAAAGATGTGCAGGGCAGTGTTGGGAGGATAGAGCCAGGCTCTGCTCAGAGTTCAAATGATAGGACAAGGGGCACTGAGGGCAAGCTGGAGCAGAGGAGGTTCCCTGGGAACAGAAGGGAAAACTTCTTCACCATGAGAATGACAGAGCCATGGAGCAGGATGCCCAGGGAAGTTGTGGAATCTCCTTCTCTGGAAACTTTCAAGGCCTCACCTGTATGTGTGACTCTACTCTGGCAGGAGAGTTGGACTGTTGATCTTTTCAGGTTGCTTCCAATCACTAACACTCTGTGATTCTGTGACTGACTCTGTGATTCCATGATCCCCTACTGGGTCAGGTTGCTCAGAGCTCCATCAAGCCTGATCATGAATGTCTCTAGGGATGGGGCCTCAACCACCTCCCTGAGCAACCTATTCCAGTGCTCCATCACTTTTGTGGTAAAGAACTTCTTCCTCATTTCCAGCCTAAATCTAACCTGCTCTAGTTCCAAACCATTGCCCCTTGTCCTAGTGATTGCTCAGTGAGTCCCGAGACCTCCTCCAAGTGGTGTGTTCCAAAACCTAGGTGGCAAGTGCATCATCCATACAAAGGTGCAGATCTTGGCCAAATCACCCCTCTGCATATCTCAGTGACTGTGCCAATCTACAGCAGCCCAGAATCACAGAATCACAGAATGTTAGGGGCTGGGAAGGCACCTCAAAAGATCATCTGGTCCCAGAGCCAGGTCTCACTCAGTGTGTGAGCAGTGCCATTCACCAACAGAAATTTCAGAACTGCAGCCAAAAGGACAGTTTCATCTCCTGACAGCATCTCTCAGGGAAAATAATCAAGAATTGAACTCCTTCAACCACCTAAACTCACCAACTTGACGTGAGAGTACCACTTATTTCCCTTCTTCACAACTCACCAGCACCTTTAACAGCTGGTTCTCATGTTGAAGTGCAATCCACCACTCTCATCCAGGTCATTTGGAAGGATCAACCACCATCCTAGGCTCTTGCCTTTGCTGTTTCTCCTCCTCTGCCCACCTTTCACAGTGCCTCTCATCTGAGCAATTCCTCCTCCTTTTCCCGGCACTGAAATCAAACTCAGCCTGCCCTACTTAGATTTTCTGCAGCAGCTTATACCTAGCCTGTGGCTTTCCCCACAGTAAGGACTGACTGCTCCACCTCCCAGTGAAGAGCAGCAGAATAAGGTCTGGGGTGAAATGTTGGTTCAAATCAGCAGGATTTGCTCAGACTGAAAGAACCAAAAAAACCCCAACCAAACAAACAAAAACAAAAAGGAAAACTAATCCCAGCACAAGGAGGACAAGGAACTGTTGGAGCTGGTCCAGAGGATGCCGCAAAATTGATCAGAGGGCTGGAGAACCTCCCCTGTGGGGACAGGATGTGAGAGTTAGGGTTGTTCAGCTTGGAGAAGAGAAAGCTCCAGGGAGAACTTAGAGCAGCCTTCCAGTGCCTGAAGTGAGCTAGAGGAGAGCTGGGGATGGTCTTCTGACAAGGGCTGGGAGTGACAGGACAAAGGACAATGGCTTTGAGCTGGAAGAAGGCAGATTGAGCATAGAGATGAGGAAGAAATTTTTGATGGTGAGGGTGATGAGACACTGGAACAGATTGCCCACTGAGGTTGTAGCTACTCCCTCTCTGGAGGTGTCCGAGGCCAGGTTGAATGAGGCCTTGAGCAACCTGTTCTAGTGGGAGGTGTCCTTGCCCATGGCAGGAGGGTTGGAACTGGGTAATCTCTAAGGTCCCTTTCAACTCAAACCATTCCATGATTCAATGAATCTGTAATTGTTGAGCCTATAAATAAGACTCAAGCACAGATGTGTGCCTCTGACCCTTGATGTGCTTGGTGTGCACCACCAAACTCTAGCAACAGAATGAGTTTTACTTTTCCCCACCCTCCACCTCAACCAAGTGTGGTGGTCCTGTAGATGGGAAAAGTGGAGTAACCACAAGGCAGAACTCAGCCCAGGACAGTCACTTTTCATACTCTTTCCCCAGCTGTTGAAGCCATGAGGATTTTCCAGACTAACATCTTAGGGTGAAGGATCAGAGATGCTGGAGTTACAGTGGGCAGATCACCTAGAGTTTGCCTCTCTCTAGTGGGTAAATGCCTTCCTGGAGCAGGTCCAGAGACGAGCAGCAAAGCTGGTTTGGGGTCTGGAGAGCAGGGCTGGTAAGAAACAGTTGAGGGAACATGAAGAAAAGGAGGCTGAGGGAAGACCTCATTGCTTACTACAGCTCCTTGAAAGCAGATCGGAGCCAGGTGTGGGTTGGCCTCCTCTCCCTAGCAACAAGTGATAGGACAAGAGTTGCACCAAGAGAGGTTTAGGCTGGACATCAGAGGAAACTTCTTCTCTGAAAAGGTTCTCAAAGGCTGCCCAGGGAGGCGGAGGTGTTTGAAAGAGGTAGAGATGTGGTGCTGGGGGGCAGCGTTTAGCTCCAGCCCGGCCGGAGCTGACGAAGGGGTTGCACTCCATCATCTTCAAAGGTCTTTTCCGAGCCAAACCCTTCTACCGTTCGATGAATACAGGATTTGTCCCTGCCCAGGAGGACTCCTCCGCCGCCTAATTATTTTATTCATAAGGCAGGCCTAATTTGAAAGGCATCTGGGTGACCTATCTAAAGCTAAGTGAATCCCTCACCCCGCAGGAGCCCCACTTCTCCTGATCCCCCCGGGGAGCCGGCGCAGGGTGGCAGCGGAGCTGGCGGCGGAGCTGCGGCGCAGCCGGACAATGCCTTGACGGAGCCTTCCCATTCTTGGCTGCTGGGTCGGCATCAGTCACTCATTCACCAGCACAAGGTCTAAATTGCAGAACCAATTAACGGCGCTAATAGCCCTTGCCTGAATTAATCTTTGAGACAAAAGAGGAGAGAAGTGGAAGAGCTATTAGCAAATCAAACTCTACCATCCCTGCTTTATTGCGGGAATCTAAGTGTCTGTATTTGGCTATTATGAACTGACTGCAATTACAGCCCTCATTTAAAATGATTAAGTGGTTATAATTATTTTTCAATTAAAACTTAGATCTTCCATTTATACAACATTGCAGGCATCAATTAAAGCCCCTTTCCCTCTCTTTCCCTTTTTCTTTTTTTCTTTCCTTTTTTTTTTTTTTTTTTTTTTTTTTTTTTTTTTTTTTTTTTTTTTTTTTTTTTTTTTTAAAGGAAGAAAAAAGTACCACTGTGTCAAAAGAATCTGCATCTTTTCTACTCCTGAAGAACCAAGGAAGATGCTAATTCGGCTTGCATCCCTTCCTCCTGGCTCTAATGGACTTCCACATGTGGAAGCAGGTCAGCAGGCAGGTTCAGCACCTCCAGAACCATCCAGAGATCACCTGGCAGACACAGCACCTCCAGAAATAGCCAGCAAGCACCTCTAGAATCAGCCAGAGGTCAGCTGGCAGTCACAGACCCTCCAGAAACAGCCAGAGGTCAGCAGGCAGGCTCATCACCTCCAGAAACAGCCAGAGGTCAGCTGGCAGGCTTAGCACCTCCAGAAATAACCAGCGAGCACCTCCAGAACCATCCAGAGGTCAGCTGGCAGTCACAGACCCTCCAGAAAGAGACAGAGGTCAGCAGGCAGGCGCAACACCTTCAAAACCAGCCAGAGGTCAGCTGGCAGACACAGCACCTCCAGAAACAGCCAGAGGTCAGCTGTCAAGCACAGCACCTCCAGAACCAGCCAAAGGTCAGCTGGCAGCCACAGCACCTCCAGAACCAGCCAGAGATCAGCTGGTGGGCACAGCACCTCTAGAACCAGCCAGGGATTAATATCTTGAATACTGGCTTCAGGTTTTGGGATACTCACTCCAAGAAGGACCTTGAGGTGCTGGAAAATGTCCAGAGAAGAGCAACAAAGCTGGTGAAGGGTCTGGAGAACAAGGCTGGTAAGGAATAGCTGAGGGAGCTGTGGTTGCTTAGCCTGGAAAAGAGGGTGCTGAGGGGAGACCTTGACAACTGCCTGAAAAGAGGTTGAGGCCAGTTGGGGGTTGGTCTCTTCTCCCTAGTGTCCAGTGACAGGACGAGAGAAAATGACCTTAAATTGTGCCAGGAGAGATTTAGGTTGGAGATGAGGAAAAATGTCTTTGCTGAAGGAGTGGTCAGGGACTGGCTGCCCAGGGAGGTGGTGGAGTTCCCATTCCTTGTGGTGTTCAAGAAACCTGTGGCCATGGCACTTGGAGACAGAGTTTAATGGCCATGGGGGTGTTGGGTTGATAGCTGGACTTGATCTTAAGGCCTTTTCAATCATAATGATTCTATGACTCAATGAAAACAAACTTGGAAAGCTGCTTCCCTGAAACAAGGTGTGGGGAGAGAGAAGGGAAAATATTCATATGCAAATTTATAGAATGACAGAACTAGAGAATCGTTTGGGTGGGAAAAGACCTTTGACATCATCCAGTCCAACCTATTTTTCAGCTCTACTAGGTCTAGTTCTAACCTCTGGCCCTCAGCACCACAGCTCTGCCTCTTTGGAACACCTCCAGGAATGGGGACTCAACCCAGTCTTTGAGAACCCTTTCAGGGGAGAAGTTTCTTCTACCTTATTTTTCAGTTTTCATTTCAAATTGACATTTCTGTCTCTAGCCTCACTTCCAAGAACACAGACAGATTTCAAAGAGGTAAAGAAAACGAAAGCAAGAAAAGAGAGGTTCAGGTGAAACAGATTGGTCAGACAAGATAAATTTGCCTGCGATTGGTTTTGCTTTAGCCATCTACCCCCAAAAATTACATTTATGTCCCAAAATTGTATTTATGCTTTTCATTACCTCTGTGAGGTTAGAGACCTCCAATGGTATTGTTTCCTCATGGCTTCTACTGCCAGGTTTGGTTCAGGCATGTTAGTCACTATGTGTGAGAGACAGCTACCGTCAGGAGAGCCGGGTCACACCAAGGAGTCACTCCTTCCATCACTGGGTGGCCTCTCACCTGAAATGCTAGGCACACCAGGGAACATTTTGCAATGAGCCAGGGAGGGCTGGGTGGAGGGGGTGACTCAGAAGAGAAGGATAAGGAAGGGTTTGGAGCTCAGGAGGGCACAGGCAGCAGAGCTTCACTGCATGGCTCTGTTTTTCCCAAGGGTTCGTAGCAGTAGCCACAGCTTCACATCAGGGTCTTCAAAGAGCAGCAAGGAGCACTTTCCTTCAGGGTTCTCAAAGCAGCAAGGAGAACTTTATTTCCACAAAGGCTCAGCCATGACACTTCTTTGTACATGCCCAAGTGCATTTGTGATGGAAGGGATCTCAACCCTCCTGTCATGGGACACCCTCTGCTAGACCAGGTTGCTCAAGGTCCCATCCAACCTGGCTATAAACACTTCCAGGGCTGGAGCCATGCTCTACTGAAGCCTGCTGCCTTCATTTAATTCTGTACTGGAAGCAATCCATGAAAAGTTTTCTTTTTGTGAGAGTTACAAGGAAAGAATTTGAATTAGGGGACTGGAACATCTCTGAGGAGGAAAGGCTGAGAGAACTGGGGCTGTTAAGTCTGGAAAAGAGCAGCCTGAATGGGGATCTCATCAGTCCCGATCAATATTTCAAGGATGGGTGTCAGGAGGATGGGGCCAGGCTTTGCTCAGTGGTGCCCAGTGACAGGACAAGGGGTAGAGGGCATAAACTTGAACATAAGAGAAGTTCCATCCGAACACGAGGGTGTCAGAACCCTGGAGCAGGCTTCCCAGAGAGGTGGTGCAGTCTCCATCTCTGGAGACATTCCAAACCCACCTGGACCTGTTCCTGTGTTACTTTCTTTAGGTGACCCTGCTTTGGCAGAGGGGTTGGACTTGATGATCTCCAGAGGAGCCTTCCAGCCCCTGCCATTCTCTGATGCTGAAGTAAGTTTAATGTGCAATGGTAAACTCCGTTTACCTGACCAAGCAGAACAACTTCCAGCCCTGCTGTGGGTCACAGAGCAGTGGATTTTTCATCTCTTACATATTTCAGAAGTCATTTGTCACTTCTCAGCAACTGGCTCAAGAAGCTGATGTTGCACTTCAGCTGAAAGAGCATCAGACTGCAGAGAGGCTGCAGGCAGACCAGAGCAGGGTTGGTCTAGTTGTCATATCCAAGGCGTGAACAGAATTTACTCTGAACCTTGCCACAAGGATGATGCTCTCCTTCAGGGGCTTCATAATGCAAAGTGGTTCTCTCCACCACTCACAGAAGGCACAACTTAATGGTTTGTTGTATCAGTTCTCATCTGTGTGTCACAGAATCATTGGGACCCTCAAATGTCATCTTGTCCAGCCCCTCTGCAGTCAGCAAGGTCACCTGCAATTAGATCGTGTTGCTCAGGGCCCCATCAAGTTTGACTTTGAAGGTCTCTAGGGATGGGACCTCCATCACCTCTCTGGGCAACCTGTTCCAGTATTTCACCACTCTCATTGTGAAGAGCTTGCTTTCTCCTGGTGTCCTGCTTCTCTGTGGTCTGTCAAAAGTGTGGTGGTTTTCAATCTTTTGACCATCACCGCCAAAAAAGCTCCCCTTCACCTTCTCCAGCCATCTGTGGATCTCAGGCTCGCATCCCAATCTTCAGCCTTCTCAGCAAACCACCTCAATCCCAAACCTCCCTTTGCAGCATTGACGCCCACCAAGACAAGAAGTCTGGAGGATTGGAGAGGTTACCTGAGAGGTGACCCAAGGAGAGCAAACAGAGTGAACACCACCACACCCTGACTCCTCTCACCTTTAAGAGGGAGCACTGCTCTGTGTTGGGACTCTTGCAGAGTGATGGTGAGTGTGTGCTCCCACAACACATCACATCACATCACAGGGGAGCAGGTGTCACCTGCAGCTCCATCCCACCCACCTGCATGCTGCAGCCACAGCCAGTGGGTCACCTGAGCACAAGTGGGTGGCTTCCTGAGATGCTGGCAGTGTGTACGTGCCAACCACATCATTCTCATCCACAGCAAAGCCATCTCAAACCTCTTCCACCAGCAGCAAGGAGGGGGGTTTGTAACATCCAAAGCCAAAACAGATGGCAAATTCCCCTTGCAGGTTTTCTGGCCAGGATCTAAAGGCTCAGATGCCTCTGTCACAAAGACCATTTCAAGTCTTTCTTCTTCAAGCCTTTGTTCTCTTCTCTTTGCTTTGACACCACCACATTCCCTCTGGAAATTCTGGAGCTGTGCTTGCAAATAACAGAGCCCCCAGCTTTCCCTGGACCTAAAACCTGACATTGAAGAACCACAGAATGGCAAAGGCTGGAAGGGATCTTTCTTCAAGGTAATCCATGCACCTTAAACTTTGCCATTGCTTTGGATGTCATCGTTTTTTAACAGTTTCACTGCTTGCCACATCAGGAGGAAGCTTGAGAGAGGAATGCAGATGAAAAAGAAGACAAGGGGAAAAAAACCTAGCCCTGAGAATAGGAAAAGCCAGGGGAGGCTCTGGAGGCTTAGTCTGGTTTGGCCAACTGAGAAGAAGAGGGGGGAGACAGAGAAGAAGAGGAGGAGAAAGAAACTTGGAGGAGACCAGGCTGGTGTTTCTCACACTTGTGATTCCACTGGAAGAAAGGAGGTTTGACCAACACAAATGCAATAGGCACTTTGACCTGTGTTTTTTTCCATTAATTCCTAGAATGGGTTGGGTTGAAAGGGATCTTAAATACCATCCTGTTCCAAATCCCTGCCATGGGCCCGGACACCTCCCACTAGCCCAGATTGCTCAAGGCCTCATCCAACCTGGCCTCGAACACCTCCAGGGTAGGGGCAGCTACAACCTCAGTGGGCAACCTGTTCCAGTGTCTCACCACCGTCACCATCAATAATTTCTTCCTCACCTCTATGCTCAATCTGCCTTCTTCCAGCTCAAAGCCATTGCCCCTTGTCCTGTCACTCCCAGCTCTTGTCAGAAGTCCATCCCCATCTCTCCTGTAGCCCCCTTAAGGTACTGGAAAGCTGCTCTAAGTTCTCCCTGGAGCTTTCTCTTTTCCAAGCTGAACAACCCCAACTCTCTCATCTTGTCTCCTTTGGGGAGGTTCTCCAGCCCTGTGATCACCTTCATGGCCTTCATCCTAGGCTATGACTCTGAATTGGGGTCTGTGTAGCCTTCTGTTCCCAACACCGCACACAAACAGCTGCACACTAGAATTTTCGTTAGTTTTCCAGCACAGTTCACCCAAAACACTGAGGTGAAGAAGATTTTAAATACAAAACCGAGCCTTTCATTGCAAAAGCTCTGCAGAGTGTGGAGGGAGGGTTTATTCCTCACTCATTGTCCTCAGTGGATGTTGGTGGAGCCTTCAAGGGAGTCACTTTCTTCTTCAGAGGTCTCTTCCAGCCCCTGACAGAATGTTAAGGGCTGGAAGGAACCTTGAAAGATCATCCAGTCCAATCTCTCTGCCAGAGCAGGGTCACCTATACCAAATTACGCAGGAACACATCCAGGAGGGTTTTATATATCTTCAGAGAAGGAGACTCCACAACCACCCTGGGCAACCTGTTCCAGGGTTCTGTCACTCTCACAGGGGGATAATAAAATTCCTCCTCATGTTTCCGTGGAACTTCCTATGGATCAACTTCCACCATTGCCCCTTGTGCTGTCCCTGGGCATCACCCAGCAGAGCCTGGCTCCATCCTCTGGGCACTCACCCTGCACATATTTATAACCATGAATGAGTTCACCTCTCAGTCTTCTCTTCTCCAAGGATCACAGCCCCAGCTCCTTCAGTCTCTCCTCATAAGAGAGATGTTCCATTCCCTTCAGCATCTTTGTGGCTCTATGCTGGACTCTCTCAAACAGTTCTATGAGTGATTAATTTGTGCTTGAGGTACAAACTGCAGGCTGCCCAGAGAGATTGTGTGGTCTCCTTCTCCGGAGACCTGCACTACACACCTGGAGACGTTCCCGTGCAATCTGCTCTGGCAGGGTGGTTGGACTGGATGGTCTCTGGAGGTCCCTTTCAACCCCTCACATTCTGTGATTCTCTAATCCTGCAGCTTCTGAGCATGTGGCACATCCTCCAGTCTCTCCACTCTGTCCTCACATTCCTCTTGAGAGCATCCTGACCCTGAGCAGGCTGCCTGGCTGGTAGCTGCTCCGTGTTGATAAGCTCATTGATCCCAATAAAAGCAAGCTCTTGGATGTGGCCTGAGCCACAAATCCTGACGGCTGCTTGGTCTTGCTGGCAGCTGTGCCATCTCCGGACTCCTCGTGGTTCTGCCATTGCAAGAGTGATGGCAACACAGCCGTCTCCAGCTTGGATCGAGTGGACTTGTCGTGATGGAGAGCAACACACACAGAGTTACACTGCAGAGCCAGCCCCGAGGGCTCACAACAAAGGGTTCGGGTTAAACTAGAAGGGGAAACGCAGCAAATCTTTGCGTGCCTACGGCAGGGAGAGGCCAGCAGCAGTGTGGAGCGGATCTGCCCCAGCAGGTTGAGTGCAGGCAGCTGGCGGCATCATGAGAGACATCTGCCTTCACCTTCAGACCGGCAAACTCTGCCGGGAGGGGCAAGCAGGATCCGGCAAAGCAGCACTGAGCGTGGCCACAGGATGGCAGCAGAAACTCATCGATCCAGAGCTGCTGCCCTGCTGCCATGCACTTCTCCCAGCACGGGCAGCAAATTGAATCTGGAGGAAATTTTTTTTTTTTTTTTTTTTTTTTTTTCCTGCGACTGTTCCATCCAAAAAATTGGATTTGGTGTTTCAGAGAGATGGTAGAAAGATGAAGGATGCCAGTGCCCACACACACGTCATAGAATCATAGAATCAGTCAGGGTTGGAAGGGACCACAAGGATCATCTAGTTCCAACCCCCCTGCCATGCCCAGGGACACCCTACCCTAGATCAGGCTGCCCACAGCCTCTGCCAGCCTGGCTGCAAACACCTCCAGGGAAATTACCCCAACCACCTTCCTGGGCAACCCATTCCAGGCTCTCACCACTCTCATACTCAACAACTTCCTCCTCACATCCAATCTGAATCTCCCCACCTCCAGCATTGCTCCATTCCCCCTAGTCCTGTCACTCTCTGATAGCCTAAAAAGTCCCTCCCCAAGTTTTTCTGTAGGCTCCCTTCAGATACTGGAAGGCCACATTAAGGTCACCTGGGAGCCTCCTCTTCTCCAAGCTGAACAGCCCCAACTCTTTCAGTCTGTTCTCATAGGAGAGGTGCTGCAGCCCTCTGATCAGGGCATCCTGGTGCCCTACAGCATACAGGTGGGGGCACAGTCACCACTCAAGGTGCAGAGCGGTGGTGGGTTAATGGTGGGAGAACTCTTCTAGTTCATCTGAGATACCTAAACACAGAAGAAACAAAAAAAAAACCAAACAAGCAAAACCCAAACTCCAACAACAAAAGCACTAAAAGAAATAAATAAATGAAAGAATAGATAAATATGTAATAAATCCTAAATAAAAAGGCTGTTTGCCCACCCTCTTCCTCTTCTTTATTGCTCCCTCCCTCCAGGGCACTGTTTAGCTATCCCTTCCCTACTTAGGCTTTTTGGTCTTTCCAGCCCATTTCAGATGTGTTGTTGCTTTTCTTCACCTTCCCTCCTCTTTATTGACTCCTTGGGCTGTGCTGTCAATAGTGGCTGGTTGATCTGAATGCACAGATGGGCACCTCCAAACCTGCTCAGGGCACTGGAAAAAGAAAACAGCCTCCCACTCCCCTTGTCTCTCCATCTCATCCTCCAGCTCTCCTCTGGAAGGCAGAGACCTACTTTTGTCCACAACATCCTGCCAACACCTGATCTGCCTTTCCTCTTTCCCATGTGCTTCACTGTGCAGGTCTGAGGAACTAGTGGAAGGACTTGGCAAACTTCACAGAATCACAGAACGTTAGGGGTGGAAAGGGACCTCTGGAGATGATCGAGTCCATCCCCCCTTGCTAACGCAGCTTTGCCTGAAGCAGATTGCACAGGAACACATCCAGGCAGGGTTTGAAAGACTTGAGAGGAGACTCCACAGTTTCTCTGGGCAGCCTGCTCCAGAGTTCCAGCACCCTCGGAGGAAAGAAGTTCAGGTAGAACCTCCTGTGCTCTAGTTTGTGCCCTTTGCAACTCATCCTGTTGGTGGCCACCACTGAAAACAGCCCAGCCCCAGCCTCTTGGCTGCCGGCCTTTAACTATTGATCAGCACCAAGAAGATCCTCTCTCAGCCTGCTTTTCACCAGGCTAAACAGCCCTAAGCTTCTCAGCCTTCCTCATTACAAGGATTGCACTCAGCACCCTCGTGGCCTCCTTTGGACTCTGTCGTTCCCTGTCTTTGCACACAAGTCTCCAAGAATCAGCCCTTAGACCAATACCCAGTCCAAGAGTTGGTTGCTTTGGTTGATTTTTCTGGTTTCCCTGCTCTGCAGCTGTGACCATGGCAAGCCACATGCTTCTCCTGCAGCCAAACTTGGGCTTCTGAAGCCTGTTTGCACCCAACAGGAGGAGTTCATCTCGCTCTTGAACCAACATCATCACCAGCAGAAAGACCTCAGTCGGAATGGATGAGGAAGGTTCTGCTAAATGCACCACTAAAAAAGAAAAAAAAAGAAAAAAAAATGTTCCTGTTGTGATCCCTTTGATTTGGCCTTAAGATGTCCTAAATTGCTGCCTCACAGACTTTCTCCAGGCTTTGGTAGGGGGGGGGAGATGTATTTATTCCTTTGCTACAGTATCTAGCAAGCCTGCGACTTACTGGTTGTGTTTTGGAGATGGCCATGGTGTCCCACCAATATTTTTTGCTAGTGGTGGGTCCTTTGAGCTTCTTTCACTGGCAGGAGACAAAACCCAAGCAACATAATATCACTACACAGTTACCAAGGTAACTGGAGAGAAAGATATGACCAGCTGGGGTTGCACATTTGGTGATCTCACTTCATTAGCTCATTTCTTTGCATCAGCTTGCTTCCCCAGCTCCATTTCTCCTTGGCTTGAAACCTCACAAGAGCTGTGAATCCTTTCAGTCACCCATCAGAAAGGTAACAGTGCCCAGCAGCTGCTTGCCTGGCAGCTGTTTGCCACTGTGGTTTCCTTCTGGAAGATGTTTGGCTCCCTCAAAAGGGGAACGATGTGGGGAGAGGGAAGAGTGTCACGAGGAAGGAACAGACAACAGAGTTGTGCCTTTTCTGCCTTGCTGGCCCAAAATGTTGGTTCTCACACTAGGAAGACCTCCACATCCAGAGAGTCAAGCCACAATGTCCATCCTCCTCCTATGCCTGCTATGATTCACTCTTGGGCTCATGCTCAGCTGTGGTTCGCAAGGAGTCAGCCTGGACAAATTCCTCAAGGATCACAGCTTATACCACTGGGTGATCATAGATTCTTAGAATGGTCTGGGTTGGAAGGAACCTCTAAAGATCATCCAGTCTAATCCTCTCTGCAGTCAGCAGGGGCATACTCAACTAGATTAGGTTGCCCAGAGCCCTGTTGAACCTCTTCAGGGATGGGACCTCATCCACCTCCCTGGGCACCCTGATGATATCAAACCGAGAACAGACCCAACACCTTGAGGACCACTTCACAAAGGTGCAGTTAATACAACTGCTTCCCTGCTGCAGTAAGCACCCAGGTGATGGCAACACAACAAATAAAGTATGGTCAGGAGCACTGAGGCTTGGGTGCTTCTAATGGTTTGGAAACAAGGCTCTTCACTGGGTGTTTTAGGAATTGTGGTTGGGAAAAACCTGTAAGATCATCCAGTCCAACCATTTTCCAACTCTGCCAAGGCTGGTGCTAACCAATGGCTCTTGGCACCACATCTTTGTCTCTTTGAAACATCTCCAGGGGTGGACATTCGTCCACCTCTCTGGGCAGCCTGTGCCAGGCTTTCAGAGACTTTTCAGTGAAGAAGTTTCTTCTAATGTCCAACCTAAATCGCCCCTGGGGCAACTTGAGACCATTTCCTCTTATCCCACCACCTGATATTAGGAGAATAACCCTTGCACACGCCTCTTCTTTACACCAAGTAGTCTCCTCCTCTGGAATCAGAGAGCCATTAAGGTTGGAAAAGCCCTCCAAGATCATCCAGTCCAACCATCCAACCCCACACTTCCATGGCCACTGAACCATGTCCCCAGAAGCCATGGCCACAGGTTTCTTGAACACCTCCAGGCATGGGGACTCCACCACCTCCCTGTGCAGCCTTCTGCCAATCCCTAACCACTCTTGCAGCAAAGACATTTTTCCATATCTCCAACCTGAAAAAACTTGAGGCCATTTTCTCTCATCCTAAATTATCCTAAACGTTTTGGGTTTTGTGCTTTGGGGCATTTTGTTTCTTTTAATTTGGTTTTGTTTGTTTGGTTCATTCATTGATTGATTGATTTTAGATACCATTGGGGAGTTTTGGGTTGGTTTTAGATACTTTGGGGGGCTTTTAGTTTGCTTTTAGATGCTGTTGGGTTTTTGGGGTTGGTTTTAGATACTGTTGGGGACTTTGCTTTGGTTTTAGACACTGTTGAGGGTTTTTTTTGTTTGGTTTTAGATAACGTTGGGGGGTTTGGTTTGGCTCAAGATACTGTTAGGAGGTTTTGGGTTGCCTTTAGATGTTTTGGGGGGGGTTTTTGCTTTGGTTTTAGACTCTGTTGAGGGTTTTTTTTGTTCGGTTTTAGATAACGTTGGGGGGTTTGGTTTGGCTCAAGATACTGTTAGGAGGTTTTGGGTTGCCTTTAGATGTTTTGGGGGGGGTTTTTGCTTTGGTTTTAGATGTTGATGGGGGTTTTTGGTTGGGTTTTAGATGCTGTTGAGGGTGTTTGGTTTTAGATATTGTCAGGGGGTTTGATCTGGTTTTAGATACTGTTGGAGGTTTTTTGTTTGGGTTTAGATACTGTTGGGGGCTTTTGGTTTGGTTTTAGACACTGTTGAGGTTTTTTGGGGTTGGTTATAGACAATGTTCAGGGTTTCTTTGGTTTTAGATAATTTGGGGGGCTTTTGGTTTGGTTTTAGATACTGTTGGTGAGTTTTGGGTTGGTTTTAGATACTTTGGGGGGGGTTACTTTTTTTTTTTAGATACTGTTGGGATTTTTTGGGTTGGTTTTAGATACTGTTGGGGGCTTTTGGTTTGGTTTTAGACACTGTTGAGGTTTTTTGGGGTTGGTTATAGACAATGTTCAGGGTTTCTTTGGTTTTAGATAATGTTGAGGGCTTTGGTTTGAGATATTGTTGGGAGGTTTTGGGATGCTTTTAGATGTTGGTGGGGGTTTTTGCTTTGGTTTTAGATGTTGGTGGTTTTGGTCTGGTTTTAGATAGTGTTGAGGGTGTTTGGTTTTAGACAGTGTTGAGGGTATTTGGTTTTAGAGATTGTTGGGGGGGTTTGGTCTGGTTTTAGATACTGTTGGAGGTTTTTTGTTTGGTTTTAGGTATTGTTGAGGGGTTTTGGTTTGCTTTTAGATACTGTTGATGAGTTTTGGACTGGTGTTAGATATTTTGGGGGGCTTTTAGTAATTTTTTTTAGATACTGTTGGGATTTTTTGGGTTGGTTTTAGACACTGTTGGGGGCTTTTGGTTTGGTTTTAGACACTGTTGAGGTTTTTTGGGGTTGGTTATAGACAATGTTCAGGGTTTCTTTGGTTTTAGATAATGTTGAGGGCTTTGGTTTGAGATATTGTTGGGAGGTTTTGGGATGCCTTTAGATGTTAGTGGGGTTTTTTGTATTGATTTTAGATACTGTTGAGGGGGTTTTGGTTTTAGATATTGTTGGGGGGGTTTTAGTCTGGTTTTAGATACTGTTGGAGATTTTTTTGTTTGGTTTTAGGTATTGTTGGGGGCTTTTGGTTTGTTTCTTTTTATATTGTTGGGGGCTTTTGGGTTGATTTAGATATTATTGGGATTTTTGGGTTGGTTTTACATGCTGTTGGTGATTTTTGGGTAGGTTTTAGGTACCGTTAGGGTTTTCTTAATCTGGCTTTAGATATTTTTGAGGGGTCTTTGGTTTTTTATATTGTTGGGTTTTTTTGGCTTGGTTTTAGATGCTGTTGGGATTTTTGGGTTGATTTTAGATACTATTCGGATCTTTGGGTTGGTTTTAGATACTGTGAGGGTTTTTTAAATTTTTTTAATCTGGCTTTAGATATTGTTAAGGGGTCTTTGTTTTTTGATATAGTTGGGGGCTTCTGGTTCGGTTTTAGATACTGTTGAGGTTTTTTGGTCCAGTTTAGGTATTGTTGGGTTGGTTTTTGTTTGTTTGCTTTTGGTTTTTTCGGTTGGTTGGTGGGTTTTTTTTTTTTTTCCAGGCTTTACATTTCCTGCTTCTCTTTCCATCTCCTGCCTTTGAGATTGAAAGCAAGGACAGGTCACTTGTCTTTTTGTATGAGCATCTCTCCGAACAGCTCCAAGAGGGGGAGAGGGAGAGAGAGAGAGAGAGAGAGAGAGAAGGAGAGAAAGGAATCCAAACCCACGAAACAAAACGAGGGAACGTTTTTAATTGGAAGGGTTTTGTTTTCGCCAGGATTTTAACTTTAGAGAGAGCCTCGCAAATAACTCTCTCAGGGTCCACTGCTGAACAGCTTTATTCTGCCCCAGGCAGGCTTTCACGGCGCAGCACAATAGCTTTTGTTTCAGAAGTATAGAGCAATGAGGACCTTGAATGCCAGAGGTCTGTATTATATCCATAACTGTAGATTTGGATGGTGGAACGGAGGTTTGGCGGGGGGGGGGGGGGGGGGGGGGGAGAGGGGGAAG
>VWZI01000956.1:69809-84455 GCA_013396835.1 Psilopogon haemacephalus | reverse complement strand
CCCCCCCCCCCCATCATTCTAGCTTTGCAAAGCTTGGCTAAACCCACATCAACATGCCCATGTTTTTTATACCACCCAGGAGTGGCTTCAGAGAGGGTTGGGAAAGGAATCTGACCCCAGAAATACCTTTATGGTCTTGTAGTGTTGGTTTGCAGGGTCAAGGTCTAGGCACGGAGGCAGCAAAGATCTGCTGACGTAGCAGACTGCATGCACAGAGGCAGTACCATCTACCTCCACAGCACAAAATCCCATCTCTGGTGTGTGCAGAAAAACCTGTTCTCAGATGGTCCTGTTCCGGGAAGATGAGAGAGCTGGGAAGTGGTGGAGCCAGTCTACACATAGGCTTGTCAGGCAGCCACTACAGGCATCCACATCATGAGGGGTAGCATTAGAGGAGAATCCTGGAGGAGAAACTCAGGCTATGAGAACGGGAGGGTTGATGGTTTGGTGCCTACGGTGGTCTTAAGCTGGCAGCTGCCCTCAATCAAAACAATTCCATGATGCTAGGAAGAGGAAAGCTGAAGTAAAACATCCCTCACAGCCTCTGGCAAACAGCAAACTGACAATCTAGGAGGAAATCTTGCAATGCATATCTCAAGCTGGCCAATAATCCACCAGCATGAAGAAGTAAGTCTAACTATTGAGAAGAAACCAGACTAGGATTCCATGCAAGAGAAAGCACTTCAGAAGTGAGCCTCAAACCTTCCCTGGTGGAAGGCCATTTAAAGACTTTTATCCTGGAGTTATTTGGGTCAAATCAGAAGCAGCTGTGCATGACAGCTACAAAAGGAGCTACAGCATATAGGTGTTGGTGAGGAGGAGTGCAAGGCCAGGAGTAAATGCCAGAAACAGACAATCCACAAGAAAAACAAAGCAAAAAAAATGGACAATCCAAGTGGTCAGGTTGGCTAAGGAATTGCCTGGGAAATCACCTGGGAAAGCACCAGGAGAGCTCTTGCTGTTTCCCAGTGAGGTGTATTTGTGCCCACCACCCATGGAGAGCACTGGTAAGGAACTGGGAAGTTTTCATCACCCCTCAGTGGGAACATCAATGCCATTGATGAGGGGACAGAGTCTTCTCAGCAAATTTGCTGATGACACCAAACTGGGAGGCTTGGCTGATCCAGCTGAAGGCTGTGAGGCCATCCAGAGAGACCTGGACAGACTGGAGAGCTGGGCACAGAGGAACCTAATGAGGTTCAACAAGGACAAGTGCAAAGTCCTGCACCTGGGCAGGAATAATAAACTGCAGCAGTACAGGCTGGGAGGTGATCTGCTGGAGAGCAGACCTGTGGAGAGGGACCTGGGAGTGCTGGTGGAGAACATTATTAGGACAGCAATGTGCCCTTGTGGCCAAGAAGGCCAATGGGAGCCTGGGGTGTATTAAGAAGAGTGTGTCCAGCAGATCAAGGGAGATTGTTCTCCTTCTCCTTCTCTACTCTGCCCTGGTGAGACCCTGTCTTGAGTACTGCCTTCAGTTTTGGGCTCCCCAGTTCAAGAGGGACAGGGATCTGTTGGATAGCATCCAGCAGAGGGCCACAAGGATGATGAGAAGACTGGAGCACTGCCTGATGAGGAGAGGCTGAGGGACCTGGGACTTTCAGTCTGGAAAAGAGAAGATGGAGAGGGGATTTAATCGATGTTCATATATATCTGAGGGCTGGGAATGAGGAGGGAGGGACAGGTTCTGCTCACTTGCTCCCTGGGATAGGACAAGGAGCAATGGATGGAAGCTGCAGCTCAGGAGGTTCCACCTCAACACAAGGGGGAGCTTCCTGACTGTAAGGATCACAGAGCACTGGCACAGGCTGCCCAGAGAGGTTGAGGAGTCTCCTTCTCTGAAGCCTTTCAGGACCTATCTGGATCTGTTCCTGTGTGGCCTGAGCTAGATTGTATGGTCCTGCTCTGGGTCCCTTCCAACCCCTGACATCCTGTGATCCTGTGAACATCGGTGGGAATCACTCTACCTGCTCACCCTGCCATGGTCCATCCTGGCAGTGATGCTCAGTGATGAGCAACAATCCAAAGCCCTGACTTGCATGACACCTGGCATCCACAGGTGTCATCATACCCTGCCAGCTACTGTGCAGAGGGAGAACTAGGTACAGCTGGGCAGCAGAACTGAGTTCAGGCACTCTTCCCACTTCCAAATTTGGCCAGTGGTCTGGGAAGGAAGTAGAGTTTACACACAGGCAAAAATATTTGTGCCCCTCAGAAAGACAGTGAGGTGCCAGACTGTTCCTAAAGAAGAGCAGTGAAGTTGCAGGAATCTTATGAGGAGCAGCTGAGGGAACTGGGGTTGTTTAGCCTGGAGAAAAAGAGGCTGAGGGGAGACTCATTGCTCTCTACAACTCCCTGAAAAGATGTAGAGGTGAGATAGGCATCCATTTTTCATTCTCAGGTAACAAAGTGATAGGACAAGACAGAACAACCTTAAGTTGAACCTGGGGAGATTTAGGTTTGCTTGAGGGGAAAAAAAAAAAAAATATTTACAGGAGAGGTTGTTAAGCATTGGTTGGGGAAGTGGCAGAGTCACCATCACTGGAGGTGTTTAAAAGAGGCAGAGATGTGGTGATGAGGGACATGGTTTAGTGGTGGAACCAGCTGTGCTAGGTTAATGGCTGGACCCGATAACCTCACAGGCCTTTTCCAACCTAAACAACTCTGCAATTCTGTTTCAGTTGGAGAAGACTTTAACAATCATTAAGTCCATCACCTAACTCTACCAAGTCCAGTGCTCAACCATGTCCCTCAGCACCGTATCTCTGCCTCTTTTAAGCACCTCCAGAGATGGGGATTCAATAAGACATCAACAAAATCCTCCTGGAGCAGAGAGAAAACCTCAGCTTTACGACAAGCAGTAACGAGGCCATTCATGAGCCTGGCTCCTGGTGCTAAACCCCTTCAATCATTTCTCTCATCTCAGGTTGGTTCAGGTCCCCATTGCTTCTGTTATATTAGACAGCTTCCATCTCTTTCAAATTGGCCACTTGTGATTATTATTCTCCAGCCCAAGAATGCCTCATATTCAGAGGTTCCTTTGTTTCACTCTTATTATGCACACCATAGATGTTCAAGGTCGCTAGTTGGGCTATTATTCAAGCAGACAATTTTTCCTTTTCCTTTTCCCTTTATTCCCCCCCTCCCCAAAGAGGCTCAGTTCAAGGTCTCACATTCTCTGTGCTCTCCCCTAAGTTTTACCATTTCTTTTGCTTATAAAAACATTTTCCCTTGCCACACATTCTCCAGTAGCTTCCATTCAATTCAATCCCTGCTAATATATATCCACAAGAAGCCCAGGGCAGACCCCAAGTCAGCTGCTTCTGCTGTTTTAAAAGAACCAGAGAAAGCTCTTTATTTTCTCAGACTCTCCAGCAATTTCTTGAGTTGCAGACTGATACACAAAGTGTTCTTAGAGGTGGCCAGGAGATTTCCATATCATTTGCAGCAGTAGTGACTAAATATCAGGGCTGCTGCGCAGGGACTTGGGAGGCGATAACCACCCCAGGAAATGAACACTTACAGCCCTAGCCACTAGACATGAATTTTAGCACTGCTGTTGTTGTCTTGCTTGCAACAAGAGGCAAAACCAGCAAGGGATCACCCAGCAGGCTGATGTTTAATTTTGGATGAACAATGGAGACGTGGCTTTAGCCCACTACAGACCTCCTTGTTTGTCAAGTGACAGCATCCTCCACAGAGCTGCCTGCATTATCAGCCACCTCTCATTACCCAGGGATATTTATGTACATTGTCTGCTCAAGGTAAAAAAAAAAAAAAAGAAAAAGAAAAAGAAAAAAAATAAAAGAAAAGCAAAACAAAGCCACCCAGCTGCTCCATGAGCTCTCCGAGGGGAGGAGACCCACAACACCCATGAGGTGCAGTCATGATTTCACAGCATGCTGTAAGACAGCCATCAAAACAAGGAGATTCAGGCTGATCCACCTGAGGCTGGAGCTGCTAAGGCAGTCTGTGTGAGACAGAAAGAGAAAGCCACACTTTCTGATGGAGGATAAAGCTGTTGCTCCTAGGGAGAAGGAGCCATGTTGAGGAGATGCCTTCACCAAGACAGATACCAGACATGGAAAAATACCTGGTGGATGACAAGCTACCCATTGGACAGAAATGTGCCCTTCTGGCCAAGAGGGCAAATGGCATCCTGGAGTGCCTGAAGAAGACTGTGGGCAGCAGGTCAAGGGAGGTTCTGCTCCCCATCTACTCTGTCCTGGTGAGAGCACATCTGAAGTATTGTGTCCAGTCCTGGGCTCCTCAGTTCAAGAGGGGCAGGGATCTGCTAAGGAGAGTCCAAGAGAGGCTACAAGAATGATGGACTGGAACATCTGTCTGATGAGGAAAGGCAGAAAGACCTGAGTCTGAAGAAGAAAAGGCTGTGAGAGGGTCTCAAGACGAAGAGGCCAGGCTCTTTTCAGTGGTGTCCTGCAGTAGGACAACAGGCAGTGGGTACAAAATGGAACATGGAAGGTTCCACCTTAACATGAAGAGAAACTTCTTTCCAGTGTGGGTGCTGGAGCCCTAAAGCAGGCTGCCCAGAGAGGTTGTGGAGTCTCCTTATCTGGAGACTTTCAAGACTCATCTGGATGTGTTCCTGTGTGGAGATCCTGCTCTTGCAGGTGGCTTGGACTCAGTGATCTTCAGTGCCTTCCAACCCCCACCATTCTGTGATTCTGGAGCCTTTTGGGGCTCCTTGCTGTTGGAAGCATCAATGGCACAACCTGGTCGTGAATCACAACAGGGTCCTGACCAGCTCTAAAGAAAAGCTCTCAGGAGACAACTATATGAAACATTGCACTGAACTCACTGCACCTCTGTCAGCAATCCCAGGGCTTAGCATGAGGGCATGGGGAAGACATGTAGAGGATGCCTGGTGTTTGTAGAGGCTTCTGCAGACCAGTTTGTTCCCTTGGGCTCAGCTTTGTGCAGCAGCTGAAGAGCCGAATTTGATTTTTCCACCAGGTCACCAGAAGCCCTCCACTAACACTGGTTATTTTACTACGAAACTGGAGGGGTGGGAATGGGGTGGCCAACAGCCTGTCAGATTGTGCTGCCATCCAACAAGATCTGGACAGGCTGAGAACCAGTGGAAGGCAAATCTTACAAAGTTCATTAAGGAGAAGTGCAGGGTCCTCCATCTGGGAAGAAACAACAGAAGGCACCAGCACAGATTGGGGCTGTCCTGCTGGAAAACAGCTCTATGGAGAAAGCCCTTGGAGTGCTGGTGGGCAGCAAGTTCTGCATGGGACAGCAATGTGCCCATGTGGCCAAGAGAGCCAATGGCATGCGGGGAGTCATCAGGAAGGGTGTGTCCAGCAGGGCTAAGGAGCTTCTCCTCCTCTGCTCTGCCCTGGTGAGACCACACCTGGAATACAGTGTCCAGTTTTGGGCTCCGCAGTTCAAGAGAGACAGGGACCTGCTGGAGAGAGTGCAGCAAAGAGCCATGAGGATGACTGGGGGACTTGAGAATCTTCCCTATGGAGAGAGACTGAGAGCCCTGGGGCTGTTTAGTCTGGAGCAGAGAAGGCTGAGAGGAAATCTGATCAGTGTGTATAAATATTTGAGGGGTGGGTGTGAAGTGGAGGGGTGTTATGGAGGGGATTATTAATGCTAGACGGTGTTTTCAAAAAATAATATTGTTTATTAATTTTGATATTCAAAACTCTCACCATCCCCAAACACTAATTTTAATAATAACTGGGTTTTTTTGCAAAGCTCATGGAACACATTACATAAAGGAAGAACGAGATCTAGAAATAAGCAAAAATGTAAAAACATTTAAACCCAATTGAACTGGAAGAGAAGGTTCTTGCGGTCAATATGCTGCTTGCCCATTAGATGGACTCAAGGAGCTCCTTTCTGCTTACGCCAGAAGGCAATTGCTAAATTACAAGAGACTTTAAGTAATTACTCACAAAATATTATTTCTACAGCTTAAGACAGTACCCAAACACCTGCAGGGAATTCTGTCAATTGTCTTGTTGGCTGCTGAGGCTTCTGATTCTTCCCAGGCTTTGCAGGATGCTGGCGAAAGGGGCAGACAATCTCTGATCTGGTCCTGATTTCTCTGGACGATCTGTGTGTCCCACCCAGGGCTGCTCACCTTGGTAGGTGTAGGCAGGATGTCTTGTGATGTGCAGTCTCAGTACAGATGTCATGCTGGCTATGCAGGCCAATCGCATGAAGGCAATTAAAGCTGCTTCCTGGTAAACTCGAAGCAGGCAGTTTCCAGGCTCTTCAGCAGGGCTGAGTTATAGCTTAGCAAAGCATAATGCTATAAACAATAAGGCAGTATCACTGTCAGTGGCAGCAGACAGCAGCAGGCAAAGCCACAACGGCAAAGCACACTGTGTTACCTGCTCATCTCCTTTTATCAATGCCTGAGACTAATGGGCCTTTGGTCACAGAATAGCCAGTCAGAATGGCAGTTAGCCAAACCCAACCATATTAGGTGAAGCCTTAGGCTTGCTTTACCCATATTTGGGAAAACATAGGCCTTGCATGAGCACAGGCACAAGCCAAGAGCATGTACTTTGTTTACCATGGGATGCAAACTGAAGCAAAACAAGTCACAGGAAGCCATGGTCTCTCAGACTCAGTGGCTCCAGGTTATTTTGTCCTCTTTTCTGCAGCTGCTTCTCTCCAAAACAGAGGGAGGAAAGAAAAATATGTCTTGGCAAGCCAATACATGTATAAGCCTATTTTTGGCCTAATCAGGTCTACCACAACAAGGGGAGCAATCTCTTTTGGGTAATGCACAGCAATAAGCCAAGGAGCAATGGATGAAAACTGGAACAGAGAAGGTTTCACCCCAACACGAGGAGAAACTTCTTTACCATGAGGGCGACAGAGCCCTGGAGCAGGCTGCCCAGAGGGGTTGTGAAGACTCCTTCTCTGGAGACTTTTCCAAACCCACTTGGGTGCATTCCTCTGTGGGCCACCCTAGCGGATGCTGCTTTGGCAGGGGAGGTTGGACTGGATGATCTCTGGAGGTCCCTTTCCAACCTCTAAATTTCTGTAATTCTATACAAGTTGTGGAAGCAGGAGATGAGGTCCACTCTGCATGCCCATGGCTACATGTGACTATATCCCATCTGACTGCCACACCAACGCAAGCAAAATCCTGACATCTATTATGCATGTGGATGGGTTTTCACTTCCAGTTAGGAGCAAAAATTTTACTCCATCGCATTTCTCAAGGCCTTCATGCCCCTGGAGATGGAGTCACCATTCCTGGAGGTGTTCAAGAAATATGTGGCCATGACACTTTGGAGTATGGTTTAATGGTAGTGCTGGGTTGAAGGTTGGACTTGATGATCTTAGAGGGTTTTTCCAGCTGAAACAGTTCTCTAATTCTGAGTTCCCATCACCACAAGGAGCAGCACCCAGTTTCTTTTTCATCTGTTCTACTTCCATCTGCTCTAGAAGTAAAATAAAAATAAAATCTCTATTTTGTTGTTGCTGCTGTTGTTTTTTTGCCAGACTCGGTTGTAGCACAAGGACATGGGGATGGGGGGAAGGCATTCTTTCAATTCTTAGTTGGCTGAAATGAGAAACAAGACAAAGCCAGAGAAAAGCTTATTATGGGCAGCCTAGTTGGGAGAAAATGAATCACCCAAACAGGCAGGTTTCAATGCTCTCCAGCCAACCTCCCGCTTCATTCCACACACCCGCATCTAATTGTTCAAGAAAATGTTCATCTGCTTCACAATGGCAGGCAGAAATGAAGCTATCTAAAATAACTATGGGGGCGGAGGTGGGGTGGAAAGTTTCTTCAAGGGTCTGGTGCTGAAAGTACAGCTCTAATGTACTTCCTTCTGGGGATATGACAGAGTTGCTGCTGACAGCAACTGGTGCAGCACGTCATTTTTAGGTGATGTGTTGGTTTGAGCTAATTAGAGAATTTGAGTGAGAAATTATACTGTGTCACTTCACCCAGTTTCACTGAGAGAGAAGAAAGAAGATTGTTCTGAGAATGTTGCCAAAACATCCAGATAAGCCAGTGTGCTTGCGCAGTCAGTCGGCTCTGGCTTCAGCAGCTTCTTTCCTTTGTCTTTCTACCTTTGAACTAATTCAGAGTAAAATCACTAAAACCATTCGTTCCTTCCTGCCACTAATCTTTCTGACCGATCTTCAGCTTATCTGCAGCATCATCAAGTGGTGAGATAAAGCTGGGGGAAAGGGGGAAGGTGGTAGGGGGGTTTGGTTTCCCTCTCTTGGGGATTTTGGTCTCCAGGAGGGGTGTGGTGTCTGTATTTCTTTTTTACTGTATATTTCTGTAGATATCTGTTATATCTTGTAAATATTTGCTTGTATATTTGCATTGCTGTAAATATAAAGGTCATTTATTAACTTCCAGTGTGTTTTTCTGAGTTTTAGGTGGGGTTCCAAAAGGGGGGGGGGCAGGTCACTGCAAACCCACTACAGGTGACTTTTTTTTTTTTTTTCTTTTGTACATTAGAATCACAGAATCAGTCAGGGTTGGAAGGGACCACAAAGATCATCTAGTTCCAATTCCCCCTGCCATGGGCAGGCACACCTCACACTAGATCAGACTGTCTAGAGCCTCATCCAGCCTGGCCTTAAACATCTCCAGGGATGGGGCTTTCACCACCCCCCTGGGCAACCCATTCCAGGGTCTCATCACCCTCATGGTGAAGAACTTCTTCTCAACATCCAGTCCGAATCTACCCATTCTAGCTTTGTTCTATTCCCTCTAGTCCTATCACCACCTAACATCCTAAAAAGCCCCTCCCCAGCTTTCTTGTATGCCCCCTTAAGATACTAAAAGGTCATAATAAGGTCACCTCTGAGCCTTCTCCTCTCCAGACTGAACAACCACAACTCCCTCAGTCTCTCCTCATAGGAGAGATGCTTCAGCCATGTGATCATCCTTGAAAAAAAGTTTTAGCTCAGAAGGGTTTCAATGACATTAGGTAAGGTAAAGGCACAGGGCAGCCAGCTCTTATCAAAGACAGAGCAGGATGAGGAAACACAACAGCAGCTTTTGCCTTGCTTGCCCATGGACTCGGGGTCTCCTCATGCTCTGCCCAGCTGATGTGGTGGAATGATGAAAAGAACTGTTCCTCTTTGTCTTTAGGACCTAACAGCAGCACCAAACAACACACCCTTGTCAAGGTGCAACTAAACCTCAGTGCCCAGTCACTAGTGGTATCCTCCAAGGGCCTGTCATCTTTAATATCTGCATCAACGATCTGGATGAGGGGATTGGGGGCACCCTCAGGAAGTTTTCAGATGACACCAAGCTGGGTGGCTGTGTCTCTCTGCTGGAGTGTAGGGACGCTTTAAAGTGGTCTCTAAAACAGGTGAGTCCCATGGACCAAGGCTAACTGTGTGAAGCTCAACATAGCCAAGTGTCAGGTCCTCAACATGGGTCACAACAACCCCATGGTAAGCTACAGACTTGGGGATGTGTGGCTGGAAAGCTACAACTCAGAGAGGGACCTGAAAGGGTTGGTTAATATCTGACCGAACATGAGTCAGCAGAGGTGCCCCAGGGGCCAAGAAAACCAATGGCATCCTGGCTTGGATTAGAAACAGGGACAACAGGGACAGGGAGGTGATCGTCCTCCTGTGCTCAGCACTGGGAAGCCTAAACCTCGAGTGTCGTGTTCAGTTCTGAGTCTCTCACTACAGGAAGGACATGGAGGGGCTGGAGTGTGTAATAGAGAAGGACAAGAGGGTGTAATAGAGGGGCAATAAATTGATGCAAGACGGTAGTTTTCAAAATTAGTGTTGTTTATTCATTTTGATATTCAAAACCCTCACCACCCCCCTGCCACTAATTTTAATAATAACTGGTTTGTTTGCAACGCTCATGGAAGGCATCACAGGAAGGATAACTAGATCTAGTAATAACTAGAAACATTAACTGAACTGAAAGAGAAGGCTCTTGCAGCCAATTGTACTGCTCGTGGTTAATTATCCCACTTGCCCACTAGGTGGACTCAGGGCCCCTTTCTGCTCATGGCAGAAGGCTAGGTAAATTTCAAAAGGCTTTAGGTATTTACTCACAAATCCAGACCTAAAGTGAAGTGATGAGAAGAGGTGAAATCTTCCTTGGAAGCCTTAAAGCACTGGGGATGCAAATCTGTGGGTGTAGGTTTGTGGTCACAGCCTAATGAAAACCCCTTCTCAGTCTCCTGCATGTCCACACTGGAGATATTCCTCTGCTGCTGATGATGCAGGAGCCAAAGCAGGCTCCCGCTGGCACTGAAGCCCTCTTACAGAATCACAGAAGGTTAAAAGCTGGAAGGGACCTCAAAAGCTCATCCAGTCCACCCCTCTGCCAGAGCAGGACCACCTAGAGCAGATCACACAGGAACACATCCAGGCCAGTTTTGAATATCTCCAGAGAAGGAGACTCCACAACCCCCCTGGGCAGCCTCTTCCAGGGTTCTGTCACCCTCACGGGGAAAAAATTCCTCATGTTTTCATGGGACTTCCTATGTTTCAACTTCCACCCATTGCCCCTTGTCCTGTCATTGAGCATCATGAGCAGAGCCTGGCTCCAGCCTCTGTGTTCTCACTCTTTATAGCTTTAAAACTAGTAATGAGGTCACCTCTCAGTCTCCTCCTCTCCAACCTAAAGAGCTCCAGCTCCGTAAGTCTCTCCTTGTAAGGAAGATGTTCCACTACCTTAATCATTTTTGTGGCTCTGTGATGGACTCTTTCAAGCAGTTCCCTGAGGTCCTTCTTGAACCAAGAGGACCAGAATTGGTCACAGTACTCCAGATGCAGCCTCATCAAGACACAGTAGAGGGGCAGGAGAGCTTCTCTCCACCTATTAACCCCAGCCCTTCTAATGAACCTCAGAATGGCATTGGCCTTCTTGGCCACCAGAGCACATTGCAATATAGTCTGCTGTGAGATTACACCAGGTCGCTCAGGGCTTTATCCACAGAATCACAGTTGTAGCATTGCTTGGGGTTGTTGTGACCCAAGTGCAGGACCTGGCATTTGGCCTTGTTGAAGCTCATGCCATGAACACTGGTCCATGGACCCAACTTAGCCAAGTCCCTCTGTAGAGCCTCCCTACTCTCCTGCAGATCAGCACTGCCAGTCAACTTAGTGCCATCTGCAAACTCACTGCTGACACACTGTGTCTTCATGAAGGTCATCAATACAGATGTTAAACAGAAGTGGTGCCAAGACTGAGCCCTGAGGGACACCACTTGTGACTGGCTGCCAGCTGGATTTAACTTCACTGACCACCACCCTTTGGGCCCTTTCCTCCAGCAGTGCTTTATCCAGCAGCTTTAACACAAAGTGTCTCTCTAGCTTATCTCTAAATCAAGACTGTGTTAACACTGCCTCTAGAACCCTTTTTTTAAGGCTGGAAGCCAATGTTAAGTAAATTTAAGGTGTGCAGGAGTATTTCCATCAGCTGGGTGAGCAAGAAGTTAACAAGATATTGGGAAAACACTTTTTTTTTTTTTAAAAAAACTAATAAGATCTTCAATTGCTTCCCCATGTGAAACATTTTGAAATACTTCTACTGTTCAAAGAAAACCTTTGCACGACCTCCACAGCAGAACATTTTGACATGAGCTTGGGCAGCAGGCAGGTTTAGAAGGCAGGACAACCAGATGCTGAGTAAACTAACTGCCTGTTTGACACTAGCTCAAATTCCTCATCCTTGAGTTGGGAGGGGGAAGGAAAGGCTCCATTCAATTTGGCAGGACCCTGAAGGATGTGATCAACTTAAAAACCAGTGAGTCATCCAACCAAAGCCAGGCAGGAGGAGAGCTCCTGCAATTCAAGTTAGAATTATGCTGAAGTGCTGCATGGAGCTGTGGCCTGGCAGGTGTAATTTCCACTCTGGAGAATTCAGAAGCCTCCCTTTATCTATTTATTTGTAAGGGGAAAAGCATTTTTGCTCCACATATTTTTTTTTTTTTTCCCCCTCTAAGGGACTCACTGGACTGGTCCTTGTCTTGATGTCAGGGGCGGTCAAGGGGAGGGATGGAGGATCTGAAGCAATAGGAACTTTCAAGATTTAGAAAATGCTAAAAGAGTACCAGAAGGACCCACAGCCTAAACAAAATAAAAATTTAAAAAAAAAAAAATTCCAGTAGGTACCTTGCAGCAGCAGGGATTCCCAGCTCAGCAGTATAAGACAGCTTGGAGTTATGACCCACCTGCACCCCTAGACTTCCCTGCAGCCCCAGGCGACAGGGCAGGTTGCTCAGCAAACCTCCCTCAAACCCTGTTTCAGGTTGGTCCTGCATAGGCACCTAGGTGAATCACAGAATCATAAATTAGAAGAGACCTCCAAGGTCAAACCCAACTATCACTGGGGGTTGGAGTAGGTGACCTTTAAAAGTCCCTTTTAACCCAAAGTGTTCTATGATTCTATGATGAACCCAACACCACCAAGCCCACTAAGCCACGTCCCAGAGCACAATGTCTATATGTGTTTTGAACACTTCCAGAGATGGGGACTCCACCACCTCCCTGGGCAGCCTGTTCCAATTCCTGACCACTCTTGCGGCAAAGAAATTGTTTGCAATCTCCAACCTAAACCTCCCCTGGTGCAACTTGAGGCCATTTCCTCTTATCCTGTCACTGGTTCCTTGGGAGAAGAGACCAAGTGGTTGAGCAAAGATGGCTACAAGCTGAGCCCAGATTTTGATGGCATGAGGTTGATTCTTTCTAGAAGAGCTCTTGGTAGGAGCAGAAGGGAGTGTTACAGCTTTGTGTGTAGAACTCATTGTGTGCCAGGCTTTGTCTGAGAGCTTACCTCTATTAGCTGCTCTCACATATGGGCCTTCGGAAGGAGACAATAAAGTTCCTTGGAAAAGCCTCAGCTGGGAAGCCAGCTGAAACGTATCTGATGTCTCTGTTGGAAGTTCCTCACCTCAAGTTTTTGTGAAACTGCCAAAATGGAGCTTCCAAAGGAGCCAACTGCTCAACTTGCAGTAGCACTGGAAAGAAAATACCAAGGGGCCAACTGCTCAACTTGCAGTAGCACTGGAAAGAAAATACCAAGGAGCCAACTGCTCAAGTTGCAGTAGCACTGGAAAGAAAATACCAAGGAGATAACTGCTCAAGTTGCAGTAGCACTGGAAAGAAAATACGAAGGAGCCAACTGCTCAAGTTGCAGTAGCATTAGAAAGAAAATACCAAGGAGCCAACTGCTCAACTTGCAGTAGCACTGGAAAGAAAATACCAAGGAGCCAACTGCTCAACTTGCAGTAGCACTGGAAAGAAAATACCAAGGAGATAACTGCTCAAATTGCAGTAGCATTAGAAAGAAAATACCAAGGAGCCAACTGCTCAAATTGCAGTAACATTAGAAAGAAAATACCAAGGAGCCAACTGCTCAACTTGCAGTAGCACTGGAAAGAAAATACCAAGGAGCCAACTGCTCAACTTGCAGTAGCACTGGAAAGAAAATACCAAGGAGCCAACTGCTCAATTTGCAGTAGTATTGGAAAGAAAATACCAAGGAGGCAACCGCTCAACTTGCAGTAGTATTGGAAAGAAAACACCAAAAAATAGGCTCCTGACTGCCAGCACAACACAGAACTTGGCATAAAGTAATATCTCCCACTCAGGGCAAGCAGCAGAGACCACTTTGACTCCAGAAGGGAGCTACTAAGCACCAGCAACATTGTCAAAGAGCAAAAAGGAAAGCCTTTCTGAGACCCTATTTAAGGCCATCAGGCTCTTGGTCAGCTCTCTTCACATGTGTCAAGCAATCCCAGCCCCAGCCTGACTCCTTCATCAGACCCTTTGCTCAGGTCACATCACATTCGAGGTGATGCCAAGCCTTGTTTCCTCCTAAGACAGAAAACACAGATGGTTTCCAAGGAACCTCGAAGTACAAGGGGGTCAATTTCCAGCCTGCACCTATTCTGCTGATTAATGCTGTGTCTTGGATGAAATCTCTCCCTGAACTGAGTCTTGGATTTGACTTTTTAAAAACCATTCATCTGCTTTCAGATTTTACTTTCTTAGACAGCCTCTGGACCAAGGTCCTGATGACTGCATGGATCCCACATCGCCACAGGTACCAGGCCCTCTCCAGTCCTTTTCTCCTCACTCCATGCTTCTTCCCCTGTGTGGGAGTACTAGGAAAAAATCTTTTGTTGCAAGAGTGTTCAGGGATTGGAAGAGGCTGCTCAGGAGGTGATGGAGTCCTCATCCCTGGAGGTGTTCAAGAAACCTGTGGCCACAGCTCAGTGGCCATGGCGGTGTTGGGTTGATTGTTGAACCCAACAATGTCAGAGGTATTTTCCAACTCAATACTATGATTTTATAAAGGCCTTTTCCAGGCAAAGCCCTACCTCTTGCTTTTGTTTTTTTTCCCCACACCTCCTTGCACCAGAGGCTGATGCAGGTATTCAGGGATGTTTTTTTCTGGAGGTGGGTCTCTTTGTTCCTTCCCCCCTCCCCTTCCCTTTCCCCTGGGCTGGGCCTAATGCATGGAAGGTCAGTGAGAAATGAA
This sequence comes from Psilopogon haemacephalus, assembly GCA_013396835.1. Taxonomy (NCBI): domain Eukaryota; kingdom Metazoa; phylum Chordata; class Aves; order Piciformes; family Megalaimidae; genus Psilopogon; species Psilopogon haemacephalus. The sequence goes on along the minus strand of VWZI01000956.1, from coordinate 69,970 downwards.
GCTGCTTTTATCTTCAATCTCCCACCAGCCTTGAGCTGGGTACCCTCTTTATATTTTTTTTTATTCCACACTGAGGGCTAGCCAAGCATGAAGGAAAATAATTTTACCCAATCTCTCTGCTCTAATGCACACTAACCCCCTCCCTCTTTTTTTTTTTTTTT
>VWZI01000956.1:34800-66187 GCA_013396835.1 Psilopogon haemacephalus | reverse complement strand
TGTTGGGTTTTTTTTGTTGGGTGTGTTGTTTGTTTTGTTTTTTTTTTTGCATGGCTGAAGACAAGGAAGGTCAGTTTGTTTTTGGTGGGTTTTGTTTGTTTGGTTGGTTGGTTGGTTGTTTGGTGTTTTTTTTTTTGCATGGCTGAAGACAAGGAAGGTCAGTTTGTTTTTGGTGGGTTTTGTTTGGTTGGTTGGTGGTTTTTTTTTTGCATGGATAAAGACAAGGAAGGTCAGTTTGTTTTTGGTGGGTTTTGTTTGTTTGGTTGGTTGTTTGGTTTGGGTTTTTTTTGCATGGCTGAAGACAAGGAAGGTCAGTTTGTTTTTGGTGGGTTTTGGTTGGTTGGTTGGTTGGTTGTTTGGTTTGGGTTTTTTTTGCATGGCTGAAGACAAGGAAGGTCAGTTTGTTTTTGGTGGGTTTTGGTTGGTTGGTTGGTTGGTTGGTTTTTTTTTCTTTTTGCATGGATGAAGACAAGGAAGGTCAGTTTGTTTTTGGTGGGTTTTGTTTGGTTTGTTGGTTGGTTGGGTTTTTTTTGCAGGGGGTTTTCACTGCTTCTTTTGGGCTGAAATAGCTTCCCAATATGATTTTATTCTTCTTTCGCTGAGCTCTCTTTAAGGTCAGTAGCAGTTTGATTAACGTGAATGGTCTTTTGGGCAGCTTTGGATGCCTCTGCTCAGATCTAAAGCAGCTTATTCCACAAAAGCTGACATTCAGCTCACTTGAAAGTTAGGTACAAAGGAGTCCACCAAGCACCAGCCTTGGGCTACCCCATTCCCAGCTGCTGGAAACAAAAGCATGGAATCAGTGAATCACAGAATTTTTTTTGGTTGAAGAAACCCTCCAAGGCCATCTGGTCCCATCACCAACCCAACACCACCGTGGCCATTCACCCATGTCCCAAAGTGCCATGGCCGCACACTTCTTCAACACCTCCAGGGACAGTGACTCCACCACCTCCCTCCATAGGCTTAGCCCAAGGCTCCAGGAAGATCTCCTCAGTGCAGTGGTTTGGTATTTTAGCGTTCTTTTCCCTCTCCAGATGATCTTGCTTCATACTCAGAGCTCACATGGTCCATTCTTTACGTGTTCTAAAGGTTCATCTTTTCAGCAAGGGCCACGTTGCTGCCGGCGGTGGCAAGGTCCCTATGTCCCACTTGCTCCCCTGATACCCATGGCAGAAGCAAAAAACTTTTCTCTGCCTCCAAATCATGGTTTTCATCAAGGATTCAAACAGAGCAGAGACACAAAGGTGTCTGGTAGCGACTCCCTGGCTAAAGCTGTGATCTAAATCTCTGAGGGGTAGACATCAAGAAGAAGGGGGCAGGTTCTTTCCAGTGGTGTCCTGTGATAGGACAAAGGGCAATGGACATAAACTGGAACCCAAGACATTCCACCTAATCATGAAGAGAAACATCTGTAGTGTGAGAATGCTGGAGCCCTGGGGAAGGTTGCCCATGGAATTGGTGAAGTCTCCATCTCTGCAGACATTTAAGAACAAGAGGGATGTGGACATGCTGGAGTGTGTCCAGAGAAGGGCCATGAGGATGCTCAGAGGGCTGCAGAACCTCTGCTATGAGGACAAACTGAAAGAGTTGGGGCTGTTCAGTTTGGAGAAGAGGAGGCTCCCAGGTGACCTTCTTGTGGCCTTCCAGGATCTGAAGAGGGGCTACAGAAAAGCTGGGGAGGGACTTTTGAGGCTATCAGGTAATGACAGGACTAGGGGGAATGGAGCAAAGCTGAAGGTGGAGAGATTCAGACTGGATGTGAGGAGGAAGTCGTTCAGCATGGGAGTGGTGAGAGCCTGGAATAGGTTGCCCAGGGGGGTGGTTGGGGCCACATCCCTGGAGGTGTTTGCAGCCAGGCTGGCAGAGGCTGTGGGCAGCCTGATCTAGGGTAGGGTGTCCCTGGGCATGGCAGGAGGCTTGGAACTAGATGATCCTTGTGGTCCCTTCCAACCCTCACTGATCCTATGATTCTAACCATCTGGATGTGTTCCTGTATGACCTGCCCTGAGTGATCCTGCTCTGGCAAAGGGGGTTTGGCCTGGATGATCTCTGGAGGTCCATTTCAACCCCTAACATTCTGTGATTCTATGTCCTAAACTGGTGACAATATCAAGCTTATGGACTTGGTTTAGCTTATGTGGCTGCCCCAAGAAGATAAAATTCCTCAGCGTTGCCTGGCACAAGTCTACTGATCCGCAGATCCTTTGCTGACTCCTACTTCTCTTTAAAAGAAAAACCTGTTCTGCCTACACAAAGTCACCACAGGTGGGACACATCACATATCATCAGTAGGGTAAAGCTAACCTGTCTCACGACGGTCTAAGACAGCTGGGGGGTTTGTGTACTTTTTAACCTGTTGGATTTAAGATCAGTTTTAGCCAAGTTTATGAGCTGTGCACAATAAACTTCATTGCATCAAGATTTTGATTTTTTTTGGTTTTTTTTTTTTTTGCCCCCCAAGAGCTATGCTTTTCTGTCAGATTTTTACCTTCCAACAAAGAATGGTTTCATGCACTGCTTCTGGCACAGGAGAGTTCAGGAGAAGCTGCTGGAGGAGAACATTTTCTCCATCAGCTGCTGAACTTTTTACCTGCACAGAGCAGGAGTAGGACAGAAAGCACCTGCAAATGACCTCCAGAACAAGGAGAAATCAGGCTGAACTGTAACCACACTAAGTCCTAGCCAGCTCCCACAAACAAACAAAAAAAAAAGAGGTGAAAGTAAGCTTCTTGCTGTCTTGTGCACCACTGGTGCTCCCCTACCAATTTGGTGCCATTTCTGCAGGTGCCCATCTCTGCAGATCACCCAGCTGCAGGAGCCCTTTCCCAGAGAAAACAACCTCCTCATCACTGCCCTGCCCTCAGCACACAGAACCACAGAACCGTGGGGTTGGAGAGGACACAGAATCATAGAAACACAGCAACATGGAATCAGAGTAGGCATCAGGTTGGAATGGACCCTCAGAGGTGATCTTGTCCAAACCCCCCTGCAATGAGCAGGGACAGCTCCAATTAGAAGAGGTTACTCAGGGCCCCATCAAGTTTGATCTTGAATGTATCCAGGGATAGAGCCTCCACCACATCTCCAGACAACCTGTACCGCCACCCTCAGCGTGAAGAGCTTCTTCCTAAGGTCCACCGTGAATCTATCGTGCTCCAGAATCAAACTGTTTCTCCTTGCCAACAAGACCAAGTGCAAGGTCCTGCATCTGGGTCGAGGCAATCCCAAGCACCAATACAGGCTGGGCAATGACTGGCTTGAGAGCAGCCCTGAGGAGAGGCATTTTGGGGGTGCTGGTGGACAAGAAGCCCAACCTGAGATGTCAGTGTGCTCTTGCAGCCCAGAGAGCAACCAGAGCCTGGGTTGCAGCAAGAGAAGTGTGGGCAGCAGGTCAAGGGAAGAGATGCTCCGCCTCTGCTCTGCACTGGTGAGACCCCACCTGGAGTACTGCATCCAAGAGGGATATGGAGGTGCTGGAAGGTGTCCAGAGAAGGGCCACGAGGATGATCAGAGGGCTGGAGCACCTCTGCTATGAGGAGAGACTGAGGGAGTTGGGGCTGTCCAGTCTGGAGAGGAGAAGGCTCCAAAGTGATCTTATTGCGACTTTTCATTATTTTGAGGGGGCTTACAAGAAAGTGGGGAGGGACTTTTTAGGATTTCAGGTAGTGATAGGACTAGGGGGAATGAAACAGAGCTAGAAATGGGCAGATTCAGACTGGATGTTAGGAAGAAGTTCTTCACCATGAGGGTGGTGAAACCCTGGAACAGGATGCCCAAGAAAGTGGTGGAAGCCTCATCCCTGGAGGTGTTTAAGGTCAGGCTGGATGAGGCTCTGCACAGCCCAATCTAGTGTGAGGTGTCCCTGCCCATGTCAGGGGAGTTGGAACTAGATGATCCTTGTGGTCCCTTCCAACCCTGACTGATTCTGATTCTATGATTATTCTATCACTGCAGCCTTTATAAACAGCCTCTCCCCAGCCTTCCTGTAGGCTTCATTCAGGCACTAAGGCTACTCTAAGATCTCCCCAGAGCCTTCTCCAGGCTGAACATCCCCAATTCTCCCAGCCTGTCCCTACAGGAGAGGTGCTCCAGCCTCTGATCACCTTTGCTGTGCTTCACTCCAGGCTTTGCACATTGCAAATGGCAGTTCCTGCCCCCAAGACCTTGCAGTCTCATCTCCCAGGGCTGGAGAAGAGCGCTTCTAAGGCCTTACTTTGAATTCACAAGGGACAACAGGGCTGTTCCCAAGAGTGTATTCCCTGTGGATATCTCAGAGGCTGCACACTGGCGACTCTTCCTATTCACAGCAGCAATATGAAGTGAACTGAAATACCAGCGCCCCATCTCATTCAACATATCTGCATTTCACATCTCCACTTTGTAAAGAATATTGAAAGCCCTAACACGGAGCTTTCAGCAACCTGCTCTGCTTTATTGCACAAGTTTTCCATTTTTTATTGAATTGGTCACTCAGTCATACTAAACACAGCAGAAAAAGAACAGGATATAAACCTGACCCATAAATAGAATCATAGAATCAGTCAGGGTTGGAAGAGACCACAAAGATTATCTAGTTCCAACCCCCCTGCCATGCCCAGGGACACCCTACCCTAGATCAGGCTGCCCACAGCCTCTGCCAGCCTGGCTGCAAACACCTCCAGGGATGTGGCCCCAAACACCTCCCTGGGCAACCCATTCCAGGCTCTTACCACTCTCATGCTGAACAACTTCCTCCTCACATCCAATCTGAATCTCCCCACCTCCAGCTTTGCTCCATTCCCCCTAGTCCTGTCACTACCTGAGAGCCTCAAAAGTCTCTCCCCAGCTTTTCTGTAGACCCCCTTCAGATGCTGGAAGGCCACAAGAAGGTCACCTGGGAGCCTCTTCTTCTCCAGACTGAACAGCCCCAACTCTTTCAGTCTGTCCTCACAGCAGAGGTGCTGCAGCCCTCTGAGCATCCTCGTGGCCCTTCTCTGGACACACTCCAGCATGTCCACATCCCTCCCGTAACAGGGGCTCCAGAACTGGATGCAGTACTCCAGGTGGGGTCTCAGCAGGGTGGAGTAGAGGGGGAGAATCACCTCCCTTGACCTGCTGGCCACACTTCTGCTGATGCAGCCCAGAATAAAAGCCAGGGTTTTCCAAAGTTCTTCTTGCTGGAGCAGAGTTTATCTAGGAGCAGACCACCTTGGTTAGAATCAAATCGTGCATTGGCACAGAAAATAAGGATATTACTGCAAATGAAATGTATTCTTTGGTAGCAAAAATTAAAGATGCCTGGGAAGATAGAATGGGCTTGTGCCCACCGCTGCCCAGATCTACCCGGGGCTTGTGCCCACCTCTGCCCAGCTCTACCCTCTGGCAGTGATGACAAGATAGGAATGCATGACCGGTTAAAGCCACCCAGCAAGGGCCTAGGCAGGGTCTGCCTGGTCCTTTTGCTGCTAGCCCAGCTCTACTCACCCCAGAGCTTCTTAGTATGTTGTGAAAGTGAAGATGTTTAGTTTGCCGTGACATCTTATTTTCTGTTCTGCTGCACAGTGTTATTTTAACCAGAGCAGCCTGCTCTCAGATAAACCCAGAGGAACTTAGTATCTGCAGAAAATCCTGCATTCAAGTGGATGGGGTGTGGAGTATGTGTGCATACTGGGCAGATAGGAGAGGGCTGTGGTTTGCTGTCCCCTCTCTGTGATGTTGCCCCACTTAGGTCTCCCCAGTGCATGTGAGCAGGAGTCGTCTGTGCTTCATATGCAGCCCAGAGCAGTGTGAAAATGAGCATCCTTCCTAGCTGCATGTGCCTGGGCAGAAGCACACAGCACTCCCTTAAACCAAGGAGCTTGCTGAGACTCTACATTAGAATCAGAGAACCACCCAAGTTGGAAGAGACCTCCAAGATCATCCAGTTCAACCTATCACCCAGCCCTATTCAATCAACCAAACTGTGGCACTAAGTGCCCTATCCAGTCTTTTCTTGAACACTTCCATGGATGGAAGAGTGGTCAGGCATTGGAATGTGCTGCCCACGGAGGTGGTGGAGTCACCAACTCTGGATGTGTTTAGAAGTCATATGGATGTGGTGCTTGAGGATATGTTTTAAGGGTGAACTTTGTAGAGTAGGGATCTGGGTTGGACTTGATGATCTTGGGGGTCTTTTCTAAGAAGAATATTTCTGTGGTTCTGTGATTAGCACAGACAGGTCTCCTTTCCTCTTGTTGGCAGCTGCCTTTAAGTTTCACTTGACCCTCAGCTAGTGTTGGCAATGCAAATGGAGACAATTTCAGTGTGAAAAGACCAAGAGGAAGCATCTCCTTCTCCTGGAAGTTTCCTCTGAGACTGTTTTGAGGAATACCACGGAAACCTTACAAGGATTTCTACTCAACCAAGTGGCTAGGAAGTGCTAAACTCCTTTCACCACTTGCAGCCCTGACAAATGAGGTGCCTCATCCAACCACATCAACTTGAGCAGCAGGGCATACTGGCTTCACCAAGGGCTGGTTTGTCATCCCAAAAACCCCAGCCCTGGTGGGCGTGGAGCCAAAGCTGTTGGGTGGAGTACAGAAGAAGCCTAAAAAAGCCCAGTGTCAACCAACCTTTATTTACACTAACTGAAAGAAAAGCATCTCTCCATGATACAATCCACCTGGAAACTCCAGCTTCCCTTTCTCCTTTCATCACCCAAGCCACAGATGCCATAAGTCCACCCTCGTTTCTGTGAGCAGCACCATTCTGCCATTGTGAAGAGGTGGATGTGGCCTCCAGCCATGAAGTTGTTCCTTGTTGGACAGGCAGAAAGGCACCCTGGAGAGCACAGACTCACTCAGAGGTGACTGAGTTCCCTGGGAATGGAGGACCACTCTTTGCCCAGGTGCCTTCTTGCGTGGTCTGGCCTGCTGAGGCAGGAGAAGACTCAGTATGGTGGCTTCATGTGGAGTGTCTTGAGTTATCACAGGGTCTGGAGGGCATGATCTGCAGCAGCACAAAATCCTGCTGCTGTCTCTGTGCCCCCCCATATCCTGCCTGATAATCCTGATGGTTTTCAGAGGATTCCTGCTTTCCCCTCCTGTGCCATCCCAGGAGCTATGGGATGCTACTTGAAAGACAAGGCTCAAAAGCTCCATTCCACCCGCTCTGCTCAGACCTCCTGGACACCTCTTCTTTATTCACTTTCTGTGCTCTATTGCAGGAGGAAGTTCAGACATTGAAAATGTTGAACTTCTGGGTGGTGTTTCTGTTTCTTCAAGAGCAAACCCTGCTGAGACAGTGAATACCTGGCAAATCTTTCTGTCTGTCCCTCAAAAACGAACAATTAATATTAATGGCAAATCAAAGCCCATTGATGAGAATCGCTCTGGTGTGACAGGCTCAATTTCCAGCCTATAGCAGCTTCCCACCCAGCATGTTAATATCCAACTGCCCTTTTGAACCATCTCCATGAGATCAACCCAGGAGGATGAATAATGGAAGAGCCTGAGGGTCACCCAGTTGCCTATACTGGACAGCTCAGAGAAGGTTGCCCTTGCATGGCTGAGGTCACACCTGACTGCCTGTGTCCCTTCAGCTCCCCATTGACTTGGAGGACAGCAGAGGGTGAAGCAGGAGCCAACATACCTCTGACACAGGGAGCAGCCTTCACTCCAGATCTCTGCTCACTTGCAGCTCATAGCAGAAAAAAACTACTGAGTCCTAGGCACCACGACATAGTGGAGCTCTCCTGGGTCCTCTTCTGGTTCTCCAACATAGAGGAAGCTCTGGAACAAAGGAAAAAAACACCTAATTTGGGTAAAGAAGGAAGAGGCAGAGCTCTACAGCCCTTCCTAACTAAACTGCTCCAGACCTGCTTTCTGTAGCAATTCATGCCAAGGACACAGCCCCAGAGCTTTTCCTCCTGGCCTCCATGGCAATGTCCATGCCATCCTGCCTCCTCCCTTGATTTGGTGCCAGGTCTCCCTGCAAATGTGGCAATTTGTTCTAGCAAATAAGCAGGAGAGAGCTTTATGAGCAACATTTCATTGAATGTTAGGAGATGAGGCCAGACTCTCCCACCCTAAAGCTCCACAGCCTGAACTGGAGGACACGGTGCAAAGTTTGCCCGAAGTGCTGACTGCCCTGGTGCATAGATCACACAATACTTTGGGTTGGAAGGGACATTAAAGCTCATCCAATTCCAATCCCCTGCCATGGACAGGAACACATCCTAGTAACCCAGACTGCTCAAGGCCTCATCCAACCTGGCCTTCAACACCTCCAGGGAGGGGACATCCACGACCTCCCTTGGCAACCTGTTCCAGTGTCTCACCACCCTCACACTGGAGAACTTTTTCCTAAGATCCAGTCTAAACTTCCTCTCCCTGAGCTTCAAACCATCCCCCCCTCATCCTGTCACTTATGAAAAGTCCCTCTTCAGCTTTCCTGTAGATTCCCTTCACACAGAAACCAGAGAGAAACTTTGGAAGAGCAAGGGACAGAGGTCATCCCAGCAAGTGGACAGCATCCTGAGCAAAGCCAAAAAGAAGAATAAAGCTTTCCCAGTGTTGGATCAGCACAGATGTGGTCTGATAAGGAGAGAGGAAGCTTCACCATCTGAGAAGAATCTCTAACACTGGGCTCACCCAAGTAGCCTCCAGCATTCCTCAGGTAGCCACCTTTGGGAAGAGCAATGCTCACACACTTCAGGTGCTGATGGTGACTGACATTCATCCACTCATTTCTGAAGCTTAGCTGACTCCTTGAAGCCTTCTCCCTGATCCTCACAGAAAGGAGACGTGATAAAGGCGAAGGTCAGTGAAACATGAACTTTTCCTGTGGGTTGGACTCACACCAGCACTAGGGGACATCGAGTGGTCAGAGAAAGCCTTCACTATCCAGCAAGAACCGTTTGTATCTTTCTTTCCTAATATTTGTCATTTCCATGGTGACAAGCCCCTCTTCACCAGTGTCACCTCATTAGCCCCCTGTAATGACAAGGCTTCTTGGTTTGTTCTGTCTCTAATGAATTCTCTTAATCTCCACTGCAATCAAATCCTGTTTACCCTTGAAAGTGGTGATGATGGTTTACAGCACTGCTGGTGTGCCCCTGAGCTCTTCAGCTCTTCTCTTTTTAATTGACTTCTCTCTTCTTTTTTTTTTTTGTCAAATTGGTAGAGATTTGCAGAATCACACACACAGGGCTGGAAGGGACCTTAAGGATCATCCAGTTCCAACCCCACTGCCATGGATGGGGACACCTCACACTAGATTAGGTTGCTCAAAGCCACATCCAGCCTGGGCTGAAAAACGTTCAGGGATGAGGCAACCTCAACCAATGTCTCACCACCCTCATGGTGAAGAGCTTTTTCCTAATGTCTAACCTCAGTCTCCTCTCCTCTAGTTTGGATCCACTCCCCCCAGTCCTACCTGACACCCTAACAAGTCCCTCCCCAGCTTTCCTGTAGCCCATTTCAGATACTGGAAGGCACAGTCAGGTCTCCTTGGAGCCTCCAGACTGAACAANTCCTGTCATTACAAGACCTTGTGAACAGTCCCTCCCCAGCCCTCCTGTAGGCCCCCCTCAGATACTGGTAGGCTGCTATAAGGTCTCCCCGAAACCTTCTCTTCTCCAGGCTGAAAAGCCCCAACTCCTTCAGCCTGTCCTCATAGCAGAGCAGCTCCAGCCCTCTGAGCATCCTGGTGGCCCTACTCTGGACATGTTCCAGCATTTCCTTTCTTCTCTGTTTCTAGCACTAGCAGAGATACAGAAGAAAGAGAGAAAAGGAAGAGACAGAGAGCACAGAGAGAGAGAGAGCACACAAACAAGGAGCTGCTGCCAGAGGTGGCTTGGTGCTCCAACAAATTGATGGTCTTGCTTTCCACCTCTGCAGACACAAACTAAAATCCTGGTATGAGTCATAAGGCAACCAGGTTAGGCAGCCTGTGTTTGCTATCTCTGCAAATATCGGGGGTCAGGTTAAGATGCTGTAAGGAGCGGAGCTCCTTTTGTCCCCTCCCAGGAAGTATCTACCCATGTGGAAGAGTGAACAAGGCAAAGGAATTTGATGGGACACCTCCTCCTTCTCAGGGGAGAAAGCACAGGCTGGTTTCTAACGTGTTCACAGCCCACAACAAAAGAGTCTGCAGCTCTTCTCCCAAGTAACCGGCAATGGGACAAGAAACAATGGCCTCAAGTTGTGCCAGGAGAGGGTTAGGTTGGATGTTAGGAAATAATTCTTTTCTGCAAGTCTGGTCAGGCATTGGAACAGGCTGCCCAAGGAGGTGGTGGAGTTACTGTCTCAGGAGGTGTTCAAGAAAGGTGTGGGCAGGGCACTCTGGGACATGGTTTAGTGGGCACGGTGGTGTTGAGATGAAGGTTGCACTTGAGCTCAGAGGTCTTTACCAGCCTTAGTGGTTCTGTAATTCTAGGATTCTGTATGACATGATGGTTGAACACGAGTGGTGTTACCTGCACATCTACAGACGGTGGCTGTGTGTCTCTACTCCCTTCCTTTGGCAGCAGACACGGGACTGGTCCATGCTCTGTCACCTCACCTCTGAGCACAGCTTTAAGGGAGACTGTCAGAGCACAATGGCTACTTAGACCTCCCCACCCTAAAGAGGCTCTGTGTGATTTCATTACCCCCTGCAATGTCAAACTGTAGCTCGGTCTCATCCATCCTTTTCCTCCTAGGACTGCCCAGCCCCTCCCTTCCCGAGCAAGCTTCCTAAGGTGAATTTACATTAAATTTGTCTGTGTTATCTGCACTGCCCTGGTGCTGGTTCAGGCAAGGATGATGGATATGGTCCTAACCCAACAGAAATTAGAGAATTTCACACTCTGTTTTAATAGCAAATGCAGTGATTTGACATTGAATAATGGAGCTGGTCAGGTTCTATTAGTGGCAGATTAGACCATAATTCAATCTCCTGCCTTGCTGTTTTAAGCCTTTCTCGCAGACTATATTAAACCTGACCCAGGGATGGAGAAGACAGAATGGAAGGGCTCTGTTGTACATGGGGATGAATTACATCTCCCTGGGACAAAGCTGCAGCTGGACCCTGTGGGACCATGGTGGGCAGAAACCCCAGCTGAACTCTGGGCATCCAGTTCCAGTGCTCACTCAGCTATCTGAGACATATATGGAGGCTGAAAGACCTTTGTGGTGGGCATCATGGTCACAGGATCACACAGGGTCACAGGATGTCAGAGGTTGGAAGGGACCCAAAGGGAGCAGCTCCAGCACTTACACATCTTACTTGCCTCTGCATGTGGGGCTGCAAGGCTCAGTAATCACAGGATCAGTTATGTCAGAGGTTGAAAGGGATCAAAAGAGAGTCCAATCCCCCCTGCCAGAGCAGGACCATACAGTCTAGCCCAGGTCACACAGGAACACTTCCAGAGAGGCCTTGAAAGGCTTCAGAGAAGGAGACTCCACAACCTCTATGGGCAGCCTGTTCCAGTGCTCTGGGACCCTTACAGTCAAGAAGTTCCCCTTGTGTTGAGGTGGAACCTCCTGTGCTGCAGCTTCCATCCATTGCTCCTTGTCCTATCCCAGGGAGCAAGTGAGTAGAGCCTGACCCTGCCTCCTCACCCTCAGCCCTCAGATATTTATAAACATTTATTAAATCCTCTCTCAGTCTTCTCTTTTCCAGACTAAAAGCCCCAGGTCCCTCAGCCTCTCCTCATCAGGCAGTGCTCCAGTCCCCTAATTATCCTCGTAGCCCTCCACTGGACCCTCTCCAGCAGATCCCTGTCCCTCCTAAAGTGGGGAGCCCAAAACTGAATGCAGTACTCTAGACAGGGTCTCACCAGGACAGAGTAGAGGGTGATGAGAACCTCCCTTGATCTGCTGGACACACTCTTCTTAATACACCTCAGGCTCCCATTGTCTTTCTTGGCCACAAGGACACATTGCTGTCCCATGGATGTTCTCCACCAGCACTCGCTGGTCCCTCTCCACAGGGTTGTTATGATATGGGGCTGCACCCCCTGGGATGGGAGCAGAGGCTCACACAGCTGGTTTGTTGGGCTGGAAGGGGTGAGGATGTAGCACAGATAGGACACACACACAGCTGGAGGAGTCAAGCTTAGAGAGGACCCAGTGGGTCCATTTCAGGAGGGGTACTGTTGCAGGTTAAGCCCAGCTGGGCTGGAGGAGTGGTCTGGAAACCTGACAACCCCAGATGGGTGGGCAGACCTGCCTCCTACTGAGGGGAGGACCCCCCACCCCCCCACCCCCAAGGTGAAAATTTATCCTCTTCCACTTCCTGTCCACAATCTTATTTAAGACCCAGTCGAGCTCCTACTTGCTCTCTCTTGTTCCTGCCTTCCTCTTTGCAACATCTCCCTGCTGTTCCTGTTCCTGATAACCACGTGGCCAACTAACCACATGGACAACCCTGATGCCTCCTGCATCTGAGGATAACCCATCTCAATCCAGAGAATCCACTGCCATCCGGCCTGGTTTTGTATATGCACCTGTGTTTATTCCCTTCCCTTACATCTCCGTAGCCCTCCTTTACCTTAAATACATTTTACTTACTGTTGAAGCTTTCTTTTTAACTTCCAAAATGGGTGCAAGGCTGCTCTTTGGGTGCTTTACCCCCTTGTCCTCTTCTGCCTAATTTGGGGAGTCATCCTAAATGTTCCATCGGGCTTGGGAGCTCTGGGCAAGCTTAAACAGTAACAGGTACCGAAGGAGAGATGGAGGCAATGGAAAGGTAAATGTGCCCTGATGGATGGTGTCCTGTTGAGTGTCTTCACTAAAGGCAAGCACCTCTGTGGAATGCTGGGCTTCCACACCTTTCCAGGCAGAAGTCAAGGCATGAGGGAGAGCCCCAGGGCACGGAGGGACAGAAAGCCATCAGGCAGATGTTTCCATGGCATAGCTGATCACCACACCACCTGGACGCCACCACACAGCTTTTCTCTGTGGATATCTGCCTGCTTACCTCATTCCTGCAGCCTCTGGACACAGAGTGGTTCCATCAGCTTTCGAAGCTCCAAGCCTGTGTTTCAGACCTGCCTTGGGAGTGCTCTTGCCCACATACCTACCCTGCCTGGGCTTTGTTTGCTGAAGGAGAGTGTGGCTGGGTAGCTGACACACCGCTGTGTTCTCCGATTGAGAGGAGGAGGCTGAATTACTTCAGCAATCATTTATTGAGTACCTAAGATACAGAAAACCTCTACCTAAGGTAGAGAAAAGCTAACCAGAGATAACAATGTCCTGGAGATGAAATCCTGCATCAGAGAGACCCCACTTAGTAGTTAGGCTAGCAAATATTTTCTCAGTGGTTTTTCCATCAGCCTCCATGCTGCAAGCTGAGAGAGTGGGCAGGAGTTTTGAACATCCTTTCACCATTACAAGGCACAACAGACCCCAAACAAAGCCATGAGCATTGTTGCCCTGCCTGCCTGCCAGCCAGGCAGAAAGCTCCCAGCCACCAAACCTCTCCCAACAAGTCCCCAAACAAAGCCATGAGCATTGTTGCCCTGCCTGCTGGCCAGGTAGAAAGCTCCCAGCCACCAAGACTCTCCCAACAAGTCCCCAAACAAATCCATGAGCATCGTTGCCCTGCCTGCTGGCCAGGTAGAAAGCTCCCAGCCACCAAGACTCTCCCAACAGCCCCTGCTTGGCTTTTGCTGACTGGTGCTGAAGCATCTGGATGCCCAAGTTGAGGAATGCTGGTGGTGGGCATAGGACATTGGCTCTCACTTCAGATGAACACAGGTGTAGAAACTCCAAGGAGATGTTTTTGCTTCTCTGCTGCTTGTGTGACATTCAGCATCTGTCGTATCCTCACTGACCTCCTCTCCAGGAGCTCACAGGAGCATCCAAGGGGACAGATTTGGAAATTTGTTTGTGCTGAGCTTCAGGGCAGACTGGAACCTCTGCAGCAACACAATGGATAGAGAAAAGCAGAGACATTGGAAAGCAGCAGTACAGGTGGGAATAGGAAAGCAGGCAGCAGGGTTTCTTTACAGTGAGACACAGCCCTTGGGTGTTGAGCTTATCATCCTCTTTTGGGTTTTTTGTCCAGCAGCTCTTGAATGCAGAAGGCAGATTCCTGCTTGCCAGCTAGACAAGGTAGCTTCAAGACTCCCATTACCCAAAAAGCTGAAGGCCTTGGAGAAAAGGGTAAAGTTTTTTTGCCATCAGCCATCTCTCCTGTCTTTCTAGTGACAGACTCTGAGTGAATCCCCTGGAAGAACTGACCCTGGCAGGAGAGAGCAGCTGAGTTTTCAGTACCTCTGAATGGGAGAAGGACCAGGAAAGCTGATCTATTGAGCTGTGATGGTTGCTGAAATCCCTCAGGGAAGCAGAGTATCAGTGCCTAGTTGGAGGCCCAGCACTAGAGGCAGCTCTAACCCCTCAGTGCATGGGAAGAAACAGCAGACAAGTGGAAGATGGAGATTTTCACAGAGCTAGCTGCAGCTGGGTGAAGGTAAAGTGGGTGGCTGGTTTGCAGGAGAACCTTTGAGAGCAGTGGCAGGCTCCCCAGAGACAATAGGCATGATGGAAGTCCCTGCAGGGAGAGCCTACAGCACTTACACATCTTATTTGCCTCTGCATGTGGGGCTGCAAGGCTCAGCAACCACAGGATCAGAGGACATCAAGGGTTGGAAGGGATGCAAAGAGATCATCGAGTCCAACGCCCCTGCCAGAGCAGGACCAGACAATCTAGCTCAGGGCCCTCAGGAATGCATCCAGACAGGGCTGGAAAGGCTCCACAGAAGGAGACTCCACAAACTCTCTGGGTAGCCTGTTCCAGTGCTCTGGGACCCTTACAGTCAAGAAGTTCTCCCTTGTGTTGAGGTGGAACCTATTATGCTGTAGCTTCCATCCATTGCTCCTTGTCCTATTCCAGGGAGCAAGTGAGCAGAGCCTGTTCCCCCACTCCTGACCCTCAGCCCTCAGATATTTACAAATATTGATTAAATCCCCTCTCCGTCTTCTCTTTTCCAGACTTAAAGCCCCAGGTCCCTCAGCCTCTCCTCATCGGGCAGTGCTCCAGTCCCCTAATCATCCTTGTAGCCCTCTGCTGGACCCTCTCCAGCAGATCCCTGTCCCTCTTAAACTGGGGAACCCAAAACTGAAGGCAGTATTCAAGACAAGGTCTCACTCGGGCAAAGTAGAGGGGGAGGAGAACCTCCCTAGATCTGCTGGACAAACTCTTCCTAACACACCCCAGGATCTCATTGGCCTTCTTGGCCACAAGGGCACATTGCTGTGCCTGTGATGTTATCCACCAGCACTCCCAGGTCCTTCTTCATGGAGCTGCTCTCCAGCGATGCTTCGCTGTTTCCCCTACCTATCTCCATGAACAGGTGAAGTGTTTGATGCAGAGGCTACCAGAGATACAGCTGCAGGACACAGAAGCCAATCTCTGCCTCTGCCCCCACCCCCGACAAGCCTTGCTGCTTACCCATGACCCTAACCTGCCCAAAGGTTGTGCCACAGACAGCAGTTTGGCACATGACAATGACAAGCATGGTACAAGGGCTGGCTCTTATGACTAACCTGGAAGAGGTCCCCTGCACTACAGCTTGTTCATCTTTTGCTTTCTAGCTGAAGCTCCTCTGGAGACTTCTCCGCACAGTGGGCACGTGAGTGGCACTTCACTGCAATTAGTCACTTTGTGCAGGCAGCAACACTAATGAAGGTGGGTCAGAGGCTCCTTGCATCTCGTGAAGCCTGAGCTTCCTGGCCTACACTTCACAGCAGAGCCACAATAATTGTGGTTATTTTAAGACCACACTATGGCTTTTACAAAAGAGCAGGCAAGCTTCCCTCCACCAGTTTCCCTTAGCCTTGAGAAGAGAAAGCTGAGAGGAGACCTTAGAAATATCTGTAAATAACCTGAGGGGTGGGTGTCGAGAGGAAGCAGCCAGGTTCTGCTCAGTGGCAGCCTGTGATAGCACAACAGACAGCAGGGACAAGCTAAAACCCAGGAGGTTCCACCTCAACATGGGGAGAAACTTCCTTACTGTGAAGGATGCTGTGATCCTGGGGCAGGCTGCCCAGAGAAGTTGTGGAGTCTTCTTCTCTGGAGACTTTCAAAACCCACCTGTATATGTTCCTGTGTGACCTGCCCTGGGTGAGCCTTTCCTGGCAAGAGGGTTGGTGTGGATGCTCACAGAGCCCCTAGCACTCTGCGATTCTGATTCCTGGAGCAGAGAGAATTAATTCCTAGCCTCACACAGAGCACCATGGGCTCTGCAGGTTTTCCACAGGTGCTTCCAGTCCCCCTCAAGACAGTGCACTCTGAGAGCAGGAGCTGCAAAGTTTCAGGGAGCACTCTCAGATCATAGAATCACAGATTCATAGAATGATCTAGACTGGAAGGGACCTCCAGAGCTCACCCAGTCCAACCCTCTCTCCAATCAGCAGGCTAGATCAGGTTGCCCAGAGCCCTGTCCAGCCTCACCTTGAATATCTCTGGGGATGGGGCCACAATCACCTCCTTGAGCAACCTGTTCCAGTGTTACACTACCCTCATGGTAAAGAACTTGTTCCTAAAATCAGATGATACCTTCTGAGATACTGGCACAGAGTACCCTCGGGAGACACCCTTAGGAGGCACAGAGTGAAGCCTTCAGGCTGAGCTTCCTTTCCTAGCAGAGTTTTGTGCTGGGACAGACAAAGTCTGTGGGAACCAGTCCATTCTGAGAAAGTTGATTCGTGGAGTTTTCTTGATGCTTAGTAGCAGCACCAGCCCTGGCCAGGGCCTGCAGCTGTGTTTGCAAACCCATAGCCAGGACTCTGTGTGGGTACAGTAAGCAAACCAGTCTCCATCACTGGCCAGGGAGCCAGCAGAGGACCAACCATGCCTTTGACATACTGCTTATGTCCTGCTCCATTTCTGCAAGTGAGAGTGATCACCCTTCATGGTGTGAAGGTCTGGAGAACAAGGCTGGTGAGGAGCAGCCAAATGAACTGGGGGTGTTCAGACTGGAGAAGTGCAGGCTGAGGGCAGACCTCATTGCTCTCTACAGCTCCCTGAAAGGAGGTCGGAGCCAGGTGTGGGTTGGTCTCTTCTCCCTGGACTCAGGTGATAGGAGGAGAGGAAGTGGCTTGAAATTGTGCCAGAGGAGGGTCATGTTGGAGACAAGGAGAAATGTCTTTGCTGCAAGAGTGGTCAGGGATTGGAACGGGCTGCCCAGGTCGGTGGTGAAGTCCCCATCCCTGGAGGTGGAGTCATCATCCCTGGACACATGGTTTGATGGCCATGGTGGTGGGTGGTTGAAGGCTGGACTCCATGATCTGAGAAGGCTTTTCCAACCAAAACAATTCTGTGATTCTGTGCTGACCCCTTTGGGTGACACTGCTGCCACTCACTCCCTTACAAAGCCCTGTTTGTCACCTGCAGGATGCACTTAGGGGATCCCTGAGCCTGCCAGGGTTGACGACACTTTGTCCTGTCAAGGTGATTCTCATGTGGTGTGTGCCAGATGAATGAGGTAATGGTCAGTGGTGGCACTAACCATGCAACCACACTTGTAAATCATGGTGAATCGTGGTGTGCTGAAGCTCAGACTGCAATCCCATCCCTCCAATCAGCCATTCAGTCAAGGAGAGGCCAGAACATGCTTGCTGTGCATTAAAAAGTGCTCAGGCTGCTGAAACCAGCACACTGACATTGTTGTTGTGACTTCACCGGGACTCTGAGGTCCAAATGGGACCTCTGGGAGCCTGTAAAGATTGGGGGAAACATCTCCTGTATCATACTGCTGGGTCTCTGATGCCAATGCATCTGTGCAGCTTGCACAAAACGACAGGTAGGTGTGGAGCAGCAAGGAGGCTCCTCAGCAGCTCCCAGGAGACCAAACCTGGGGCAGTACAACACTCCTCATGCTTCCTCTTCACCAGAAACTGCCTGAAGGGTACAAATCCAGCTGAGGCCTGGGCATCCACATAGACCAGTAAGAGCAGGTGGTGTGCAACATGTTTTTGTGGCTCTTTTAGCAGCATCTCCAACTCCCTCCTTTCTGGCAGCATCAGGGAGCTGGGGAAATATGCAAGGCTTGAAAGCTACAAGGTTGTCCAAAAGGTTGGTAAGGATGCGGTCACTCATGATGCCAGGGTGAGAGGTGATCTGCAGGAGAGCAGCTCTATGGAGAAGGACCTGGGAGTGCTGGTGGACAAGAGGCTATCCATGGGACAGCAATGTGCCCCTGTGGCCAAGAAGGCCAATGGGATCTTGGAGGGGCATTAAGAAGAGTGTGGATCAAGGGAGATTCTCCTATCCTTCTACTCTGGAGGGACCTCACCTGGAATATTGCACGAGTTCTGGGCTCCCCAGTTCAGGAGGGAAAGGGATCTGCTGGAGAGAGTCCAAGGAAGGGATATGAAGATGCTTAAGGGGCTGCAGCACTGCCTGATGAGGAGAAGCTGAGGGACCTGGGCCTTTTTAGTCTGGAGAAGAGAAGATTGAGAGGGGATTTAATCAATGTTTATAAATGTCTGAGGGCTGGGGGTCAGGAGAGGGGACAAACTCTTCTCGGTTGTGCCCTAGAATAGGACAAGGGGCAGTGGGTATGAACTACAGCACAGGAAGTTCCACCTCAACATGAGGAAGAACTTCTTGACTGTAAGGATCCCAGAGCCCTGGCACAGGCTCCCCAGAGAGGTTGTGGAGTCTCCTTCTCTGGAGCCTTTTCAGCCCTGTTTGGATGTGTACCTCTGTGACCAGTGCTAGATTCTCTGGTCCTGCTCTGGCAGTGGGGGTGGACTTGGAAGATCTATGGAGGTCCCTTCCAACCCCTGACATCCTCTGATCCTGTGATCCTGGTGAAGCTTACCATTTGCAGTGACAGCTCCAGGGAGGGAAACTGCTTTGGAAAGTTTGGCAAGCTAGATCAGAGACTGTGGCATCCTCACCAGGATGTCACTTCTGCTGCTGTTGTGCAAGCATTGCAGCAGCTACAACGGTGTTGCAGTGTGATGTGTGCTGGCAGGATCCCACTTTGCAGCCAGGGAAGAGTGGGAAATTAAATCTGAACTTCCTGCTGCTGCCTTCTTTGATTCTCTGATGTATCATAGAATCATAGAAGGGCCTGGTTGGAAAGGACCTTAAGGGGAGATTTAGACTGAGGAGGAGGAAGAAATTCTTGACAGTGAGGGTGGTGAGACACTGGAACAGGGAGGCTGTGGCTGCCCCCAACCTGGAGGTGTTCAAGGCCAGGTTGGATGAGGCCTTGAGCAAACTGGGCTAGTGGGAGGTGACCCTGCCCTCTGTCACTGTCCCTGCAGGTGTTCAAGAAACATGTGGCCATGGCACTTTGGGACATGGTTTAGTGGCCATGGTGGTGTTGGGTTGGACTGGATGATATTAGAGGATTTTTCCAACCCAAACAATTCTATGGTTCTACAGAGTAAGGTCCATCTGCCCAGCAGCCAGCATTCTCCTTTCTGCTCTGTCCTTCTGCAAGGTGGCTGTGCTGTGTGCCCACATCCCCACTCAGCTCCTGTCTGCTTGCTGCCTGATCTGGGCCTTGCTTGCTCTAGCCTCTCACAGCTCCTGTCCACATCTATAGTCACCAACCCATGGCCTTGGGACTCCTGGGGAGCTCCCAAGTGCTATTTGTCCTACATAACTAACTCAGAGTGGTTTGATGCCAGCAGCTCCCATAGTTGGGTGATGTGCAGCTGGGTCCCCAGCTTTGACAGCAGATGACATCTGGAAATACACAGCCCCTAAAAGAGTTCAACAATCTCAGGCTCCATGGCTGTGGCCAGACACAACAACTTGCTCATGGGGGAGCTTTATCCCACTTCTTCTCACCTACAATCATAGAGTGGTAGAGCCTAGAAGGGACCTGTAGAGCTTGTCTAGTCCAACACCCCTGCTAATGCAGAATCACCTAGATAAGCTTGCACAACAACACGTGCAGGTAGGTTTTGAAAGCCTCCAGAGGAGACACCACAACTTCTTTGGGAAACCTGCTCCAGTGCTCCAGCACCCTCAAAGGAAAGAAGTTCCACCTTAAGTTCAAGTGAAGTTCTCCTTTCTGGGTGAAAGGGGTCACCTCTGGAAATGCTCACACTGAGGGAACCCAAAGACCTCAAAAACAAGGAGAAACAACAGACTTACCAGCCAGCACAACAGACATATCAAGGGACACATAAACAAAGGGTCCCTCAGCTAGCACTGAAGGAGGACATCAGCCATGCAGAAAGGGCTTGGGCAGGCTTGCCAAGCACCTCTCAGCAACCCAACTCTCCCATGTGTGAGATAGGAGCAGTGATATTATCCCACAGCTACAAGACACCCTGTGCAGAGGCAGTCGTTAGGAATTTGGTGAAAATGAGGCATTTGGAGCTCAGAGGCAGCCCCTGGCATTAGCAAACTCCCTCCATCTCTGAAAGATCAAAGGTTTGACAATATCAAAATGTTGCTGAGCAACAACCCATCCCTCTGCTTCACGGAATCATGGAATGGGTTGGGTTGGAAGGTAGCAGAAAGATCTTCCAGTTGCAAGGCCCTGCCATAGGCAGGGACACCTCCTACTAGTCCAGGTTGCTCAAGGCCTCATCCAACCTGGTCTTGAACACTTCCAGGGAGGGGACATACACAGCCTCCCTGGGCAACCTGTGCCGGTGTCTCGCCACCCCTGCTGTTAATAATTTGTGTTCAAGGGCAGTTTGGTGGCCTGAGAAAAAAAGAAAGATGACCTAAGTTCCAGGCCCATGTGGCCACTCAGTTTCTTGGTTTCTCTCTAATCTCCAGTCTCAATCTCCCCTCTTCCAGCTCAAAGCCATTGTCCCTCATCGTGTCCCTCTAAGCCCTTGTCAAAAGTCCCTTCCCAGCCCTCTTGTAACCCCTCCTCAGGGAGGGTCTATACTCAAGAGATGGCTTTTTCTGGCTGCAGAGATGATATTTCATTGAGTGAGGATAGCTGCAGTGAGTCCTCCAGGGACTTGGATTGAGGGAAATTATCTCATTCAGTGCACTGAAGCACTTTATACCTGAGCTTCAGTGGTGGTGCAAGCCACTTCCTCTGAGACAGGAGTGTTCAGCATGTACAGGCCAGTGGCACATAGCCCGCTGGTGGCATCCATTGGTAGCAACTGATCCTCCTGGCTGGAAAGCAGCCCTGAGGAAAAGGACCTGAGGGTCTGGATTGATGAAAAACTCAGCACAAGCCAACAGTGTGCACATGAAGCCCAGATAGCCAACCGTATCCTGGGCTGCATTAAGAGCAGCGTGGCCAGCAGGGCAAGGGAGGGGATTCTCTCCCTTTACTCTGCTCTCCTCAGACCCCACCTGCAGCACTGTGTGCAGTTCTGGAGCCCCCAGCACAAGAAGGACATGGAACTGTTGGAGAAAGTCCAGGGGAGGGCCACGAAGATGCTCAGAGGGCTGCAGCAGCTCTGCTATGAGGACAGGCTGAGAGAGTTGGAGCTTTTCAACCTGGTGAAGAGAAGGCTTTGAGGAGACCTTGGAGTGGCCTTCCAGTATCTGAAGGGGGCCTACAGGAAGGCTGGGGAGGGACTATTCACAAGGTCTTGTAATGACAGGATGAGGGGGAATGGGTTTAAACTGGCAGAGGGCAGATTTAAACGGGATGTCAGGAGGAATTTCTTTGCAGTGAGGATGGTGAGACACTGGCACATGTTGCCCAGGGAGGTTGTGGCTGCTCCTTCCCTGGATGTGTTCAAGGCCAGGTTGGATGAGGCCTTGAGTGACCTGTTCTAGTGGGAGGTGTCCCTGCCTATGGCACAGGGGTTTGGAACTGGATGAGCTTTGAGGTCTCTTCCAACCTAAACCGTTCTATGATTCCATGAATACCTTAGTGCCCCTCAGCACACAGCAAAGAACATATTTTGAAGAGGCTCTGGTTTTAAACTCAGTTGCTCCAAGCCAAAGGCAATGACAGCAACTATAGGTCTCAGTGTAGAAAAGAAACACGAGGGCTCTAGGATGAGACTGAAGCAGCCTGTGCAGCAGGAGCCAGCAATGGCTGCAGGCAGATGTGTGCTGGGCTGCATCCAAAGCAGGGAGAGAAGCAACACAGGGAGGGGATTCTGCTCTGCTCTACTCTGCTGAGACCCACTTGCAGCACTGTTTCAAATTCTGAGATCCCCAGCACAAGAGGGACATGAAGCTGCTGGAGAGGGTCCAGATGATCAGAGGGCTGGAGCATCTCTCTTATGAGGACAGGCTCTGAGATCTGGGCCTTTTCAGCCTGGAGAAGAGAAGGCTCCAGGGAGACCTTGAAGCAGCTTCCAGCACCTAAAGGGGGCTAGAGGAGATCTAGAGAGGGACTTCTGACAAGAGCTTGCAGTGACAGGACAAGAGGCAATGGCTTTGAACTGGAAAAGGGGAAATTGAGACTGGAGATTCTTGACAGTGAGACACTAGAACAGGTTGCTCAGGGAGGTTGTGGATGTCCCCTCCCTGGAGGTGTTCAAGGCCAGTTTGGACCAGGCCATGAGCAAGCTGGGCTAGTAGGAGGTGTCCATGGCTATGGCAGAGGGATTGGAATGAGATGAACTTTCAGGTCCCCTCCAGCCCAAACCATTCTAGGAGTCTATGGCTGTATTAACTGTTCAGAAATAGAAATCATCCCCTCAAGTGCAAAATCTCCCTGGTGCCAGTCAGACCCAGCTATACTGAAACGCTGCAGGGAAAAAAAACCCTCCTCTCTCTCCAACAAACATTTGAGCCAATCACCCTAACGATCACAAAGAAAAGTCTCTTGCCTGAGCCTTTTTTTTCTTTTTTTTTTTTTTTTCTCCCCCATCTTCTGAGGAGCTCTGCACCCTGCCTGGATAACTCTTCTCCTTGTGGAGAAGAGTTAACCTAATGTCATCAAGCAAGCTCCGCGTAGTCAGGAGGGAGGATTGGCAGCAGCGGCAGATCCGCGGCCCCAAATAGCAGCGCAATTATACTCTTTACTGGTGCAGCTCCAGGAGTATCCAGACAAACCAGGGGCAAGGCAGAGCAATTTTATCCTGATATGCCTGTCTAAACAGCAGATAGCTCCTCGGCACTGTTCTCTCTCGCTTGTTAATTTAACGCTTGATATATAGGAAAAATTAGAATTAAAATGTACCCAGCTGCTTCCTTCATTCCTGATTCCATTTAGAAATCTCTCACATCTCTCCAGAAAATGAGCTGAGCTGCCTGAGAGGCTGAAGAGCCTGTATTTTATTCTCAGATAAGCCCACGTGGTTTAGGATCCTAAGCCCCAAACGAAGGACAGGTTTGCGCTTCTCTGGCTGCAGCGCCCATCCCATCCCAACCCCGGTCCCAGCACGGGAGAAAAGGGAGGTTTCTCCTGCTTTGAGGGGACAAGCTCTTGAAAGACCACGAGGCTGTGGGCCTGTGAAAGACAAGCAGCAAGGCAGGGCTGGCTCCCAACAGACAGGTACTCGGAGTTGGGTTTGCCAGCTGACTTGCTGGAGACTTTAGGCAGGGTAAGTTACACGAGAAGTGTGCTGCTCCTCCAGCCAGAAGGGCAGCGAGGAAAGGAAAGCAGGCGCTTGCTTGAGATGTCGAGAGCCTTTCTTCTCCTCCTCCGAGGCTCTCCAAGCAGCAGTTGCGCACACGTGATGGTGTGGAGAAGATGCCTGAAGAGGCAAAGGCAGTTCTGAGGCTCTATTGCACGCGTCTGCAAGAGGAGAAGACAAGGACTACACTGGACCCTCGTTAATCCGAGTAGCTGGAGACCATGGGCACCACGTGAGTAAGCACCAGCTCGCACATCTGCGCCGCGGTAGGGAATGCCCACGAGGCCCTATCCTTCAGAGACACTTCTGAGCTTTCTTATTAAAAATGAATTCTCGGACGGGAGACAAAACAAAAGAAGCACTCGATTTAAAGCCTTAGTCAAGAGCCACAGGAGTGGCCCCAGGTCAATGTTAGTTAACTGTGCCGCCAGAGAAGTGAGTTCTGGAACACTTACGGCCCTCTCCACCGCTTTGTTTTTGCCGTGGCCTGCTAAAGGAATGGAGACGTTTTGGCTTGGAGATGGTGGGTGAGGAACTGAATCCATCCCTTCGAGAGCCCACAGAGCTGCAGCTTCACTGGGGAGAAAATGCTTTTCCTGCACTCACTGGGAAGGGAAAGGCACCAGAAAGAAGAGAAAGTGAAGAGAGGAGAGGAGCGGGCAACGAGAAAGATCTGGGTTTAATCCAGACGAGTTGAGTGCAGAGCACGGACTCGTGAACGGAGGTCTTCTGCCTGTTCTGACCTTAATACAGGGTATGACTGTAAGTCAGGCAGATGAGGAGGTCTGACTGCTTTTCCAGGACAGCAGGAGAGTGAAAGCTATACAGAAAGATGTCATGGTGCCTGCAAATGAATCATGGAGGTGACAGGAAAGGCGATGTGCTGGCAGAGATGTGGAAGAACAATGATTAGACACTGCTTTATTGCCAGAAGTTTACATCTCAAAGAGGAAGGGCCAGCGATAAATCTGGGATGGGAAGACAAAAAAATAATGTTGGGGCAGATATGTGAAACTTCAGAGTCAACAGAGTTACCAACCAATCAATCACTTGAACGATAAAAGAGAGAGAAAGGACTGTGCCAAGGATGGCTGGCAAAGAGAAAGATGATTAAAAGGGAAAGGCTGAAGACTGGGAGAACTCCCTTCAAGCAATGCCCAAACAATCTACAGTGCCCCCTCTCAAACAAGCAGTGATACCATCAAACCTTGCAACATTCCCTAATCATTTTGGGAATGAATCCGCAGTGGAGACTCGCTCTGAGAACTACTAACTTGTTTGTCAAGCATCCATCTGTAAGAAAACGGAAAGTTTTCTCTCTTTGTGAAGTAGATCTGAACCCTGGGCTGGAGAGGACCTCCAGTGTGCACTTTGAACAAAGCAGGTACGGCTACGTGAATGCTTCACTTGACAACCTCAGTGTGACCCAAGTTTTTCATCCTCTTGGAGAGGTAAATGAAGACATGTGTGGATACTGATGTCAAAGCTCCCTGTCAAAGCTCCTTGGGAGCCAGCCATGGAGTCAGGCATGGCATCACATTGATGACCAAGGCATGAAGACCAGGTCCCGGGTGCTGGTAGTGCAGCTGCTGCTGTGCTCTGCCACAACCCGTCTCAGGTCACTACTGGTCCCTTGAGGTGTCACAGCAGTGGTAGACTTGGCTGCAAAGCTCTACAGCAGCCTGCAGTATGGGCAAGGGAGACAGAAGACATCTAAGTCAGCACTGCCACACAGCACCAAATGCTGCAAGGGTGATAAAACCAAAATCATGGAACCACAGAATCACCTGGTTGGAAAAGACCTTAAATTCATTGAGTCCAACCAGTACCCAACATCTCCTTCTACATGATGTCTCTAAGCTTCTCATCTAAACACCTTTTAAACACCTCCAGGGATGGCAATCCCAGCACTCCTCTGGGCAACCTATTCCAGTGCCCTTTCTGTGTAGCAATTTTTCCTGGTATCCAACCTAAACCTTCTCTGGTGCAACCTGAGGCCACAGTTGTCTGCTACTGAAAGCACATAGCAATACCAGGTGGTTAAACTCCACTGTCCTGGCTGCATGAACCCAAATATTGCTTCATTAGAAATGCAGCAGAACCTCCTGGGCAGAAATTCCCATCTTTGCCCAAGACAAAGGGCAAACTGCAAAAAAAACAGCAGATGCTCAAAGCTCATGGAATTCATCTGTAGGAGCAGCTGCGCAAGGTACACTTGCAGGGTACCCAAAGCCACCCACAGAGGAATGGGTATCCCTGAGGTCCTGCACTTCCAGGGCTGGTGGTTCTCTGACTCTACCTCCAGCTCTTCTCCAGTTTCTTTCCCGGGACTCAGGGAGCCCGAAGTTTCTCCACCTCTGTTCTCATTCACACTGGTACAAGGGAGCCTTCAGCCTCCCGACCAACCACCAGCACAACAAGACCAGGCTCACAGACATCAAAGCAGAGCGTGAACAGCCTGCACATCCCTCGCTGAGCAACCAGAAGGGGCACACTCTAGTTAACAACAACAACAACAACAACAAAAAACCTCCAAAGAGAGGGTTTTTAACTCCTTGCAGCAGACAAACATCACTGAAGGTCCAAGCCTCTCAATGACCACACCACCATTTCCAACAAGCGCTCCATGCATGCCCTCAGCTTGCTCAGCTCTTTCTTACCATTCAGGTTCAGCAGCCTGAAGGAGCCTTTGCGCTTGCTTTGGGGAGGTGTCTCCCTTTCTTCTTTCTCTTTCTTGCCTGTGTTACAGCATCCAGCAGGTTGGGCTGGCACAGATGTGACTCTGGGTGAAGAGGGTGGTGAGCAAATTGGGACCTGTGTTAAGCTATCAAGACAGGGATGATTAATTTGTAGTTAACACCTACTTACTTCATTAGCCCTTCATCGAAGCTTGACAAGTGTGAAAACAACAATGAAAAATAGCAATTAACAGGAGTATTAACACTGAATGCAACCTGCTATGGATTGAATCCCCACAAGACAGCATACAGATGTGTTAGATCTTCCTTCATAACCACCTTTTGTCCACCTTCCTGTCCTTGGACATGGATCTATTGAAATTTAAAGATTTCTCCTTCTACACATACAGGAGGCTCTGTTTAGGTACCCATCCACATGCATGCCTACCTGGAGAGCAGAAGGGTTTCTCAGCAGTTATCAATTAAGGCTGAGAAAACCACTTGGGTTAACCTAAAGTAGGGTCATGCTTTGACCTCCTGGATGGTTCCTTTCCACGCAGCAGCTGCTCCCAGTGTGCCAGCTGGGGAGGTGACCCATATGATCCTGTCCCCACTTGGCCCCACAGTGGGTGGGACGGATCTGCTCCATGTAAGTTGATGGGCAGGAAGCAGAGGGGAACACCTTGATGCCACTGAGCATCTAATAATTTTCTTGTCATAGACTCAGTAAGACATAGAATGGCAGGGCTTGACGGGACCTCTGGAGATCACCGAGTGCAACACCCTTGCCAGAGCAGCATCATCTAGGGCAGGTCACACAAGAGCACATCCAGATGGGTCTTGAAAGTCTCTAGAGGAGAAGCAGCCCCCTGTAGGGCTCCAGCACCCTCATGCCAAAGAAATTTCTCTTCGTGTCAGGATGGAACTGCCTGTGTTACAGCTTGTGCCTATTGTCCCTTGTCATGTCACAGGACACTACTGAAAAGAGCCTGGCCCCTTCTTTCTGACGCAAAGGAAGGTGCTAGCCTCCAGGAAAGAAAGCATCAGGGACAGATCTGCTTCTCATTAGTGAGCCCACTTCATTGCAGTGCTCATCCTAATTTTTACCTCCTTTTCATGTGTTTTTCTGCATGGCTGCTTGGCTTGAAAGCTGCTATTCAAAAAAAGCATGATGGAGATCTCCTGAAAAATGGAACTGCATTTGACCAAGAGATCTTCTCAATGCTTATCAATATCTAAATAGTGGATGTAAGGAGGATGGGGCAGACTCTGCTCAGTGATGCCCAGTGACAGGCAAAGGAAGTGGATATTAGGAGAATGAGGCCAGACTCTGCTCAGTGTTGCCCAGTGACAGGCAAAGCAAGTGGATGTTAGGGGGATGGGGCCAAACTCTGCTCAGTGGTGCCCAGTGACAGGTGAAGCAAGTGGATGTTAGGGTGATGGGGCCAGACTCTGCTCAGTGGTGCCCAGTGACAGGTGAAGCAAGTGGATGTTAGGGTGATGGGGCCAGACTCTGCTCAGTGGTGCCCAGTGACAGGTGAAGCAAGTGGATGTTAGGGGGATGCTGTGAGGATGCCAGACCTCTGGAGCAGACTGCCCGGAGAGGTTGTGGGGTGTCTTCTTCTCTGGAGTGACTCCAAACCTGCCTGATGCTGTGGGCGACCCTGCTTTAGCAGTGGGGGTTAGGCTAAGTGACCTCCATAGTTCTCTTCCAACCTCTGCCACTCTGTGGTTGTGTGAATGGAAAGCAGGTGCATGTCCACTTTTGCGCAGGCATCTCCTCCAGCCCCGCAGCTGCAGCTATCTCAACATACTTGTGCAGGCTACGAGGCCAAGAGATGATTTAAAAAAAATTAGGTTGGAGCATGTTTGTGCCAAACCTCTGTAGCAGTCAGGCTGAGTTGCCTCAAGGGAGCAGAAATCCACGGCGGAGGGATGTCCAGGTGCTTGCATATCCTCAGGAGAAAACTCAGGAGCTGTAAAGGAAATGTGGAATTTCAGTCATTGCTGCTTTCCTCACTGAAATCCTCTTGAAAGAAGCAAACACTGTTAAAGAGCTACTCATCTACCCTTCAAGGTGACCTGCAAATGAAGAAAAATGGGCTTGTGGCCTTATTTTTGGCTTAGTTTCCAAGGCCTGAAAAGTTGGCAGGGATTTGAAGCAATGCTGGGATTTATTTTTTTTCCTTCTATTTTTTTTTTTTTCCCCCCTGCTAGAAATTTACTTCTTCTCTGCCTTGGCACTCCGTGGCCAAATAGAGAACAAGTGAAATGCAGCCATGGCAGGAGACTGAAAGAAGGACCCATAGTCACAACGCCTCCTGGTTTGCCTCCAGAGGAGGAGAGGGGAATACTTTTGGCTGCAGGGGGTTTATTTCTAGGTAGGGGAGAAGGCATTTGTTTAGCTTTGGTTGCTCCCTTTAGCTCACTGATCTAAGGGTACCTTGGGTAAGGAAGTCTCTGGTAAAGATCTAATTCCCTTTCACCTTTCACTGCCTGGTGGGGACTTCCCATGCAAGTAGGGCTGGATGGAGGAGAAGGAGAAGGGGAAAACCCTTGCCTGTGTCAGGAAACAGAATGACTCATGCTAGTAGCCTACAGGGAAAGAAGGAGGCAAACATTAAAAATGCCTCCATGGAAAATTGGAGAAATTGCAAACAATTAAAGACTCTCATTTAGAGGTCTCTAACCTCGCTGAGGGGAAAACAAAACCAAAATAAAGTACATTAATGAAGAAAGCTCGGGAGCGAGAGTGCAGCTATGGCTAAAAAGATCACAGGGGAAAAATCCAACTTGAGCAAGCGAATTTGAGTGCTTCTTCCTATCAGAGAAGGTTTAGTCTGTAAAGCTCTAGTGGAGGTACAGCACTGCAGCAGGGAACGTTGGCCCACGAGCCCACTGCCACGGAGCACATCGCCCACTGGAGACACAAGAGCTAGCTCACCCCACCCCACCCTTGATGGCCCCTTTGCCATCAAGGTGTCCTCAGAGCTGGCAGCCCCTTGGGACCCTACTCACTCTCTCCTGCTGCCTGGCCATCCTGACGCAATGCTGGCCAAACGCTGCTGGTGCCACTGTGCTGCTGCCTCATAGGGTGCCCAGTGGCAGCAATGTGCTTTCTGCCTCCTGTGCTTATTTCAAGCTGAAATCATTTGAGCCACCTGACCTTTTGGGAGATCTTCTGGGAGACCCAGAATGTCCTTTGCTGGGAGAGTACAGGCTATGGTGGCACACATCTAACCTCTCTGGGCAAACTCCAGCGGTGCCAGCCTCTGAGGAAAAGGACAACAGCTAAACCAGCTTAAAAAGAAACCTCCTACATAGTCCACAACCTGCTTTCCCCTACACACACCAGTTTGGTCAACATTTCACTGGGAATGGACATTGCAGAGACCAAAAAGTCCTAGTGGGGTAAGAGAGATGGGACACCAAACCTGTCACTGATCAGGAAAATTGGATTGGGATAGGCTAAAGGGCTGTCCACAGCTGCAGGACAAGGGATGAAAAATAAAAGGCTATCTGATTCAGTGGAATCCAGTTTTTTCTTTTCTTTTTCCTTTTAATTATTGCCCATCATCTCTTACGCCACTTCTTTCATGGCAATGTGCTGACATTTTCACAAATCTAAACCAGCAGGAAGAAACCCGAACTCTAGACAAGCAGCCATGGCAAAAGGCAGGACCTCAACGCTCCCAGGCCTTCCTAACAGGGAAGCTTCTCAACGCCTCACCCCACTCCATAAAGTCTGAGAAACGTAGTGATGCCAGATGATCACAGGAAGAACTCCTGCGATGGGACACCGAGGAAGAAGGGCTCAAGAGAGCATGGAGCAGAGCTCTTTCTCATTTATCCCCTAGCCCTGCAGTTTGCCACGGTGCTCTGCCTCGTTTTATGCAGACATCATTTGTAAGAGCAGCCAAAAGAAGAAAGGGGTTTACTCACCAAGCCTGGCAGGTGATGCCACACAGGACATTGCTGAGCACAGTGCAGGAGCTGGGTAGCGCCACTAAGCAAAGAGCTGGGCAGCAGCTGAAGCCCTGTTTCGGTGGCCCAGGTGATGCCACACAGGACATTGCTGAGCACAGTGCAGGAGCTGGGCAGCAGCTGAAGCCCTGTTTCAGTGGCCCAGGAGTTGGGCTGCCATCCGGGATAAGAGAAAAACAAAGTAAGCAGCACCTTGAAAATGACTCAAATGGACCGTTAGACAGAAGTGCAGGCCACCAGCACTTGCTCCAAAAGGGTGAGGTTAGAAAGGTTATTACGAGCAGGCAGGACGTGATCACATTCCATGTCCAGCAGAAACGAGGTTGTGGGAGTCCCCGATGGGTCAGTGGAAACGAGAGCTGGGCTGGGCCTCCTCTGAAGGTCAGCTACAGGGAAGCATCATAACTCAAGAGTAGAAGATGTGTTTCTTTTTCTGCTGTGGAGTCCACAGAAGGATCATAGTCAGCCTAGCCATACCCTCTAAAGGACCAGTTTGCATTTGGTTAAGAAAAGGGTGCGTATTTTTACTGATAAAATACAAGAGATCTTCCCGTGCCTCCTGAAATAAATGGGGAGCATCCAAGGACAAAGGCTGGAATGTGGGACTGCTGCCAGCAAAAGCAGGATGGGTGACCATTCTACGGGTGGTCCTGCAACACACTTCATCGTTACCTGTCGGTTAAAGCCCCCTGAATTCCTTAGTGGGTGCATGCTCACCTCCTGTGCCAGGAGAGACTCTTGGCCTTGGAAGATTTGATTCAGTCACAGACCTTTCTCCATCAAGAATGACAGCAGCAAGGAGACGTTCCAGGAAGTGCAAGTCCCGAATCAAAAGCCAAGCCACTATTAAAGGAAAGCCATTAGCAAGATCTAAACCTGTGCTCTCCTGAGGTTTTAAGATGTTGGAACTAAACCTGCCACTTTATTCCTACCAGCGGTTGCATTTTAAGGAAACCTTTTAAATGGATTATCTTCAGGAACTCTCTTCCAACAGCCTTTCTTTTAAGAGTCCTTCATGGTGCTACTCCCATTAATTATGCTCTGTGATATGATTATGTATTTATTCAGGGATGGGTTGGAAACACGGAGCAGAGCTAACACTTGCAGGTGTCACTTACAACATGGAGTCTGGTAACTCCAGCCTTTGATCTGGTTCACAGTTGTACAGGGGATCTGCGGCGGGGCCGGCATCCACCAGGTAGCTGGTATCTGGTTTGTTTGATCTCAAAGTGATTGGCTGGCTGCTTTATTTACACAGGGATTTGGTGGTTTATTTATCTTTTTTTTTTTTTTTTT
>VWZI01000956.1:16830-26862 GCA_013396835.1 Psilopogon haemacephalus | reverse complement strand
TTTCTGTTTTCTTTTCCTTTTTTTCTTTCCTTTTTTCTTTTTTCTTTTTTTTTTTTTTCTTTCCTTTTTGTGGTTGTTGCCTTTTTAAACACATTTACAACTCTTACAAGTGCCGGGCTCCTATCTGATCCCGCAATTGTAGATTTCCCCCCCTCAAATCTCCCCGAGCCTGGGGCCAGCTCTCAGGGTGAGGTTTAAGCGAGAGCATCTCCGAGTCCCCGAGGCAACGTCCGCGTCTGTCCCGGCCCGGTGGCGGTCCCCAGAGTCCTGTTTTCGAGCGGCATTTTTTGCTCCTGCGGGTTTTTATATACATGCACACGAAGGAATCCCAAGTTCCAGCTGCCACCCGGGGACGGGACACACACACACACGCAAAAGAACGCCTGTAGGGGTGTGGGTGGGTGGGTGTTACATGGCAGTCGCATGTGCTGAAGAATAGGGATCTATCCCAGTCTTGGTCATGCCTGGGAATAATATGTAGGCAACTGGAGGTTGCAAACTGGAAGCCGACCAAGCGGTACAGTTACATGGCACGACATAGCCAGGGTTAGTTGGCGAGGGATGAGTGTGGGTGTGTTGGCTGGGGCAGCTCAAGCTGCCAAACGCCCCGTTCTGGTATCCCAAGGTGGAGGCGTAGGGCAGGGTGCTGGTGGCTAAGGTGTGAGGAACCTCAGTCATCTTCTGAATGGCGCTGGAGCTGAACTGGCTGGGGTCAAGTAAGGAGTAAGGTGCTGAGGTGGGAGGCAGGAAAGCCCTGGCCTTCTCCGGGGAGCTCAGCAGAGAGTCAGTGGCCCCCACGGGAAGCCCGGCGGCCTTTAAGGGATCGGTTTCCCCGAGGTAAGGCAAAGGGAAGACATACCTGTCCTTTTTCAGCAGGTTCTTGGGCTTGCGCCGGGGTCTGTACTTGTAGTCGGGATGCTCCTTCATGTGCTGCGCCCGCAGCCGCTTGGCCTCGTCGATGTAAGGGCGCTTCTCCGCCTCGGAGAGCAACTTCCACTCCGCGCCCAGCCGCTTGCTAATCTCCGAGTTGTGCATTTTGGGGTTC
The DNA here is from genome assembly GCA_013396835.1 of Psilopogon haemacephalus. Lineage (NCBI taxonomy): Eukaryota > Metazoa > Chordata > Aves > Piciformes > Megalaimidae > Psilopogon > Psilopogon haemacephalus. The sequence goes on along the minus strand of VWZI01000956.1, from coordinate 25,817 downwards.
TCCTGGGCCATCTTGCGCCGCTGGCCGCGGGACCACACCATGAAGGCGTTCATGGGGCGCTTGATGTGGTCGCTGGGCTTGGACATGCTTCGGCCGGGCGGGCGGGCGGCTCTGCGGGGCTCTGCGGTGTCGAGGAGGCCGCGATAGAGGCTCCGGACGGCGGCGGGAGGAGGAGGAAGAAGAGGAGGAAGAAGAGGAGGAAGAAGAGGAGGCCGAAAGGAAGCCGGAGAAGCGAGAGGAACGGGCTCAGCTGATCATCACAGGTTCTCCACCAACGCCGTCCCCGGCGGGAACCCTGCCGGGGCGGGGCGCGGAGAGGTGCGGAGCGAAGCGATGCGGTGCAGCGAAGAACGACGGCCCGCGGGGGGCCCCGGCGGGCGACTTTTTAGGCGGGTGGGGAACCGCCGGGCACAGCAGCGGGCCGGCGGTGGGGACGCGGAGCGACGCGGGGCAGTTCAAAGGCGAGGGGCTGCGGCGGGCAGGCTGACATAGCGACAGGGCGTTCACAGCGCGGCCGGGCGCCCAATCAGCGCGGAGGGGGACCCGCTTAAAAAGAGAGGGAAAGAGGAAGGGCGAGAGGAAGAGGAGGGGAGGGGACAGGGGAGGGAGGAGGAGGAAGAAGAAAGGAGGATGCTCTACCCCCCACACCCCCACTCCTCTACCCCCTCTCTTCAAGCGCAGAGATTAAAAGGACGGCTTTTGTGAGTTGCTGCGCTAATAGCAGCTGAGGGGGAGGCAGAAGAAGCAAGAGGTGTGGGGGGGTCGTCCCCATCCTCCTCTCGATCCGCCGAGGTGAGGAACGGGGCTTGTCCCGGTGTCTTCCAGTCTCGCCGCCGCCGTCGGGGCTGCGAATGCTGCGCTTCGCCGTGGCCGGGACGCTCTTTCGCTTACAAATTCCTCCTTTACCCCCTACTCCTCCTCCTCCTCCTCCTCCCCTCCTTCTTCCCTCCTCCCCTTTCCCGCTCCGCAGCCCCGCTTAACCCCGGGAGCAGGCCCGCGTCCCGGCTTGCTTTGAATAATTGCCTGCCTCCCGCCAAACGCCCGTGGGGAAAATATTTATTAAATGGAAACAATTGCCCCGGCTCCCGGGGGGGGACCGACCGCGTTTGTTCCAGGCTTATTGGTTTTTAGCACCTGCTTTGGTTAACAAACCTGCCCCGAACCCCTCTCTCTCCCCATCCCCGGGCCGCCCCCTCTCCCCTCCTCCCGCCCCTTTTCGAGAGCGAGAGGGAAGAGAAACGAGAAGTAGAGAAGGCGGCACTATAGGGGGAGGATTCCCCGGGGGGTGTCTGCCCGAGCCCTTCCGGGCTCCCTTCGTACCCCTTCCCCCTCCTCCATCGCTAAACTTCGTATCCCACCCAGAGGGAGTAGGCACAGCCGCGGTCCGTTCCATGCCGAGATGCTGTTGCCGTCGATGGGTTCCTACCTACCGCCCTCCTCCAAATAATAATAATAATAATAATAATAATAATAAGAGTAAAAACAGCCCTCGACCTTCTTTCCTGTTTTCTTCCTTTCTGCTTGCAATAAATTACTTCCATTTCCCGACAGAGCCGTGTGCGTGCCGGGTCGGGGAAGAGGAGGAGGAAGAGAAGGAAGAGGAAGAGAGGAATTTATGATTTAGAGTCTGCTCACCTGGACGGGGCCGGCAGCGCCGGGGGCTTTGACTCTGCTGCCGTCGGTACCATCTGACGGCATAGTTCGTTGCTTTTTTCGTTGCTCTCAGAATTGCAACTATGAATTTCTTAGCTCTCGTAGGTCATTCTCTCCACCCCTTCCCCGATCCCTTGCCCAGAACGGGTTGGTGCAAACGGGACCACTCCGGGATGGCACTGGACCTTCCTCTGTCGGAAGCTTACCCCTTTTCCCCCTGCCCCATCTGCTGCTGCGCGCATCGGGGACCCACAAACCAAAAAGGGGTGGGCTCAGGTAGTTCCTTTCCCCATCTATTCTCCCTTCACCCCATGGGCACCTGCTGCGTTCACACCCCTGGGGGACTTCCTTGCAGCGCTCGGTCGCGGTAGCCCCGTCGGGGTTCTCGCCGCGGGCCAGGGCGGGGATGCCCAAGCACTACCCACTCCGACAGGAACTTTCGGGCTCGCCCGTGGCCGTGGTAGGGTTGACACACGCTGAAACTTATTTTTTTATCACGATTCCTCCTTGGAAATAGCGATATCAGCAGTTACGGCTGCTGGTGCTCAGCCCCACGCTCGACACCCGCGGTTGACAAACCGCACCGACCCCCCACCCCCTCGGCTGAGTATTTTACGTTTTCCTCTTAAAAATACACAATTCGCCTTGTTTTCCTTGTTTATTTGCAGCTTCTTTGAGGATGCGTGTGTGTTGGGGTGGGGGGGGGGAATTCTGTCCTTCGTCATCCCTCACGAAGGTTAAACGAGGGAAGCCTGACATCCTTGTTCAAAATCCAGGTGGCAAGACGCAAATCATTGGGAAAAGGAGTGATGGCTCTACCCGCTCCCCAAAAAAAACAACCCAACACAAAAACCCAAAGCGTTTTCTACTCAGTTAATGCTGATTTGCAGTATTAATGATTTACCAAAAAAAAAAAAAAAAAAGTGATCGTCCTGTTTTTCATTGGNAAAAAAAAAAAAAAAAAAAAGTGATCGTCCTGTTTTTCATTGGCTGGTGCTTCCACACACTCTCCGATCAGCTCAGGGCATCTTGGTTCATTTACATCCTGTTTATGCCCCTCTTTTAAAGAAAAAAAAGAATTGCAGAGAGGGAAAAAAAAAAAAAACAAACCCAAAAACATTTCAAGGTGCCAACGCCTCCATCCTTCAGTAATTCCATTTTTACCTCAGATCATTTATCCTGGAAGGGCATCTGTTGCAGTTGTGTGTCCCCTGCCCCGAGGATGGGTTTTATAAACTTTGTGCCCCTGCTTGATTATTTCGAGGGGAGTTTTGTTTCGAGGCGGTAGTGGTTTCCAGGGCGGTGACTGAAATCCATTTCTCCTCGCCAGCTTGTTTAGACACCGAAAAACTAATAATGTGATTATTATTCCTGAATGATATCATGGTAATGCAGAAAGATAAGAATGGCCTGATAGGGAAACGTTAAAATTATATTCTTGGCGATAGTTCATTTGGAGTAACTTTAAATTAGATGAGATCATGTAGCCTGAGATCTAATATCAGCATGAACAGAGCTCTATTTCTGCCTTCGTCTTCCTCCTCCTCCACCTCCTCACATGGTCAGGCTTGCAGCACTGCAGTTGCCAAAAATGAGAGGCAAAGAGCGTTGCACCTATGATTTGAAACGCACACCCCCCCACCCTACCATCACCCCCCAGTTCAAACTGGAAAAAGAATGAATCTTTGGAGAATGGGTTTTATGCTTCGGGCAGTAGGAAAAGAAGGGGAGGTTTAATTGATTTTTTAACTGAAGGGAGCACATTTTGGAAGGACTTGCAGGTCTCTGGTGCTTTTCACAGGCACTGAGGACACCGATTCTCCTTGCTGTTCTCGTGTGACCCGGTGTGCTTTCCACCAGCAGCAGTGCTTTTGCAGATATATAGTACCTAGCTCAGTGCACAGGCTGATTATTTTTGTTGCTTTGCCTTGGTATTTTTATGTGCAAGCACATTACACCAAGTTCCTTATGCCTGTGCCATGTATTAAAAAGAAGAGACATAAAGTCACACGCCATCAAATAGTAGTTTCTGGGAGATTTACAAATGTAAAATAGCTGCTCACACAAGCACACAGCACTGATACTTTCACAGAGCCTATGGGGAACCAGCTTCACATTTCTGGGACATTCTCTGGGCAGGTTTGCAGTATTTCTTGCCCTATGCATGCACCTGCAGCTATGAAGAATTACACTGATGGAGCCTTCTGTATGGAGAGATTTAAGGGGGTAGGTCACTGCCCTGTACATATGTGACAGAAGAAAGTAAGAGTGATGGATGTGGCAGATTGGATCATCCCATGATCTAGTTTGCTCAGTCTCTGCTGTCTTGGAACAGGCAACATGAGATGATGCTTCCTGGGAAGGCACCACACTATGGGAAGGAGTTGTGAAGTAACTCGCTACCAAAAACCAACCAACCAACCGAAAAAGATTCCTCTCAGCACTCATGAATTAGGAGCTGGTTTATTTCCTGCAGATGAAGTTTGCAACCCTTTCATAACCTTATTTTTTTCTGGTCTGCTCGTTGGATCCATCCATGATGTTGCATGGCCTCCTGTAGGTGTCCTGTCCTTTACTACAGAGCTGGGTGCATTTACAGGACTCATTCCTCACAGGTGATCTGCTCATTATTCTTTTGCAGCACTAATTTATTCCGGCAGTCTGCTGTTCAGGAGGAAGCTGAGGTAGGTTTTTGCACCAGAGGATTTGCCTCCTGCTCAGGCTCCCTGTGGGTGGTAACCCTGCAGTGTGGCCACTCACCCTGTGGAGCCATCAATGCCGGGAAACCTGTCCCCTGCTGACACTGTGGGCAAGCCCCATGCATTTTACTGTGGCAGGACTTCTCACGGCTACCGTGGCAGGAGTGGTGGGGGTGAAGGTCCTGATTAGTCAGCCAGAGGACTGCCTTCGAGCACGATTTTATGCCCTGAATTCTAGCAGCCTTCCTGGAGGAGAAAATGAAGCAGAGTTCTCCATGTGTTGATGCGGGTAGAAGTGCTGTGCTGAGCAATACTGTCTGCAGCCAGGTCAGCAGCCACTTGCCTTCACGCTGCTGTCACTATGAAGTGCAGAATGCTGGGGTAGAGAGCACCAAAACTCCCCACTCAGAGTCAAAAAACAGCTTGGGCTTCACAGGACTCACGAGGGGTCGTTGGTCACACCCCTTGCAAGAGACTCCTGAGGCACTGGCAGGCTCTGTCACCTCTGGGCCTTTAGCAACATTAGCTGTTAAATACTCTGCTCTGGGGAGACACTGCCTGGAGCACCGAGTCCAGTTCTGGGGCTCAGGACCAAAGGAGGACATGGAACTGTTGGAGACAGTCCAGAGGAGGCCATGAAGATGATCAGAGGGCTGGAGAACCTCCCCTATGAGGACAGGCTGAGAGAGTTGGGGTTTTTCAGCCTGGACAATAGAAGGTTTCAGGGAGACCTTAGAGCAGCCTTCCAGTATCTGAAGGGGGCTACAGGAGAGCTGGGGAGTAACCTGTGACAAAGTCTTGCAGTGAGAGGACAAGGGACAATGGCATTGAGCTGGAAGAAGGGAAATTTAGGTTGGAGTTTAGGAAGAAATTATTTCCAGTAAGGGTAGGGAGACACTGGAACAGGTTGCCCAGGGAGGCTGTGGATGCCCTAATCCCAAAGGCCATTATTCGAGGCCAGATTAGATGAGGCTTTGAGCAACCTGAGCTAGTGGGTGGTATCTCTGCCCATGGCAGGGGGTGGTTGCAACTGGATGAGCTTTAAAGTCCCTTCCAACCCAACCTGTTCTAAGAATCTGCAAAATAATAGCTGAAGAGTAGCTAAAGCTTGGTTCCCCCTTTCCAGTATGAGAAAAGCCCAGTGAAAACCCAGTGTGATTCTTCCCTTTTGGGTAGACATGTGCTTCAGACCCACATGAGGTCCTTGGCTGTCACAGTTTGCCTTCTCCTCTGCCCAGGCAGCAGGAGGGAGGGCTGGTGGCTGAAGGAGTATATTCAGTGTGGTCATGCATGGAAACCTGGGGGCTTGACATAGAATTGACTTCCTAGACACTGCATGGCCAGGGAGCCTTCAGCCATTGTCATCAGCATCCAGTGAAGGATAAATGACTTAAGCTGAGAAGCGCAGAGAGGGCTTGTAAGGAGAGATATGATCTCTTCTTAGACGAACTGATACAGGCAGAAAAAAAACCAAACAACCAAACAAAAACCAGACTTCAGGCACATGAGCTCTGAAACAGAAGCAGGAGCTTTCAAACGTGCTGTGGCTGAATTGCTTAGTTCCATTTCTGGGGATGCTGATGGCTTCATTGGCTGTCACACAGACATTCTCCCCAGGACAGGATGAAGCACAGGGTGGCCATTCCCAGCTATATAGCAGGCATAGACAAACACAGAGGCCAGTCCAAGAATGGATAAAGAGCTTGGGGTAGTGGGGGGAAGTGTCCTTCAGGGGTTGGGGTAGTGTGGGGAAGTGACTTTCAGGTGAGCTCTGAAGTTGACTTTTTCTGGATAGAGTCATAGACTTCAAGCCTTCAGATCCTTCAAGCCTTCTAATATCTGAAGGGGGCCTACAAGAAAGCTGGCGAGGGGCTTTTTAGGATGTCAGGAGGTCTGATAGTTCTGCTCCATTCCCCCCAGTGAGTATATTCAGATTGGATGTTAGGAAGAAGGTCTTCACCATAAGGGTGCTGAGACACTGGAACAGGTTGCTGAGGAAGGTGGTGCAAGATTGATCCCTGGAGGTGTTTAAGGCCAGGCTGTATGGGGCTCTTGAGCAACCTGATCTAGTGTGAGGTGTCCTTGCCCATGGCAAAGGGGTTGTGGCTAGATGATCCTTGAGGTCCCTTCCAGTCCTGACAATTCTATGATTCTATGATTTTAAGATGATTGAGTCCAACCATTCTCTTAACGCCACCAGGTTTGATGCTAAACCATGTCCCTCAACACATCTCTGCCTCTTTGAAACAACTCCAGAGATGGGCATTCACCTACCTCCCCGTGACGCCTGTTCCAGTCTGAGAACCCTTCCAGAGAAAAAGATTCTTCTAACGTCTGACATAAACCTCCCCTCATGGAACTTGAAGTTGTTTCCTCCCATCTTATCACTTAATACTAGGGAGAAGAAACCAACCCCCACCTTGCTCCAACCACTTTTCAGACAGTTAAGAGACTCCCATCCTATCACTTGATACTAGGAAGAAGAAACCAACCCCCACCTTGCTCCAACCACTTTTCAGACAGTTAAGAGACTCCCATGCTATCGCTTGATACTAGGAAGAAGAAACCAACCCCCACCTTGCTCCAACTTCATTTCAGACAGTTAAGAGAGCAAGAAGGCTTCCCCTCAGCATCCCTCCAGCACTGACCAGGTGTGGCCTCACCAGGGCATAGAAGGAGAGGAGGAGAACTTCTCTAGACCTGCTTGCCACACTCCTCTTGATGTAACCCAGGATGCCATTCGCCTTCTTGGCTCCAAGGCCACATTGCTGGCCCATGGTCATCCTGCTGTCCGCCAGGACACGCAGATCTTTTCCCACAGACCTCCCTTCCAGCTGCTCAGCCTCTCACCTGCGATGATCCCTGCTTCTCTTCCTCCTAAGGTGCTTGGTTTGCGCTGTACACACCCAGACTGGTCCTGCTCGTCTGACTGCAGGCCCCCACCCCTGATTCAGTGCCTTTTCTTTTTCCCATTGACAAATAGATCCCTCGGCAGTAAACTTTGGGGGCAAGTCCCAGGAGCTCATTCTAAGGGGGGATGGTGCAGATCGTATGGCCATGGCTGGAGGAAACGACTGTATTTTTTAATTGACTTTTGTGTGCTATGCACAGATACTACAGTAGTGGGCCCTTTATCAATGGTTAACATGAATACTAATGAATACTAGTGCTCATAATCTGTTTCTGGAAACAAATGTGAAGATACTTGGTGAAAAAAAAAAAAGAAAAAAAAGGAAAAGGAAGAGGAAAAGGAAAAGGAAGAGGAAAAGGAAAAGGAAGAGGAAAAAGAAAAGGAAGAGGAAAAGGAAAAGGAAAAGGAAAAGGAAAAGGAAAAGGAAAAGGAAAAGGAAANAGAAAGAGAAAGAGAAAGAGAAAGAGAAAGAGAAAGAGAAAGAGAAAGAGAAAGAGAAAGAGAAAGAGAAAGAGAAAGAGAAAGAGAAAGAGAAAGAGAAAGAGAAAGAGAAAGAGAAAGAGAAAGAGAAAGAGAAAGAGAAAGAGAAAGAGAAAGAGAAAGAGAAAGAGAAAGAGAAAGAGAAAGAGAAAGAGAAAGAGAAAGAGAAAGAGAAAGAGAAAGAGAAAGAGAAAGAGAAAGAGAAAGAGAAAGAGAAAGAGAAAGAGAGAAAGAGAAAGAGAAAGAGAAAGAGAAAGAGAAAGAGAAAGAGAAAGAGAAAGAGAAAGAGAAAGAGAAAGAGAAAGAGAAAGAGAAAGAGAAAGAGAGAAAGAGAAAGAGAAAGGAAAAGGAAAAGAGAAAGAGAAAGAGAAAGAGAAAGAGAAAGAGAAAGAGAAAGAGAAAGAGAAAGAGAAAGAGAAAGGAAAAGGAAAAGGAAAAGGAAAAGGAAAAGGAAAAGGAAAAGGAAAAGGAAAAGGAGAAAAAAAAACCAATGAAACCACCAAACTTCCTGAATTCCTAACATCAGAAAAATCATAATGAACTGCATCACAGGCTGGTGGTGCCAGAAGACAAAACCCTGCAGTTGCAATACGGTGACATAAAACAGGAGATCTGGAGGAGCTGCCACCTGCATTCGATATCCTGCCAGGCTCCACGAGATTCCCTCTTGCAACCCACGAGGTGAGAAAAAGAGAAATGCAACAACCTTGGCCCTAAACCTGCAGCAAAACCTCCCTGGGAGCCACGTGAGGGCAAACCAGCAGCTCCAGGGCAGAGAGAGGAGGAGCAGCAGCCAACAATGTCTCCTTCAAAGCTGGTGCCATGGGGTTGGGGTCGGGCAGGCAGCCCTTGCAGAGAGCCATGCCAAGAGAGGAGCGATGCCCCCCCGCTGCCGTATGTGCTTGTTGGGATGGTTTGCAAGGAGCCCAGAGCTCTCCAGCAGCTGCTTCTCCTGCGTGGGGTTGGGAGATGAAAGCCAGCCAAAATGGGAAGGCAGGCTCAGTAACCCTTTCCTAACCCTCAAGACAGGCATTCTGTGGGGAGTAATTTTGCCGGCAGGAGATTCCAGAAATGGCAATGAAGGGAAGGCTTGGGTGAAGCATGACCTTCTATCTCGTTCCAAATGCAGCCAGGGAGGTTCACGCTGGGATGAGGAAGGCAAACGTTAAAGGGAGGGCCTGTTCTGGAGCACACCCAGTCTGCAGCACCTGCAGATTTCCCGCCCCCCCCCCACCGATGAAACC
>VWZI01000956.1:598-10678 GCA_013396835.1 Psilopogon haemacephalus | reverse complement strand
TTTGTTGCTGCTGTTGTAGGTAGGATTTTTCTGTTTGTTTATTTGTTTTTATTTGTTTCATTTTGTTGCTGCATTTTGGTGTGGTTGTTATTGTATTTTTTTTTTTGCTGCTGCTGCATTTTTTTGGGTGGTGTAGTTATTATTTATATATCTATGCTGATGGTGACCTCTGTTGTCAAGTGTGGTCTTTTCCCTTTCCAGAGAGCTGGAGAACCTCTGCTATGAGCTGGCATTGTTCAGCCTGGAGAAGACTCCAGGGGGATCTTAGAGCTGCCTGCCAGTGCCTAAAGGGATCCTGCAGGAAGGCTGCAGAGGGACTTTTGCTGAGGGTGTCTAGAGACAGGCCAAGGGGAAATGGTTTGGAGCTGAGGCAGAGCAGGGTTAAGACTGGAGCTGAAGAAGAAGTTCTTCAGTAGGAAGGTCATGAGACTCTACAACAGGTTGCCCAGGGAGGTTGTGGATATTCCATTGTGGCTAAAGGCCAGGCTGGAAGAGGCCATGAGCAGCTGAGTCTAGTGGAGAGGTGTCCCTGGCCATGGCAGGGAGTTTGGAGTAGATGATCTGTGAGGTTGCTTCCAAGCTGAGCCATCCTATGATTCCTTTCCTTTTTCCTTTGCATCATTCCTTTATTTCCAGCTGAAAACAGCAACCACCCCTTTTGACTGAGAGCTTCATGCTGACTTTCATTTTATTTTTTACATTTTGGGGTATACATATATATATATAAATAAAAATAATGCTAAATGTCCCCTGCTTCTGTGTGATGAATGCTGTCCTCCAAAGCCACACACAGACACCTCCTCTGCCCCTAGGGCTGACAGCCTGTTTGGGATCTCTCTGGAGTATTTGGCTTCTCTGGAGTGCTGCTGGGGTCAACACAATTTTGGTGTTCAGAATGAAGATGCTGACCATCCAGATGCTCATTAGCCCCTGCTAATGACAGAATTGTTTTGATTGGCAGAGAGCTTTAAGATCATAGGATCATAGAACTGTTTCAGTTGGAAAAGACCTCCAAGACCATGGAGTCAAATCTTCAAATCAACACCACCATTCCCATCCCCAGGGTGCCATGTACAGACATTTCTTGAACAGCTCCAGGCATGCTGACTCCACCACCTCCCTGGGCAGTCTGTGCCAATGCCTGATAACTGAGTCCAACCATTCTCTATCTCTGCTATGTCTGGTACTAAACCATGTCCCTCAGCACTACATTTCCATGGGTTTCAAACATCTCCAGGGATGGAGATTCAACCACCTCCCTGGTGTGGTGGTTCAGCAGTTCCCTGCCCCACCCCTACTCTTTGAAATAACCCAGGCTACACTCAGTCAGCTGGAAGTTAAGGAATGAAGCTTTATATTGCAGCTTTGCACAATATACAGGCAGATATTTACAATATATCACAGATATTTACAGATATATACAGTGAAAAGGTAATACAGAAACACCACAGCCCTCCCAGAGATTCAGAGTCCCCAGGAGGGGTTCCCAGCCACCCTACCACCTTCCCACTACTCAATCTCATCCCACTATCTGTTTTATGTGCCAGGTAAGTGAGGAAGATCAGCCAGGGAGGGTTAAGAAGTAGGGAACTGGTTAGTGGAGTTACACAGATCCAGACAGAATGCAGGGAGAGAGCAGGGAGGGGCAACAGCCCCAAAGGCTCAAAGAGCTCTGAGTTATCTATGTTATGATTCTAACTCTTGCACATTTTCAGTAAACCTATGAGTGAAGGAGACACCATGAACGTTTTCCTTTTTCAGCCTATAGTCTAATTTCTCGTTAAAATCCTCCAATTAGTTCAAACCAGCACACCTGAGCAGCCTGTTGAAGTCTTTGAGAACCCTTCCAGGGAAGAAGTTTCTTGTGATGTCCAACCTAAATGCCAGGGAGTTTATTGCTCCTATTGTCACATGGCTCTGGATGGATCATAGACTCCTAGAATCAGTCAAGGTTGGAAAGGACTACAAGGATCATCTGCCACGGGCAAGGACACCTCACACTAGATCAGGCTGTCTAGAGACTCATTCCAGCCTGGCCTTAAACACCTCCAGAGATGTGGCCCCAACCACCTCCCTGGGCAACCCATTCCAAGGTCTCACCACCTTCATGGTGAAGAACTTCTTCCTAACATCCAGTCGGATTCTACCTATTTCTAGCTTTGTTCCATCCCCCCCTAGTCCTACCACTACCTGACATCCTAAAAAAAGCCAAACTGGGCAATGTTTTAGCTGAAGAAAAAGAAGCACAGTCTACCAAAACTGCCCTCTGTGAGTCCAATCATTTCAGGCCCATTGTGGAGCTATAAGAAGCTGAGACAAAAGGATGCACTTACGAAAACAGACGAGACTGAAGTCACAAAGAATCTTGACTGGGAGCTGTGCTGCACAGGATGGGAGAAGACCAGAGGTGGCTTTTTGACAAGCTTAGGCAATCAACATGGACAAAAAACATCTGTGCAGGGCCACCTGAAAATTCCAGATGGACCAGGCACGGTTATACAGGCTTCTGCCCTCTGTAAGAACACAACCACAGCGGCTCTTGCAGTCAGTGGTGATGTGTGATGTGGTTGGTTAGGAACTTTCCTCCCCCCACACTGTTGGAAACCACCAGAATAGCTCAGATGGCTTGGAAGTAAGATGAAGTTGTGGATTTCCAGCACAGCAAAATCTGCAAACGCATATGCACAAAATATTGACAGGTATTTGCCATTATATACAAATTAGAAATAATACAGAAACCCAAACGCTCTCCTGGACAAACAAAGCTGCCCAGAAGATGTCAAAGTTACCCTCTCTTTCTCCCTCTACTTTCCCAGTCAGACAAACAAAACAACCAGCAAAGCTCAGGTTGTTTTCTGTTAGCCAAGGTTTGTAGAAAATATCACAGAATCCCAGAATGTCAGGGGCTGGAAGGGACCTCAAAAGCTCATCCAGTCCAACTCCCTGCCAGAGCAGCATCACCTAGAGCAGATCAACAGGAACATATTCAGGCAGCTCTTGAATATCTCCAGAGAGGGAGACTCCACAACTACCCTGGGCAGCCTGTTCCAGTCTTCTGTCTCCCTCACAGGGAAAAAATTCTTCCTCATGTTTCCATGAAAATTCCTCTGCCTCAGCTTCCACCACTGCCCTTTGTGCTGGCATTGGGCATCACCCAGCAGAGCCTGGCTCCAGCCTCCTGGCACTCACCCTGAACATCTTTATAAACATTGATGAGGTCACCTCTCAGTCTCTTCTCCAAGCAGCACAGCCCCAGCTCCCTCAGGTTCTCCTTGTAACAGAGATGTTCTATTCCCTTCATCATCTCTGTGGCTTTGTGCTGGACTCTCTCAAGCAGATATTAGAGCAAAGTGAGGAGGAAGCAAATAGGTCCAGCATCCCAGACCAGAGGGGGGACAAATTATTGACATTTTGGCTTTTTATCTCTCTCAGCAAACCAATGAACGATATAGACTTCATCATCCTTTTATTTTCATAACCAGTGGTCTAATTTCTCTCCTTAAAATATTCCAATTAGCTTCAAACCAGTACAGATGGCTACGGGGTGGGTCTGTGGCCACCAGGACACAGATGCTGTATTTAGCAGCAGCCATCATAATGTACTGAGATGTTGGAGGGGAGGCATAAGGGGCAGATATTTTCCTTGGCCATGCTATGGGAGCAAATCCAGGAGCTCCTTGTTGGGCTTTCTACTGGGGCAGGTGAAGCTGCCCATTGTTAATCTGGGAAACCAACTGATTAGCTTGGAGTTGCCTTGGAGCTTGAGAGACTCCAGGACGCCTGACTGCACTCCTCACCATCACTTCTGCTCACTTTGCCTCATGCTGGTGAACAGCCACAGCCCCTTCCAGATGGAGCTGGAACTCATTACGTTGCTACCTTCCCCACTACTTTCAGCCCACTAGAAGTGGACTGGGGGAGAGTGGCCAGGAGAGCTGGGGTTGTTCACTGCCAGCTGGACCACTTGAGTTTTCCTAGGAGAAAGCCTTTGCCTAGGACTCTTCCATAATCCCAGGGGATGATATCAGAAGGCAATTAACTTCCTGCTTGGGTCTGCATGGCAGATATTGAAAGCACAATGAACTCTAGGGGCAAGAGGGATCCAACCTGTCTTCCTGCTTCCCTCCCTGCTCACCCCAGAAACTCAAACTTGCTGGTGGAGACTCCGCTGCAATGCTCAAACCCTGAGTTATCTGCCTGGGCTGAGGCTGTTCACTAAGATGTATTTAGCAAGGATGCCTCTGGCATTGTCTCCAAGGGTTTGCTGTCCTGGAGCATTCTCAGAACTACTCCTTCCCTACTCCTCTTGGTGAAGCTCCAGTGCTGCAGAGCCTGAGCCTCTTCCTTCCCCTGCTGCAGGTAGAGTAGGGTGACACCAGGTTTTTTTGTTCCTTAGCCTCAATTTTGCATTTCAGGTCAGGCATCAAGTTGGTTTTTTTTTTTTTTTTGGTTGTTCCTCAGCCTCAATTTTGCATTTCAGGTCAGGCATCAAGTTGGTTTTTTTTTTTTTTTTGGTTGTTCCTCAGCCTCAATTTTGCATTTCAGGTCAGGCATCAAGCTGGTCACTGGGCTTTGGTGCCTCCCTCTGCTGCTGTTTTGTCCCAGTGCTCCCCTGAGTCCCTGGATTTCAGCTCCTTGCCCTGGCTGTTGTCTCCTTACAACAGCAAGGTTTCCAAAGTTGCACAGCTGGACAGCCAAGCTGCACATACTGCTCTTGAGATCCATAAAGGGCAGTTTGCTGTGAGTCCTTGTGTGACACCAATGCACATGGAGGAGATCAAAGTGGCACAAGTGGCAACTCCTCTGCCCTTGTGTGTTGGTGAGACGACAGACAGAGGCACTGCTGCCCCCTGAGCAGAGGCATTGCTTCTCTGCTCCAGTGAGGCAGGATCACAGAATCATCAAGGTTGGAAAAGCCTTCTATGATCATCAAGTCCAACTGCCAACCCACCACTACCACACTGCCCACTAAACCATTTCCCAGAGTGCCATACCCACAGGCTTCTTGAACACCTCTAGGGATGGTGACTCTGCCACCCCCCTGGACAGCCTCTTCCAGTGCTTGACCACTGTTCCAGTGAAGATATTTTAACTAATATCCAATATAAACCTCCTCTAGTGCAACTTGAAGCCATTTCCTTTTGTCCTCTTGCTAGCTCCTTTGGAGAGGAGACCAACACCCACTTCTTCTGACAGAACTCTTGGGTGGGGAGAAGAGAGACCTTGCAACACCAGCGCTGGGCAGGTGCCCTGTGCTGTGAGCCAGCCCTCCAAGAGCTGGCCTGGAAAGAGAACCTCCTTCATATTCAACCTCCTCTTGCCTCTTGAGTCCTCTTCTTCCCTCTGTTCAGCTGGTTGGCATAGCTGATCTCCCAGTGCACTTTAGTCTGGTTTCCTCATCCTTTTTAAGAGGCTCTTCAATTCTTAGCATCTTTCCCCTTTTGTTTTAGCTTCTTGTTTATTTTTCTCTAACCCCAGCCTTCTTTCATCTCCCTAAGACTTCCCCTGCCACAACCCAGCTCCTGACCCACTCCCCTTTTAGCTGCTTCTTTTTCCCTTTAAACATCCTTTTGTCTGCTTGGTGTTGATCCCAAATCATGCTTGCCTGAAAGGGCTGCAGTGCACGGCTGCTGGGGACAGGCTGGTCCCGCAGCCGAGGCTCAGCGCTCCCTTCCCTAGGGGCTCTTCTTTCCCTTTCCCCGGGGTCTCATCCCCCCCCTTCCCCCATGGAGGGGAGCATCGGGACTGGAGCATCCTTCCCTTTGCCCAGGAGAGGGCAGTGGCGCGCAGCAGTCCACAGCCTATAACCAATTTTTCCTGCTTAGGCTCCCATTTGCTCCTCACCTCCTGGATAAACATATCCACCCCCCAACNCCCCCCCATCCCCCCGATATTTTCTCCTTCCCAGTTTCTCCTGAAGTGTCTCTGTGTCAAACACGTTTTCTTCTGGTGCTCTTCTTTCAGTCCTATCACAGAATCAAGGAACTGGTTGGGTTGGAAAGGACCTTAAAGATCATCACCCTGGTCAACCCCCCCTGCCATGGGCAGGGACACCTCCCACTACCCCAGGTTGCTCAAGGTCTCCTCCAGCCTGGCCTGGAATGTCTCCAGGGAGGAGGCATCCACAACCTCCCTGGGCAACCTGTACCACCCTCACTGGAAAGAATCTTGTGAGGAGCAGGGAGTTTGTCCCAATAGTCCTTATTTCTCATTCAGATCCTCCAATTAGTTCAAACCAGTAGAGGGTCCCTTCCAGCCTGAGATTGTCTATGATTCTCTGGTCCCCTCCTCAGCCCTAACCCCATCACTGAAGCTTCAGGTGCTCATCAGGGCGCCTGTGATAACACACTGGGAAAGGAGTCCAGGAAGGTTGGAGGGATGCTGCTCCTTGTCCCAGCTTCTCTGCTGGAGCTGCAGGGAGAATCCTACCCAGATACAGTGACCCAGAAATATCTTCCTGCTCGTTCTGGCCTCACCAGAACCTCTCCACATACAGCAGCACAGAGGTGGCTAGGGTGAGGTCAGCTTCCATCCCCCTGCCTCTTCCTTCTTCTCTGCCCACCTCTAGAAGAAGGCAAGAACTCACTGCTGCCCTCAACAAGAAACCACTGTTCAAGTCCCTGTTTTCTCTGGGGCAGCTCTACCACCAGCATCCCACTGCCCAAATCCATGGGCTGCCAAAGACCTTTCCTTTCCTTTGAGAGGGATCAATTCCTCCCTATGCCAGTGGGAATGGGGGCAGGCCTGGAAGTGCAGCTGCTGAGTGAAACACTGCATGGAGCCTAAAAATAGCCACCGTGCGTCTGAGCTGCGTCAGCTCAGCTACAGTTTCAAGTGCGGTTGTGCTCCAAGAACAGACACCCTTGCCTGCTTGCTTGCTTAATCCTGCCTTTGGATGCTTCCAGTTTCTGATCCCTCTGCAATTCCCACACCCAGGCAATGAGACAGATTTCCTAGCTGTCTGCTTGACGAATTCAGCTGGAGGTGATAGAGGAGCTGGTTCAGACTTCCTTGAACAGAGGATTTTTTTTTTGGGTGCACCTTGCTCTGTTCTGCCAAGGCTTCCCTTCCCTTCCCTTCCCTTCCCTTCCCTTCCCTTCCCTTCCCTTCNCTTCCCTTCCCTTCCCTTCCCTTCCCTTCCCTTCCCTTCCCATACAGACCTTCTCGAGAACCTCTGCAGCACCTGGAGCAAGCTGCACAAGGGAGGTGGCCACCAGACACCACTTGATGTGCCAAGTACCAAGTGATGGCTTTCAGGAGTGCTTTTTCATTGAGGGTTTTCAGAGGAGTTTAAGGAGTGAGGCCAGGCTGGCAGTCTGGAAGAAGACAAAGCTTTTCTTTAGCTCCAAATGACCTCTTATTTGACCTTTCTCACTCTTGGTTCTGCTGCTGGTCACTCGGAGCCCTACAAAGTCTGCTAGGAGCAAGGACACATTGCCAGATACACTGAAAGCAGCCTGAAAGCAGCATGGGATTTTCAAAGCTGCTTGAAAGGGCTACCAAGATGAGCAGAGGGCTGGGGCACCTCCCCTGTGGGGACAGGCTGAGAGAGTTGTGGCTGCTTTAGAATGGGCTGCCTGGGGACGTGGTGGAGTCATCATCCCTGAAGGTGTTTAAAAGGAGACTGGATGAGGCACTTAGTGCCATGGTTTAATTAATTAGAAGGTGTTGGGGGACAGGTTGGACTTGATGATCTCAAAGATCTTTTCCAAGCTGGTTAATTCTGTGATGCTGTGGTTGTTCAATTTGGAGAGAGAAGGCTCCAGGGAGACCTCAGGGCAGCCTTCCAGTACCTGAAAGGGGCTACAGGAGAGCTGGGTAGGGACTTTTGACAAGGGCTTGCAGTGACAGGATGAGGGGCCATGGCTTTGGGCTGGGAATAGAACAGATTTAGACTGGAGCTTAGGAAGAAATTCTTCCCATTGAGGGTGATGAGACACTGGAACAGGTTGCCCAGGGAGGTTATGGATTCCCTCTCCCTGGAGGTGTTTAAGGCCAGGTTGAAAGAGACCTTGAGCATGAGGGTTGGAACTGGAGGAGCTTGAAGGTCCCTTCCAACCCAAACCACTTCACAACTCTATGACTCTAAATAAACCAGACCTATGTGCTGCTTAGACCAACAGGCCCTGCTTTATACTCCCTTGAAGCACACCCCAGTGAGCTTCTGACTCCTCTTCCCCTAATCAACACTTTGCCTTTGGGGTGTCCCTCATTTTGAGGAGGGGATAAGACATTGCTCGCTGCTCTCCTTTTGGTGTTGGAAATCCTTAGTGTTGGGATGAGGAACTGCAAAGCAGAGCCTGTAAGGAGAGCTGCCTGTGCTGATACTTTCTTGTGACACTGAAAGGGTTGCCTCCCATGTCTGGACCTCTCCAGGCCCAAAGCTAAGGTTTAGATGTCATCCAGGTTCCAACTCTGCTGGGCTGTCCTTGGCACGTGCAATAGGAGCTCCTGAACAGTAATGGCTTCAGACTGGAAGAAGCTCAATTTAGATGAGGCATTAGGGACAGATTTCAGTGGTGAGGCACTGGAATATGTTGCTTAGAGAAGTTGTGGAGGCTCCAACTCTGGAAGAGTTAAAAGTGAGGTTGGATGTGGCCGTGAGCAGCCTTGTCTAGTAAAAGATGTCCTTGCCTCTCACAGGAGGTTGGAACTGGATGATCTTAAATGTCCTATGCAAACCCTTCTATGATTCCTCACCCAGCCGCTTGCATTGTCCCTGCTGGACTCTCCAGGGGCTGGTCAGAGGACAAACTCTTCAGGATCTGGTGGGGCTGGATGTCATGTCTTGAACATTGGGGAGCCTCCAGCTTCAGCTTCCTTCTCCATGTTATGCTCTGGATCTTCCATCCCTGGCGAATCAATCACATGAGGTCTTGCCTAGAAATTGCCAAAAGGCTTCAGGGTCCTCCCCAGGATTTCTGTCATTTTGCAGCTCTGAGGAAAAGGACCTGGGAGTCCTGGTGGACAACAGGGTGACCATGAGCCAGCAATGTGCCCTTGGGGCCAAGAAGGCCAAGGGCATCCTGGGATACATCAAGAAGAGTGTGGCCAGCAGGTCGAGGGAGGTTCTTCTCTCCTCCTCCTGCCCTGGTGTGATCACATCTGGAGCATTGTGTCCAGTTCTGGGCTCTTCAGTTCAACAGGGAGAGAGACCTGTTGGAGAAATGGTACAGCAAAGGGCTACCAAGATGCTGAGGGATCTTGAACATCCCTGATGGGGAAAGGCTGAGAGAACTGGGGCTGTTCAGCCTGGAGAAGAGCAGCCTGAGGGGGATCGTATCAATGCTGATCAGTACTTCAAGGGTGGCTGTCAGGAGGATGGGGCCAGGCTTTGTTCAGTGGTGCCCCAGTGACAGGACAAGAGGCAAGGGGCACAAACTTGAACATCAGAAGTCCCATGCAAACACATGGGGGAATTTCTCTGACTTAAGGGTGTCAGAGCCCTGCAGCAGGCTGCCCAGAGAGGTGGTGAAGTCTCCATCCCCGAAGACATTCCAAACCCACCTGGATGTGTTCCTGTGCGTGACCTTCTCTAAGTGACGCTTCCATGGCAGAAGGGTTGGACTTGGTCTCCAGAGATCCCTACCATCCTGTGATTCTGTGATACTCTGCCCTTGGTGCCCAAACCACAGCCAGCTCCACCACTGGGGCACTTGGAAACGAGTGGGGGAGCTTCTCCTTCTCTCCTGTTGCAGCCCAGTGGTGCTGGCAAGTGGACAAGAGCCTTTGGTGTGCATGCACCAAGCCCTTGTGGCACCTTCAGGCCTGAGGGCAGGAAGCCAAAATCAAATCTTGGATTTTATNTTTTTTGTTTTTTATTTTTTTTTCCCCCCCCCCCCCCCCCCCCCCCTTTTTTTTTCTCCCCTTTTTTTTTTTTTTTTTTTCTTTTTCCCAGAGTGTATCACTGGCTATTGTCCTTATCAAACAAAACCCTTTCATCAGAGGTTCTTTAAGACACTTTTATTTCTCTTTTATTTTGCTTTGAAATAAGCCGGGCAACAATTAATTTCAGAGAGAGAGAGAGAGAGAGAGAGAGAAAGAGAGAGAGAGAAAAAGAGAATTCAACAAGGATCTATT
>VWZI01000955.1:0-12752 GCA_013396835.1 Psilopogon haemacephalus | reverse complement strand
TTTTTTTTATTGTGCAAGGGAAAGGGAGGTGGAATACAGACTGCTGTAAAATTAGTATTGTTATACAGATGATTTGATTGTGCCACTCCTTAACGTGGAGCCAGGGCTGAGTTTATCAAGGTCTGCCTTTGAAAGTGATAATAAAACTAATAGCTGCCCACAGTTAATATTTTTTTCCATCACTGCATATGTTCACTTTTAGTCCTTAGATTTTATTTTTTTTTCCAGTCTCCATCTGTTCTTTTGCCTTTGAGGCACTTCAGTTGCCATGGAAATGACAACATCACTATATGGGTGGAGCATTATGCAGTGTAAAGTTAGTTTCCTATATAAAGTGGTCTGCAAGGTATTTTGGCTGGCAAAATTATTACATTTTCTGTGACAGCTTTTTATGTTTCAGGTTTGTAACAGAGAAATAGCTTTGTGTGCTTGTGGGTACATGATACATGATTTGCCAGTTCCAAGAGGGAGTATGTTTCATTTTTGCTCTGTTAGATGAAATTTTTCACTTGGATCTTTCATGCCTTGTTTCTTACAACCTTTATGTAGCTTTCATGTGAGAAGATCCTATTGCTCCATACTTTATGATCCTATGATTGTTGGATGAGTCAAGCAAGGTGAGGAACTCATTCTCTGGAGATACACATCTTTTGTCATCATTGCCATGAATCACAGAATCACAGAATACATCTGGTTGGAAGAGACCTCAAAGATCAGCCAGTCCAAACCTCAACCCAGCACTGGATGGTCAATACTAAGCCATGTCTCTAAGTGCCAGGTCCACATCCAGTCCACCTCCAGGCATGGTAACTCCACCATTGCCTTGGGCAGACCATTCCAATGTTTGATAATCCTTTTAGAGAAGAAATATTTCCTAACATCCAGCCTAAACCTCCCCTGGTGCATCTGGAAACCATTTTCTGCAGTCCTGTCACTTATCATCAAGGAGAAGAGGCTACCCTCCGCCCTTGCTCCAGCTTCCATTCAGGTAGTTGTAGAGAACAATGAGGTCTCCTCTCATCCTCCTCTTCTCCAGACTGAACAACTTCAGCTTCCTCAGACATTCCTTGTAGGTCATGTGCTCCAGACCCTTCACAAGCCTTGCTACCCTTCTCTGGACATGCTTCTTATAATAAGGGGCCCGTAAATGAACACAGTACTAGAGGTACAAAGTAGAGTAGAAGGAGTTAATTTAGTGGCTGGGCAATACATGGGCTTTGTTGTCCATTTATGTGTATAGCATTGCCTCCTTTGTCTTTGAGAGGTGAATTCTGCCTTCAACAAGTTCATACAACAGATAATTTATGATCAATATAATACAGAGATAACTTAAAACAATTGTACATGGCCATCACAGCTTTCATCTCAACAAATCTGGCAAAAGCAGGTCAGAGCCCTTGTTTATACCAAATCAGACTTCACTTTAATAGTGACCCCATGCACTTAACCAGAAGCTCCAGAGGCTATTATCCAGTCTTCTCCCCTGTAGCACCTGGCAATATCGATTACAAATTCTTGTGGAAAACAGGGTAGTCTAGATGAATAATGGGTTCAGCAAAAGATATTTTAAAAAGGGCCAGACATGTCAAAAATATGAGAACTTGGCCCATGAAACTTAATATTAAGGCCTATGAGGTCTCCCAAATGTTTTTTGGAATAGTTCAAATATTCAGTGGCTGTCTCTTAAAGAATTTCAAGTGTTAACTATTTGTCTAATCAGGTATGTGGATTAGGTCAGGAGATATATATAATAGAAAATGTTTTTAATGCAGTTCCCACTGAGACCAAAGGAACAGGAAAGTGTTAATTCATCTAGAGCATGTGCAAATACATGTTCCTGATGGAGAGTCTTTCAAACACAGACATGTCTGTCTATCTGGGACAGCACTGCATTCATATAAAGCTTGGTGGGGAGAAGGTGAGTATCCCTCAAAACAACAGGGAGTCTTATGCAAAACCCATGGGGATAACTTTGGTCAGGACCTAGAGTCTGTTAAATTAAGAGGTCTAAGGTCAAATCCTTGCATCGTCTATCCTAAGCTTACTTTGTCCTATGGCTAGAGTGACAGTATTGGTTTATTTCTATTATGGCTAATTTTAGGTGCTGTAACTCCAGCTGCAGCAATTTCTTAACACAGAAATCCTTTCAAGAATCCATCTCCCCAGAAACACTGGAAGTCTTTCCCATGAATAAAAAAACCCAAAACCAACCAACCAACAAACAAACCAACAATCCAGCAAAAAGTAACAAGATCAGCAGGCAGCAGTAGAAATCCTTCTCAAAGACCCATTCCAGTAGTAAATAAACTTATGTTTCTCAGGAAGCTAAGAAAATAGTGACAGTGCTGGGTTCTTTGCAGCAGTTCAGGAAAATCCATCTCTTGGTCCAGCATTGATGGCAAACCCCAGGGCCAAAGACCTCTCAGAGGTCTCCCTTGATTTCTTTTGTGTGACTTGGCTGCAGAGAACTGAGGCATTCACATGTCAGGCACCACCCTGGCAAAACCAGGAGCAATTGCACCAGTGAACTCTGGAACAAAGAGCATGACATATTATAATCAAAGCCAAGAGCTTTTACCTGGGCAGTGACAGGCTTGCACTTGGTGTGAACAGAGCAGCGGAGTCAGACAGACTCATGAGGAGAAGGTGACAATCCAGGGAAAAAAAAATACCCTCTCAGAGATGGAGAAGTCTGAAGCAACACCTCTGCAAAGGCTGCCAGCAGATGAGGCCACTTCCAGTGTTGTGGTATCATGCTTTCAGCACAACAAAGTGCTCCCAGCGTCAGTTATCTCCAAAGCAGTTTCCATTCAAGCTCAGTGTGGAGTGTGTTAGAGACACAGAAAAAGAGGGCTCAGAGAGGACTGTAAGAGGTCACCACCATCACCTCTGTCACCCCCTGACACAACCTGTGTAGTAAGCACCAAAGCTCAGAGGACAGGTTTGAAACCTCTTGAGCAAACACAGACAGGACTAAGGGAGGGATTAAAAAACAAAACAAAAAACAAAAAACCCCAAAACACCCAAAACATAAAACCACCACCACCAAAAACTAGACTAAACTAAAACAACATCCCTGCCTCCCCTAAATGAAAGAAAAAAAACCCCCAACCAAACAAAAATCTAACCAAAAACTCAAATCACAAAAAGGCTTTTTGTGCCACAATAAGGCCTTTCGTGCCACAGTAAGGCCAGCTTAGCAAGTTGGTATTTAGCACTGGATGACCTGATGTATATCAATCCCTTTTCCTCATCTGTTTTTGCAGAATCCCAGAATGGTAGGAGTCAGGACAGAATTTGGAGATTTACCACGCTAAAGCAGGTTCACCTACAGTAGGTTGCAGGAAAATGCACCCAGATGGGGTTTGAATTATTCTGGAGAATGAGACTCCACAGCTTCTGTGTGCAGTGCTTCATCACAGTCAAAGGGAAGAATTTTTTCCTTATGTTCAGATGAAACCTTCTGTGTTCCAGTTGGTGCTCATCAGTCCTTGTCCTGTCACTGGGCACCACTTAAAAATATCTGGCTCCATTCTCTTGACTCTCATCTTTTAGAGATTGCTAAGCTTTTATAAGATCTCTTCTTAGCTGTCTGTTTTCCAAGATAAAGAAAACTAGATCTCTCAGCCTTTCCTTGTAAGAAAGACTCTCCAGTCCTCATCATCTTTGTAGTCCTCCACTGGGCTCTATACAGCAGATTTTTATTTCTCTTGGACTGGGAGCCTAGAACTAGACACAAAATTCCAGGTACAGCCTCACGAGGGCAAAGTAGAGGTGAAGGAGAACCTCCCTTGACCTGCTGGCCACACTCTTCTTAGTGAACCCCAGAATAATGTTTGCCTTCTTGGCCAAAAGGCCACATTGCTGGCTCATGGCAAACTAGTTGTCCATCAGCACTCTCAGGTTCCTCTCCACAGAACTGCTTTCCAATAGGTCAACCACCATCCTGTACTAGTGCATGGGTTATTCTTCTCTAGATGCAGAACCCTACACTTGTCCTTGCTTAAGGACATTATCATGTTCTTCTCCACACAAATCTCTAGCCTGTCCAGGTTTTTTCCATTCAAACTTAGAGCTAAAATTTCTGCAGCTGCTTCAGAGATCCTCATCCACTTATTTCTGTAGATTGATTTTTCCAAAGTTTCTTTAGCAAGTTATAGAACTTGCTCTCAAGTCCTTTGTCAGGATATTTGGCTACTAGATATGACCTTCACCTGTGAAAACACTCCTCACCGTCATATTGGACTGCATTCTCCAGTCCAAAGTATGCATGATCCTGATCCAAAGAAAGATCAAGTATGAGGAAACAGGAGCTAGTCCTAGATGTATGAGTGTCTTTTTCTTACATTAAAAATGGAGTTGTTAAAACCTAAATTCCATTTGTCTCCTTCATTTGAGCTAATTCACATCAGAATTCTGTCCTAAATGAATTTAATTCTAGTACGGAAGCCAAAATTGAAATGCTTTGTTCTTATCTGCTGTCCATTTGAAAACACAGCAGGGTAAGCAGAGCTTTTATTTCGTGATAGGTCTTATCTTCATACTTTATTAGGGGCATTTTTTTTTGCTCAGATATATCATGAAGAAATGTAAGATTTCGGGGGATTTTTTGTGACTTAGACTACCTTGGAATGATGCACAATAGAATGCTAAAACTTGGGAGTTTGTGCCTTATGTATCTGTTTTTAACGAAATATTTGTGTTCTATGTTTCAATTATAGCTTTGTGAGCAATCGGCTTCTTTATCTGCTAGCCAAACCTCTCAAAAATAATGTGAATATTTTAATTTGAGATTATTCAGCTATTTTTTTCTTGCTACTTTTCCCACCAGAATGGTAAATTGATTAAACAAAACAAACAAAAAAAATAAAATTCAGTCTGTTTCTTCTAAATATGGGAATTAGAGAATGAGAAAAGAGCACTTTTTTGGCTTGAAGAGAGGTCTCTTTTAACCAAGGCAATCAAAGCAATTAGGTGAGTGAAATACTAATTCACACATAATTTCAACAGGGTGTTTTTTGGGTTTTTTTTCGGCAGGGGTTGGGAGGGCAGGTTGGAGAGGGAGAAGTACCTATTACTTTTCAAAATGTCACCAGGATCTAATTAGGATCAAGATGTTCAACTCTCATTGACCACTACAATGAAGGGTCTGGAATGCAGGCTTTGTGCATTCAGAGGTACTTCACCTCTGCAGGAAGTCATGGAAAGTGGTTTGTGTAAGTTGCACCCTGTACATTGTTTTGTCATTCATCATCAGATGCTAAAAGCTACAGTAATCCATTCTGGAAGTGACAAATATATAATACTATGTGGCCTGCTGTTGTAGAAGGAAGGGTGGAATTTCATATGAGTTCAGATGTCTGAAGAGAAAGGACATTTTTTTTTTTTTAAGTCCTGGAGCCTTTTCTTGAATGTCCCAGGTTGATGATGTGTGGACCATGATTTCAAAGCTTTACAAAATTTCATTTGACTTCTCTACTAATTTTCATTGTTGACATAAGATCACAAGATGTTAGGGTTTGAAAGGGATCTTCAACAATTATTGAGTCCAGTCACCCTGCCAGAGCAGGACCATGTAATCTAATGCAGGTAGCTCAGGGATGCATCCAGATGGACCTTGAATCATAGAATCATAGAATGGTTTAGGTTAGAAGAGAACTCAAAGATCATCCAGTTCCAACTCCCTGCCATAGGCAGGGACACCTCCCTTTAGAACAGGTTGCCCAAGGCCTCATCCAGCCTGGCCTTGAACACCTCCAGGGAGGGAGCAGCCACAACCTCCCTGGGCAGCCTGGTCCAGTGTCTTGCCACACTCACTGTGAAGAACTTCCTCATAACATCCCATTTAAATGTCCCCTCTGCCAGTGTGAACCCATTACCCCTCGTCCTCTCATTACAAGACTTTGTGAATAGTCCCTCCCCAGCCTTCGTGTAGGCCCCCTTCAGTTACTGGAAGGTTACTATAAGGTCTTCTCGAAGCCTTCTCTTCTCCAGACTGAAAAGCCCCAACTCTCTCAGCCTGTCCTCATAGCAGAGGTGCTCCAGCCCTCTGATCATCTTCATGGCTCTCTTCTGGACTCTCTCCAGCAGAATGTCTCCAGAGAAGGACTGTGTTTCTTTGCTGATTCCAAAGGGACCACTGTGAATCTGAACTGTGATAGTAATCATTCTCACATACAAAAGACTAGGGTTTTTTTAATCCTTCATTACTGATTTGGTATTTGTTGCATCTGTTACTTACATCTTGTAACAGGACTTAAATTGAAAATGTGTACTTGTTTGATGAAAGCTGTTGGAATCTCAGCTGTCTTCTTAAGAGCAGGATTAAGGTTATAGAGGCAAAAAGAACATTACTATTCACTGATCTGGTGAGTTTTGGATAGTCTGTGTCTAGGTTATCTCTCATCCTGTGTGATTTATGCATAACTATGAATCAAATGAAAAAGCTTTTTTTGCTGGGGTTCTTCAAGAAATGTTCATAGTCCAGACAAGTTAGGTGATTTCTGTGTCATGTGCCAATATCTTCTTTCTTTCCTCACACCCTTTTTTAAGATCGAGGGCTGAGACGTTCGGAGTGGCAGGTGAGACCTTTTCACTATCTACAGCTACCTGAAAGAAGGTTATATCAAGATGATGGTCAGTCTCTTTACCGAGGAAACACATGGTGTGATTAGAGGAAACAAATTGCAGAACTAGAGGTTCAGAGTGGACACTTAAGGAAAATAATCTTCACTTGAAAGGCTCTGGGGCACTGGAACAAGGTTCCCGGGAAAGTGTTGGAGTCACTATCCCCGAGGTTATTTAAAAGATGTGTAGACATGGTGCTTAGTGATATGGTTTAGTAGTGGACTTGGCAATATTAGGTTACCTCTTGGATTTGATGACCTTAATGGCTTTTTACAACCTAAATTATTCTAGTACTCTATTATATAATTTGGAGCAGAAGTAGAACTGTACCCATTACATCTAACATCCTTCTCATGATGAGATTCCATGGCACCTGATGAGATCCACCCACAGGTCCCGACGGAACTGGCAGATGAAGTTGGTAAACCACTGTCCATCATATTTGAAAGGTCATGGCAGACTGGTGAAGTTCCAGCTGACTGGAAAAGGGCTAATGTAACAGCCATCTTCAACAAAGGAAAAAAAGACAACTGTGGGAACTACAGACTGGTCAGTCTCACCTCGGTGCCTGGCAAGATCATGGAGCAGATTCTCCTGAAGGCTCTGCTGTGGCTCAAACCAACACACAAATGGAAAACAAAGCAGAGGTGATTGATGGTAACCAGCATGGCTTCACCAAGGGCAAATCATGCCTGACAAATTTGGTGGATTTCTATGATGAAATCACAGCGGTGGACAAGGGAAGGGCAACTGATGTCATCTACGTGGTTCTGAATGAAGCGTTTGACTGTCCCACATGATATCCTGGTCACCAAACTGGAAAAATATGGACTTGATGGGTGGACAACTCGCTGGATAAGGAATTGGCTGGATGGTC
Organism: Psilopogon haemacephalus; assembly: GCA_013396835.1. NCBI lineage: Eukaryota > Metazoa > Chordata > Aves > Piciformes > Megalaimidae > Psilopogon > Psilopogon haemacephalus. The sequence continues at coordinate 5,248 of VWZI01000955.1, read as the reverse complement.
ACACACACAGAGTGGTGATCAAGGGCACAATGTCCACCTGGAGACGAGTGAAAAGTGGTGTCCCTCAGGGGTCAGTGCTGGGACCAGTGCTGTTCAAACTCTTTGTCAGTGAAATGGACAGAGGAATCAAGTGCACCCTCAGCAAGTTTTCAGATGCAAGGTGTGTGGCACAGTTGACTTGCTGGAGGGCAGGGATGCCACCCAGAGAGACCTGGACAGACTGGAGAAGTGTGCCTAGGCCAACTTCATGAAATTCAACAGGGCCAAGTGAAAGGTCCTGCACCTGGGTTGGTGCAATCCCAAGCACAAATCCAGGCTGTGTGATGAGTGGCTGGAGGAATCCCTGAAGAAAAGGACCTGGGGGTCTGGGTGGATGAAAAGCTCAACATGAGCTGGCAGTGTGCACATGCAGCCCAGACAGCAACTGTGTCCTGGGCTGCATCAAGAGCAGCATGGCCAGCAGGGCAAGGGAGGTGATTCTCCCCCTTTACTCTGCTCTCCTCAGACCCCACCTGGAGTACTGCATGCAGTTCTGCAGCCCCCAACACAAGAAGGATGTGGAACTGTTGGAAAGAGTCTAGAGGAGAGCCACGAAGATGGTCAGAGGGCTGGAGCAGCTCTGCTATGAGGACAGGCTGAAAGAGTTGGGTTTCTTCAGCCTGGAGAAGAGAAGGCTTCCAGGAGACCTTATAGTAGCCTTCCAGTATCTGAGAGGGGCCTACAGGCATGCTGGGGAGGAACTATTCACAAGGTCTTGTAATGACTGGCAGAGGGGAGATTTAAATGGGTTGTTAGGAGGAATTTCTTTACAGTAAAGGTGATGAGACACTGGAATGGGTTGCCCAGGGAGGTTGTGGCTACTCCCTGCAGGTGTTCAAAGTTAGGTTGGATGGGGCCTTGGGCAACCTGTTCTAAAGGGAGGTGTCCCTGCCTAAGGCAGGGGGTTGGAACTAGATGATCTTTGAGGTCTCTTCCAATCTAAACCATTCTATAATTCTATGAAAAGTATTAAAATTGGAGTAGCATAGACTTGCTACTGTGCATCCACACAGAGACACATGCAATTACACCAAACCGTAGATTTTTAATGATGTACTAAATCCACCTCAGGGTAAAGACTGATGAAATAAGGTTTGCCTCATTGTGTTGATTTGATGGTAAGGCAGTCCTGGGTTGCTTGTTGTATTATGATTGGTGCGATCTATGATGTAGCTGATTGTGTACCTCCTCTTGAGGCTTGGCTTGATGTTCTTTGGACATCATCTTTCAACACATGGACAGTACCAAGGTGGTTTTCAATGGGAAATGTTTTGCCCATACTGTAGTCATGTAGCTGCACCACTGACTCTTTCAGAAAAGCTCCAGCAGCATTTACTCCAGTCTTAAAAACAGATGTAGCTTCATGAAAAGCAGAAAAGAACAGTGAAAACTACATGGATTTATGATGCTTGGCCTTTACACCATCCTCGTGACTAGCTCCCTGTGAGCACTGCATCTTTTTGTTTGAACACAGGATATGATTCTTGGGCCATCTTTTCACAGAATCAAATAATGATAGGGGTTGGAAGAGACCTCTGGATATCATTGCATTTAATCCCCCTGCCAAGGCAGGTGCACCTAGAGGGGGTCACACTCAGGAACAAGTCCACCAGGGATGGATGGAGACTCCACCACTGTGCCACTTATTCCAGCATTCCATCACTCTTAATTAAAGGAGTTCCTCCTCATGTTTAGATGGAACTTATTATGTTCAAATTTGTGCCCATGACCCCTGTCCTGTCACCGGCTATGACTGAAAAAAATACACTGGTCCTATCCTCCGAACACCTGCCCTTTAAATATTTCTAAGCATTGGTGAGATTCCCTTCAGTGTTCTGTTTTTCTAGATTAAAAAACACCAAATTTTCTGTGTACCTTCCTAAGGTAGATGTTCTCATCCCCTAATCATTTTATAGCCCTTTTTCTGTACCATCTCCAGAATGTTCCTGTACTTCTTGAACTGGTGAGCCCAGACCTAGACACAGTACTGCAGATGAGGCCTCACCAGAGTAGAGTAGAGGGGGAGGAGAGCAACCTCCAACCTGCTTGCCACATTCTTCTTGATGCACCCCTGAATGACATTGGCCTTCTCCAAGGTACTTTGCATCCAATATCTAGTGTTCCCTTATTTGCTCTTCCTCTTTTTAAACCTTGCTCTTGCTCTCACAGAAGCATTTGTGGTATATAAATGTTACGGCTGGAAATTATGGTGTGAGATGATAGAAGTCTTGTGAGCAGCCACAATTTTAATAATAGGTTCTTTGCAACAGTTATGAAAACATTACAAAGAGGAAAACAGAATCTAGAACACTTAAGAAATAACTAGCAAAATACAACAAACATTAAACCATTAGAACTGGAAAAAAGTTATTGCGGTCAATTATACCACTTGCCCACTAGAGGACTCAAGAAGCTCCTTTCTGCCTGAGTCAGAAGGCTTGGATTCACTTAGTGAGTTTACAGAGTTTTACTAAAGAGGCTTTTTAGTATTTACTCTCAAAAGTTATCTCCAGATTCCTGGGGCTAACTACAGTTTCTGGACAGTACTCAAACACTTGCAGGGAGTTCTGTTGATGTCTTCTTTGCCATTCAGGCTTGTAGATCTTCCAAGGCTCTAAGAAGGTGCTGGGTGAAAGGCAGATGATCTCTGACCTGATCCTGGTTCCTCTTGGATGATCTGTGTCCCTTCCAGTGCTCCCAGTCTCATCAGGAGACTTGCAGGTATGCAGTCTTGGCATGGATGTCTTGCAGTTGTGGAGACAGGCACAATGTCACACTCACTAAGTGAGCCTATTGCGTGAAGGCAATTAATGCCCATTTTCTGGTAAACTGAGACATGGCAGTTTCCAGGTGTACAAACCCAAAGTATCAGGGCTTATTATTATGTAGCAGAGCTAGCTTATAGCTTAGCAGACATAATGCTGTGGAGCATGGAAGGATGCAATGGCAAAGAGAAATGAGGCAGAAGCACATTAAGGAAAGCATGTTGTGTTTACGTGCTTATCTCTTTTTATCTGTGTAGCCCAAGACTAATGGTTTTTTAGCCACAGATTAACCAATCAAAATGGCAGTTAGCGAAACCTAACCATATTAGGTAAATCAGGGCTTGCTTTTACCCTTTTAGGGCAGAACACAAAAAAGTGTATAAATATAAGGGAGTAACCTCCTTACAAGTTTGGAAGATGGATATTTCTGTTCATTTGTTTGTTTTTAACCTGTTCCAATATAAAATTAAGCTTATAGAAAAATGTGTTTTCAGAATTTTCCATGGAATAAAAATTCTATTTATAAAGTTCCAGCCACCATACATTAAAAGACCATTGAAAGGAGTTACGTAGAGTTCAGAATCCAGCTCACGTAGGGATTTCAAATGGTCTTTCATATGCCAGAGGGTGTCAGAGTATCTCCAAAGGCTTGAAGCATATAGCACAGGACTTTGGCCCCTCTGCAATAGCCTTTTAGAACATGGTGGGATATTCTAGGACAACTTAGCTGCTGTCCCAGATTGGAAATGATGGGGTTAAAACTCCTCTAGGGACTATGAGGAGAATGTTATTCAATCCCATAATTCTGCTGTCTCCTCATAAGCTCACGTCAAGGGCAGTTCGTTCTCCTTTTCCTCCCCCTCCAGCCGTGTTTGGGTATGTAGTCGGGTAGGCCTNTGTATCTCTCTATCTAAAATGCAATTCTGTTATTTTTCTCCAATTCATTGAAGAGTTTTCATTCTCTCGGTGATAAAACCACGACAGCTGCCAACAACATCTGTATAAGGGTAAAAAACCTGAGCTCTGAAATTGTGCACACCTTGTTTTGGGGCCTACCTCTGACTCTTTGCTGAAGTTGAATGAATGTCATTCGGTACTGGCACTGTGCTGATTTAGACATTTGTGCCCACATCTGAGAGATGGTCCATTAAGTCACCAGAGTGAATCAGATCTGTGAAGCTTAATTGGGTGTTTAGTGCACCCAGTTGGAAGGTATGTTTGAGTTCTGACCTTAACTTAAATTTGTTTATCCCTATAACACTTCTTACACTGAGAGCTCTTGTGTCACAGTAGAAAAATCCAATTTTTACCATGTTTCCCAAAACCTTGCAAATCCTGAGCCGAACAGAGATCCTCAATACTGGATATACTCACCCTAGTTCAGATAGCCAATTAAAATAAAAAGAGACACATAAATAAAAACAATACAGCAGGCTAAATTAAACTGCATTACAAATACTACACTCACTTTTATTCAGAGTCCAGTTCAAAACTAGCACTGCCTTCTGCCTCAAGAGTGCTCTCCTTCCCCCTTTTATCTCCTCTTTTGGGACAAGCCTGTGACCTTGGGTGATCCAGCTCACTTTACACCTTGGCCTAATTACAGCCAGAGGAGCAGAGGGTGGAATGTGATAACCATCCTCGTCTTTATCATAGGCAAAAATAGAGTAATCATTTAAGGTGTCTGAAGTAGATAAGACCAGGAGTAATGAGATGGAAAGTTTAGATTGAATATCAAGATAAAATTACCCACAATACGTTCTTTCAGGCAAGGGGATGTGTTAAGTCTCAATTAGTGGCAAGTATGATCTAATAGCAAGACATCTACTGACAGCATTATAGTCCCTTGGACTATTAAAATCATCTTTCAAGAAACTGATGGAAGACTGAACTGGACAAACCACTGATAACAGTAATATAAGGACTAATCCCATGATGGAGCCAGAGTGGAATAAATAAGTATTTTCCATGTCACTCATGAAAAGATATTGTACCACGTAATGATATCCACCAAGCTCTGTGCCTGTGCAAAGATCCTTGATGGCATTTTCAAAACTCCTTATGTGACTCAGGAGTCTTAATCCCCTTTTGAAAGCTAGTAGGGTAGTTCGGGTGTCTAAAACCTGTTGTACCACCCGAGTAAGAATGAAATTGATGAAGCTCTCTTTCAAAAGTTTGGGTTTCATATGACCATCCAGATATGTAAATTAATATTTACATGGAGTACTGCTGACAGACACAGTCTCTGCCTCAATCTTTACAGCAAATGACTAGCATAAAGGTTGGCACAGGATAAATTAGACCCTTGTGACTTACACTTTCTTCTTTAATTCTAAACAATAGTGTCTTACCTGCAATTTGTGGTGCAAGCTGTATTGGGTTGAGGCTAGCTGCCCCCTCCTGAGCCCAAAAAGCCCAATAAAGACTCAAAACGATTTGGAAGT
>VWZI01000954.1:131155-142254 GCA_013396835.1 Psilopogon haemacephalus | reverse complement strand
TTTTCTCGTTTGTTTGTTTTGTTTTGTTTGTTTGGTTTTGTTTTGTTTGTTTGGTTTGGTTTTTTTTTTCTTTTGAGCCAAGCGCCTGAGAAGTAGTACTCAGAGCCTCACCAGCTCGCGTTTGTTGCGCTGCTACATCCGGAGGGTTTTGCAAGAAAAACCCTGCCCGGAAAACCCTGATCCCAACTGGAGCCAACAGCAAAATTCCCGCTGGCTTCAGCAGAGCAGGGATTTCAGTCTGCCTGCCCTGCCCGTGCGGGACTTTCCCCCCTCACGCAATCAGGATCTTTCATCAGCATTTGCTACCGGTGCCCTGAAGCCCGCAAGCGGAGGATGAGCCCTGAGCCTATTACCGTGAGGGAGCGCTGGGGACTGCCACTCACCTTTTGTCCTTTCCTGCAGTGCTCCGTGTCCTGCGGCCGAGGTGTCCAGCACCGCGTCGTGCAGTGCCACAGCGGCACCCCCAAGGCAGCCGAGGAGGCAGAATGCGACCCGGGCGGGCGGCCCCCTCCGCAGCGGGACTGCCACCTCCCCGAGTGTCCCACGCACCGCTGGGCAGCTGGCGAATGGCAGGCGGTAAGCGGGGTCGCCCCCGAGCCCTTCCCCAGGGTCGCGTCACCTGTGCGCTCAAGCGTGTGGCGCAGGATGAGGTCGGGAATCGCTGTCGGAGGGCTGGGGTTTGGGGATGGCTCCGGGAGCTTTCCGAACCAAAAAAGAGTCAGGAATCGCTGTCGGAGGGCTGGGGTTTGGGGATGGTTCTGTGAGCTTTCCGAACAAAAAAGAGTCAGGAATCGATGGCAGAGGGCTGGGGTTTGGGGATGGCTCCGGGAGCTTTCCGAGTCAAAAAAGAGTCAGGAATCGGTGCTGGAGGGCTGGGGTTTGGGGATGGCTCCGTGAGCTTTCCGAGTCAAAAAAGAGTCAGGAATCGGTGCTGGAGGGCTGAGGTTTGGGGATGGCTCCGTGAGCTTTCCGAGTCAAAAAAGAGTCAGGAATCGGTGCTGGAGGGCTGAGGTTTGGGGATGGCTCCGTGAGCTTTCCGAGTCAAAAAAGAGTCAGGAATCGGTGCTGGAGGGCTGAGGTTTGGGGATGGCTCCGTGAGCTTTCCGAGTCAAAAAAGAGTCAGGAATCGGTGCTGGAGGGCTGAGGTTTGGGGATGGCTCCGTGAGCTTTCCGAGTCAAAAAAGAGTCAGGAATCGGTGCTGGAGGGCTGAGGTTTGGGGATGGCTCCGTGAGCTTTCCGAGTCAAAAAAGAGTCAGGAATCGGTGCTGGAGGGCTGAGGTTTGGGGATGGCTCCGTGAGCTTTCCGAGTCAAAAAAGAGTCAGGAATCGGTGCTGGAGGGCTGAGGTTTGGGGATGGCTCCGTGAGCTTTCCGAGTCAAAAAAGAGTCAGGAATCGGTGCTGGAGGGCTGAGGTTTGGGGATGGCTCCGTGAGCTTTCCGAGTCAAAAAAGAGTCAGGAATCGGTGCTGGAGGGCTGAGGTTTGGGGATGGCTCCGGGAGCTTTCCGAGTCAAAAATGAGTCAGGAATCGGTGCTGGAGGGCCGAGGTTTGGGGATGGCTCCGGGAGCTTTCCGAACCAAAAGAGTCAGGAATCGCCGTCGGAGGGCTGAGGTTTGGGGATGGCTCCGTGAGCTTTCCGAACCAAAAAGAGTCAGGAATCGCTGTCGGAGGGCTGGGGTTTGGGGATGGCTCCGGGAGCTTTCCGAACAAAAAAACCCACCCCAAAATCCCAAGCCGGGGAAGCGCTCATGTGTGCTGGCTGGAAGGGGCAGCTTGAGAAACACCTCCCTGGGGTGCATTTATTGCTTCGTGCTGCCCTGCCTTTGGCTGGGACCTATGCAAATACCAAGCAGGTTTGGGGTAGGATGGATTTGGGTCTGTTCCCAGAGTTGAGCCCTGCCAAGCTGCGCCAGCAGTAAGCCTGCTTGAAGGAATAAGAGAATATTGGCAATTCCCCCTTCCCTGCCTTGTTAACCCAGCCCCTTCTGCCAGCTGCCTCTTTTTGCTGAGCTCCCAGTCTGTGCTTGTTGTCAAGGCATGAGCAGTGCTGAGGTGAAGTCTCCCACAGGAGACAGTGCTTTACTGGGGGAGCAGCATCAGTCTCCAGCAAAACCAGCCACTTGGGCTGGAGTGAAGGATAAAGATGCTGCTCTGATGACTTGGCAAGCGACTCAGACTCATCTGCATTGTGTGCTGCTGGGAGGCAGGAGGACAAGGGGACTCTGAAGAAGAGGAGGCTCCCAGGTGACCTAATTGTGGCCTTCCAGGATCTGAAGGGAGCCTACAGAAAAGCTGGGGTGGTACTTTTGAGGTTATCAGGTAGTGACAGGACTAGGGGGAATGGAGCCAATCTGGAGGTGGGGATATTCAGAGTGGATGTGAGGAGGAAGTTGTTGAGCATGAGAATGGTGAGAGCCTAGAATGGGTTGCCATGGGGGGTGGTTTGGGCCAGATCCCTGGAGGTGTTTTTGGCCAGGCTGGCAGAGGCTGTGGGCAGCCTGATGTAGGGTAGGGTGTCCCTGGGCATGGCAGGGGGATTGGAACTGGCTGATCTTTGAGGTCTCTTCCAACCCTGACTGATTCTATGGTTCTATGACAGGAGGAAGGGATCCAAGAGGAACCATCCTATGGGCTTTCTGCAGAGTGCTGTGGCTCAGATTGTAATAGCAGAGAGCATTTGGGCCAGACAGCAGAATTATTAACTTCAGTCTTGTTTTGTTCCATTTTTAGCTATCCCTGGATGAAAGAGTCCTCCCCCAGTTCTCCTCCACCCCTGTCCTACTGTCCCAGACCTTTCCCCACAGTGCAGGGACTGTCAGCCTTGGAAATAGGTGATGGAACTGCTGTTGTGAGGGAGCTGACTCCTGTTCACACAGCCTGCAGAAGAGGCCACCACTCCCATGGAGAGGATGTCCTCATCACAAAGGAAGAAAGGGACTGCTCACTGTCGGTGGGGGGGGCTGCCCACCAGGTGCTTCAGCCCCTTTGCTAGCCCCCTGTGGCGAGGCAGCAGGGCTCTGTCCTGCACCCTTTGAGCAGCCTTGAAGGTAGATGATCAGAGTCTGATCCTGGCCACAGTGGCACCTGCAGTGAGCTGCTGTGGCGAGCTGGAGAGATACTAACTGAAGAGACTTTGACTTGCAGCCAGGCTGCTTTTATATTGCTCCTACACAGCCCACAAGGGTCTTGAAGGAGGATGAATTTGGTCAAAGTCCCTTCCCCCACCCAGAGAGTGTGAAAAGGCCACGGTATAAATGTGAAACAGGGCCTCCTGCTCTGGTAACAAAAGACAGGGAGGCACCACCAGTTTCCTGCTCAAAGCCTTGGTGTTCAGAGACACTTCCAGAGCCTTTATTGTGTCACTAAAAGAAAGGGGGAAAAAAAGAAGAGGAAAAAAAAGAGGAGGATGGGAAAAGCAAATTAGCTGATAAGGAAAAAAAATCATCTCACACATGCAGAGGCTGCATAACTTTTCTGCCACAGCAAGAAGAAATTCCAGGATAAGGCAGTGTCTCCTTTCCTCTCTGCTTTCCTTCCCCATAACAAGCTCCTTCTTGGCTCATGACTGCAAGGAGCACCCCAGGCTGGGTACAGCTACTTGTGCAGCATTATCTAATCTCCCCCTGCCCGTGGTACCTTGGCCTGACAGGGATGGTGTAACCAAATATCACTTCATTTCCTCAGTCTCAACAGCTTTAAAATGTTAGGTTTGCAATCCTATGTAACGGTGGCCACAAGTACAAGAGGCTGATGGGGCCCTTGCCCCGTTCCCACCTGCCAGAGAGGTGTGATGGAATGCAGCAGGAGGCAGTACCGACCTGCCCACAGAATGGTACCTGACAGAACCACCCCCAGCCTGGAAAAGAAATGCAGGAATGGCTGAAGGGGCTCCAGCAAATTCTTTGCGATGAACTTTTGCTTTCACAGAGCTTGTTAGATTCCTTCAGCTAATAAATGTCCAGGCAGCAAAGTAGGTCACCAAACAGCATGCAGTTGCTGTGGTGTAATTACCCTCCACAGCCAAGGCTCCTACCCATCTTTTCCTCCTCTTTCCCTTGGTTTTGTAACTTTTCAGGCCAGCAATAAGAGGTCTCTTGCCCACTCCCACTTTTGCCAGACCCTTGGTGGGAATTCATGGCCAATCTTTTCCTAAGTTTTCCAGAGCTTCCCCAGGCACTGGGGAATTATAGAATCATAGAGTGGTTTAGGTTGGAAGAGACTTCAAAGATCATCCAGTCCAACCCCCCTGAGCCGTAGGCAGGGACACTTCCCACTAGAACAGGTCGCTTAAGCCCTCATCCAGCCTGGCCTTGAACACCTCCAGGGAGGGAGCAGCCACAACCTCCCTGGGCAACCTGTGCCAGTATCTCACCACCCTCACTGTGAAGAACTTCCTCCTAACATCCCGTTTAAATCTCCCCTCTGCCAGTTTGAACCCGTTCCCACTCATCCTGTCATTACAAGACCTTGTGAACAGTCCCTCCCCAGCCTTCCTGTAGCCCCCTTCAGATACTGGAAGGTTGCTATAAGGTCTCCTGGAAGCCTTCTCTTCTCCAGGCTGAAAAGCCCCAAACTCTCTCAGCCTGTCCTCATAGCAGAGCTGCTCCATCCTTCTGATCATCTTCATGGCCTCCTCTGGACTCTCTCCAGCAGTTCCATGTCCTTCCTGTGCTGGAGGCTGCAGAGCTGCACACAGTACTCCAGGTGGGGTGTGAGGAGAGCAGAGCAAAAGGGCAGAATCCCCTCCCTTGCCCTGCTGCCCACAGCTGCTCTTAATGTAGAGAAATGTTTAACCACATTATGGAGGTGATTATTGTTTTCTTTCTCCCGTGGGGAACTTTGCCAGAGGGGCTGACTAGAAGTTTCCTAACCCCACAGATAACCATTAATAGGAACCTGCAGGAGATCCCCACCGTGAGCTCACCCCGTGGCTGACTCCAAGCAGTTCCACTGAGCACTTCTTAATGTTGTTCTGATGTACCTGGTGAGAAAAAGTAATAGCACCTTCTGCCAGCACCTAAGTGCTGGCTGTGTGTTATTTATAGCGAGGAGGCACAGGCTGCATCAGTATTCTCTGAGCAGGGAGCAGCAATGAACCCTAATTGACATGAAAGGCAGGATGTAAAACAGCATCCCAGTGCTGCCTTGTTCTTGATTTCTTATCTTTAAAGGGACTCTGTTGAGACAGGGTTTGGTTTTTATTGTTGTAGGGGGGGGTTGTGTTGTCATTGCTCAGAAAAAGAAGTTGATCTTGCCAACAAAGGAATAAGGAACTTATTGGAAAGCATTTATTGGTGTAGTGGCATTCATTAGCTCGTCTCAGTGCCCACACCAGGGAGAAGAAAGTCAATAGAGAGAGGGCCTTGCTAAGGGCAAAGTGAAACTAGGACCAGAATCATGAAGAAAAAGGGAAAGTGGGAGAGAGAAGAGTTTTGGGTCAGTGAAGGACAATGCTTGGCTCGGGAATCTGCAGTGTAATTCTTGAATCTTTGACATTTGCCATTCGAGGGGAAAATTAGGCCTGACATAGAATCATAGAATCAGTCAGGGTTGGAAAGGACCACAAGGATCATCTAGTTTCAACCTCCCCTGCCATGGGCAGGGACACCTCACACTAGATCAGGTTGTTCAGAGCCTCATCTAGCCTTGGTTTAAACACCTCCAGGGATGAGGCTTCCACCACTTCCCTGGCAACCCATTCCAGGGTCTCACCACCCTCATGGTGAAGAACTTTTTCTTAACATCCAGTCTGAATCTACCCACTTCTAGCTTTGTTTCATTCCCTCCGGTCCTATCACTACCTGCCAGCCTAAAAAGTCACAGGCTCACAGGATATCAGGGGTTGGAAGGGACCCAAGGAGATCATTGAGTCCAACCCCCCTGCCAGAGCAGGACCAGACAATCTAGCACAGGTCACACAGCAACACATCCAGACAGGCCTTGAAATGCTCCAGACAAGGAGACTCTACAACCTCCCTGGGCAGCCTGTGCCAGTGCTCTGGCACCCTTCCAGTCAAGAAGTTGCCTCTTGTGTTGAGCTGCAACCTCCTGTGCTGCAGCTTCCATCCATTGCTCCTTGTCCTATCCCAGGGAGCAAGTGAGAAGGACATGGATTGCAGTTACCCAAGGCATGTTTGAAGTGTTTGTGGCATGGGGATTCCTTTCATCTCTGTGTCAGCTTTTGTTTGGTGTTTTGGTTTTCTTGTTGTTTGGCATATTTTGTTTGGGTTTTTTTTTTTGGGGGGGGGGTGTTGGGTTTTTTTTAAGAACAAAAAGAGAAAACAATGACTGCTTTCCCAAAGCAATGCCTCTGGGGTGTTTAATTATCATCACTCTTTTAGAACAGTTGCAGAAGTGCTGGAAATGGTCCTTAATTGGAACTGCCAGGAAGCCAGCTTGAAATCTGGGAAATGAGGCAAAAGAGACAAATATTGTCAAATGCCTGACCTGCTTTGGGGCTTTTTCCAGCTCTTGCCATCAATAGCTGTGATAGCCTGGCCCTGCTGGCTTATGTGAGATGTAGATCAGTCAGGAAAATGGAGCCCCTGTTGTAATAGGGATGTGGACATGCCGGAGGTGTTCAGAGAAGGGCCCCGAGGGTGCTCAGAGGGCTGCAGCACCTCTGCTGTGAGGACAGACTGAAAGAGTTGGGGCTGTGCAGGCTGGAGAAGAGGAGGCTCCCAGGTGACCTTCCTGTGGCCTTCCAGGATCTGAAGGGGGATACAAAAAAGCTGGGAAGGGACTTTTTAGGCTATCAGGGAGTGACAGGACTGGGGGGAATGGAGCAAAGCTGGAGGTGGGGAGATTGAGGCTGGGGGTGAGGAGGAAGTTGTTGAGCATGAGAGTGGTGAGAGCCTGGAATGGGTTGCCCAGGGGGGTGTTTGGGGCCAGATCCCTGGAGGTGTTTGCAGCCAGGCTGGCTGAGGCTGTGGGCAGCCTGATCTAGGGTAGGGTGTCCCTGGGCATGGCAGAGGGGTTGGAACTGGATCCTTGTGGTCCCTTCCAGCCCTGACTGTTTCTGTGATTCTATGATTTCATACAAAATCTATCACCATATTAAAAGGAAAAATAGCCTCTTCATGCTAACTGAAATGTCCACTTTCTACCTGAATAGTCTTTTACAGCCTCAAGGTGGCTGACTGGGACATCTGCAGCATTTCTCTCTAATTTATTTCATTATGGTCTCGCTGTCTTTGAGCCACATTTAACACCTCAGCAGGATTATTTTATTTGACAGTTAGCCCTTAAAAAAAAAACAGTCAAGGACCACAAGGATCAGCCAGTTCCAACCCCTCTGCCATGCCCAGGGACACCCTACCCTAGATCAGGCTGCCCACAGCCTCAGCCAGCCTGGCTGCAAACACCTCCAGGGATCTGGCCCCAAACACCTCCCTGGGCAACCCATTCCAGGCTCTCACCACTCTCATGCTCAACAACTTCCTCCTCACATCCACTTTGAATCTCCCCACCTCCAGCTTGGCTCCATTCCCCCTAGTCCTATCACTTCTCTAATCACCTAAAAATTCTCTCCCCAGCTTTTTTTGTAGTTATCTCTTCATGGCCAATGTCAGAAGATGCATTGCTGGCACACAGATTGTTCAGCCTCTTCAAATTAAGCCGGAGCCAGGGTATTTTGCAAATATAGGCTTGATTATACACTGAGGAGGGCAGATGAAAGCAGCCTTGTCTCAGTTCTTGGATCTTGAAAGATGCCTCTCCTTGCAGTGAGCAGTTGAGGGCTGGGATGTTTTATCCCGTGCTGGGTTGGCACACATGAAACTAGAGACAAGGGAAGCTTGGAGCATCCTTCCCATGGCCCTGCTCCCACTGTGCTGCAAAGTCACTGGTTAGGAAGGAGCAGGAAGATGGGATTCATGCTGCCCCTGCCAGGGAAGTTTGTGCCAACCAAGCAGCAGTGATGCCTTATGTGCACGCAGTAATCCCCTTCCAGGTTTTACTTGTCTAATAGGGAGATGCTAGAGAAGAGCAAATGCAGCACAGGTTTTTTGCTCTCTGGGGACTTCACACTCCAGTGAATTCCTCCAGCCCCTGTAGGATCACAGTGTTTTTTTTTCAGCACAGACCTAGAAGGAGCTTCCATTCCAAGGACTTAAAAGCAAGAGAGTAAATAAGCACAGGAAGCCCTTGGGGTTTTTTGGCTGACTGAGGATTTTGCAATGTTGACTGTTGCCTAAGAGCTCCTAAGCTATTCCTTCCCAATAAATGCTGCTTGGTAGGGCTGCCTCTCCTTCCCTGGCCCCCTCTACTTGGCTCACTTACTAAATATTTACAACCAACATAGCATTGCACTTGCTCTTAGCTCTCCTGCCTTGCTGCTCCCGCCGGGGCGTGATCTGATTTTTCAAAGTCCTCCCCTAATTTGCCGTTTGGGTTCTGACGGCTAATTACAGAAAGGAGGGAGGGCTGACAGTGCCTCCAGTTCCCAATTAGCTGAAAGCCACTAAGATCTGCCTAATTGCGGGCAGTCAGGAGAGCATGAGCTGCTTCTGGGAGGCTGCAAATGATGGTTGGAGGATGAGACAACTCTAACCCAGATTGAACTGGCACAGTCCTCCAAGCCTCGTTTCTATGATTCTATGATTCTAGGTGACTTCAAAGGGTGTTTCTCTGCAGACAGGGATGGGCTGATTGAATGTTTTATCCTTTTTCCTTAAGGGAAGACGTTTCCTGCACATTACAATAAAATGGTTCTCTTCATGCATTTTGTTCCCTGTTAACCCAGTTAGTTGAAAGTGTTCAAAGTTAGAAGCATTGCCAATCGTGGAACACCTCGAGTGGAGGTAAAGCAGGCAGCTAGAAGGAAAATGGTTCAGTGCCTCATCACCTATCCCACTCAATATTTCTGGAGCCCCCAACACAAGAAGGGCATGGAACTGTTGGAGCAAGTCCAGAGGAGGGCCTCGAAGATGATAAGAGGTCTTGTAGTGGTTTAGCAGCTCCCTGCCCCCCACACCTTTTATAATACTGGCTAGGACTCAGAAAACACTGGAACTTAATAAATGAAGCTTTATATTTACAGCAATGCACAATATAAAAGCAAATATTTACAAGGTATAACAGATATTTACAGATATATACAATGAAAAGGTAATACAGAAACACCACAGCCCTCCCAGAGACCAAAATCCCCAAGAGGGGTAACCAACCACCCCCTACCACCTTTCCCCCCCTTCTCCAGTCTTATCTCACCACCTGTTGATGCTGCAGATAAGCTGAAGTAGATCAGCCAGGGGGGTTAGGAGTAGAAAGAAGTTAGTAGTTTTACTGAGAATTAGCTACCAAGGCAAAGGGACAAAGGAGACCATGCAGGAGGAGCAGCTGCAGCCCAGAACGTTCAGAAACCATCTCCTATCTGTGTTTTGGGTACAGCACTTTAAAAACAATTTTTTTTTCTTTCTCAGTAAAGCTCTGGGTGCAGTGCCATCCTGTGTTTACCTCTCTCAGCCAATAGTCTTAATTTCTCACTCAAATTCTCCAATTAGCTCAAACCAACACAGTTCTGGAGCACCTCTCCTACAAGGACAGGCTATGAGAATGGGGGCTTTTCAGCCTGGAGAAGAGAAGGCTTCCAGGAGACCTTCCAGTATCTGAAGGGGGCCTACAGGAGGGCTGGGGAGGGACTATTGACAAGGTCTTGTGATGACAGAATGAGGAGTAATGGATTTAAATGGAAGAAGGGAAATTTAAATTAGATGTTGGGAAGAAGTTCTTTACAGTGAGGGTGGTGAAACACTGGCACAGGTTGCCCAGGGAGGTTGTGGCTGCTCCCTCCCTGGAGGTGTTCAAGGCCAGATTGGATGAGGCCCCACTGTTTTAGTGGGAGGTGTCACTGCCTATGGCACAGGGGGGTTGGAACTGGATGATCTTTGAGGTCTCTTCCAACCTAAACCATTCTATGATTCTATGATTCATTATAGGGGGTACCTTTAAGAAAACAGAGTTTTATCCAGACAGCTGCTCTTAGGCTGATTTAGTCTGGTTCACATCTGTGTGTGTGTGTTATAGGATGCACTCTGAGCACTCCCAGGGGCACAGCCTTGCTGCAGGGCTGTTCCTTCCAAGGCAAGCTGAGAAAGAACCGAGTCCTTAAAGTTTGCAGGAGCCCCTGGGGAGCAGTTGTGTTCAGCTGGCAGGGGTTGCTCTTAATATTGGGGAAGGCAGGGTTTAAAAGAGAATAAGCCCACAGGATGCCCTCCCCTGCAGCAGCTGCAGAGAGGCACTCCCAACTCCATGCCAGAGCAGAGGACTAGGGAAGGGGTTCCTCACACCAGTCACAGCCAAGGGTGCAACAGGCTGTATTTTGGAAGGGCTTGCCTGAGTTGTCATTCTCCAAGCAGCTTTATTTATGAAGGGCTAAAGTGATGGGGGCTGGCCCCTTGCTTTTCCCTTTGCCCAGTCTCCTGGCCCAGTATGCCCATCCCTGCACCTCTTGGTCCCATCACAGCTGGACCCCACTTCTGCCCCAGCCCGGTACCTGCTGTCTGAATTTCTCCTCTGCAATTTGGCTTGGTACCTGCAGAGGATGGGCACAATTTGTCACGGGAGGCTCCCACAGTGCCTGGCACGAATTTGCCCCCCAAGTGACCCCAATGAGAGCTGCCAACACGGGGCACAGAACCATCTGCTCACTTGAGCTGCTGGGGGGAGGGCTGGCTGGCTTTGCAGGTGTGGGTTAACTTGCCTAAGTCCCCCGTGGGTGGCATGAGCTGTTGTTTCTTGCAAAACAGTGCCTGAAGACGTGCGGGGAGGCCTCTCGATTCCGCAAGGTGGTCTGCGTGGACCAGAACGAGCGGGTGCAGAGCAGCAGCTACTGCGACGCCAGCAAACGCCCCCGCGAAGCCGAGAGCTGCAGCCTGCCGCCCTGCGAGTACATCTGGATCACCGGCGAGTGGTCCGAGGTGAGCCTCCAGCCCTGCCCCCGCGCACTGCCTGCACACACACTGCCGCACCACGCTCTGCTCCTCCTTCTTCTCCCCATCCTCCTCCTCCTCTTCTTCCTCCTCTTCTTCCTCCTCCTTCTCCTCCTCCTCCTCCTCCTCCTCTTCTTCCTCCTCTTCTTCCTCCTCCTCCTCCTCCT
>VWZI01000954.1:48554-60116 GCA_013396835.1 Psilopogon haemacephalus | reverse complement strand
ACACTGGCACAGGTTGCCCAGGGAGGTTGTGGCTGCTCCCTCCCTAGAGGTGTTCAAGGCCAGGCTGGATGAGGTCTTGAGCGACCTGATCTAGTGGGAGGTGTCCCTGCCTATGGCACAGGGGGGTTGGAACTGGAATGATCTTTGAGGTCTCTTCCAACCTAAACCATTCTATGATTCTAAGGCCAGGTTGGATGAGGCCTTGAGCAACCTGTTCTAGTGGGAGGTGTCCCTGCCTATGGCACAGGGGGGTTGGAACTGGATGATCTTTGAGGTCTCTTCCAACCTAAACCATTCTATGATTCTATGATTCTAAGGCCAGGTTGGATGAGGCCTTGAGCAACCTGTTCTAATGGGAGGTGTCCCTGCCTATGGCACAGGGGGGTTGGAACTGGAATGATCTTTGAGGTCCCTTCCAACCTAAACCGTTCTATGATTCTGTGGCCATTCCTGCACTGCACCATTTGGAGCTGTGAGAATGGCCTGGGGCTGCTGCCACCAGTTAGATGTTCTTGCCCAAGGTCGATGAACTGGGAGGTACTGGGGAAATGCTGCTGGGAACGAGCTCTTGCATCTTTGGTACTGGGCCCAAAAGCAAGATGTGACATCGCAGCCCAAACTGCAGGGCCCTGGTGGTGCCCCAGTGGCTCCAGATACTTGGGGCAGTAGCAGACGAGCAGAACTAGACACAGTTCTGCCCGTGCTGCTGGAGTTCTGTTGCAAGGCTTCACAGGTCCTTTTTGCAGCTCTGCCCGTGATGCAGGGCGCTGGACTTTGCACACAGTGCTTCAGGCACTTGACTTCCTCGGAAGTGGTGGTTATGAAATGCTTTGCAGGCCTTTGCCATCGTTAAAGGAGGTTTAGCAAGGCATAGCTCCCAAGGCTGCACTCATGGGGCCAGCCCAGCCTGGTGCTGGAGAGCAGAGAGCCTTAGGGCTCGCCTTAGCCAAGGTCAATAGAAATGAAACACTTAAATACACAGTTAAAAATATGTTGTTATGTTAGCATGTGGACCTCCGTGCAAGGTTGCTCTTTAACTGTGGCCATTAAGGACCCCCCATGGAAGAGATGGTTAAAAAAAATAAATTCCCCAGTCTTAAAGTGCTTGTTCGCTGCCAAGGAGATTTTGGGCTGAAGTGAGAGGCTTGGAGGCGGGGGGGGAGGGAGTATTTATATCAAGGTTGCGATTCCAAAACCCTGTAGGCAGTAAGAAGAAACGGGTTAAAAAGATGCTACTTGCTTCCCTGGAGGTGATGAGATCCAGCTGCCCTGTCTGCTGGCTTTTTCTCCCCTGTCCCCAAGCGTGGGAGCAGAGAAGGTCGTTGCCCACGGCTGGCACATCGTTGCGGTTCAGCTCGGCCCTCTTCCTGGGATTTTCCAGATGATCCAGGAACTTGAATAGTTCATAAAAGGAGGGAGTAGCCAGATGGACCAATAAAAGGAGCTTGTGGAAAGGCCCAATATATTTTATGAAGAAAGAATGGATCCTCTTAACGTGAGGGCTGTGTCTTGTAAAGTTGTGCAGGGCTGCAGGTTGCTGCCTTTCTGCTCCCGCCGCTCGCTTGGGCTGCACCTGGTAATTCGCTGAACTTGCTTCTTGGCCCCAGCTCTTCCAAGCTCAGGGTGAAATCCTGACCCTGGGGAAGCTGCTGGGAGACACGCCACAAATTTCCCAGGGACCTGGAAAATGATCTTCTGTCTGTGTGGTGGTTCAACAGCTCCCCATCCCCTGAGAAAGAAAAAAAAAAATGTTTTTAAGTATTGTACCCAAAACATTAGATATTCAGATGGTTTCTGACCACTCTGGCTGTGGCTGCTTCTCTTTGCATGGTCTCCTTTGTCTCTGCCTTGGTAGCTAATTCTCAGTAATACTACTAACTTCTTTCCTGCTACTAACCCCCCTGGCTGATCTACTGCAGCTTATCTGCAGCATCAACAGGTGGTGAGATAAGATTGGGGAAGGGGGAAAAGGTGGTAGGGGGTGGTTGGTTACCCCTCTTGGGGATTTTGGTCTCTGGGAGGGCTGTGGTGTTCCTGTATTAACTTTTCATTTTATATGTTTGTAAATATCTGTGATACCTTGTAAATATCTGCTTGTATATTGTGCATTGCTGTAAATATAAAGCTTCATTTATCAGCTTCCAGTGTTCTGAGTCCTAGCTGGGGTTTATATCAAAAGGGGGGGGGGGGGGCAGGTAACTGCTTAAACCACTACACGCCCCCCACACTTGAAAATAACCCAGGCTAGGACTCAGTCGGCTGGAAGTTAATAAATGAAGATTTACATTTACAGCTTTGCACAATATATAAGCAGATATTTACAATGTATAACAGATATTTACAGATATATACAGTGAAAAGGTAATACAGAAACACCACAGCCCTCCCAGAGATCAAAATCCCTAAGAGGGGTAAGCAACCACCCCTTACCACCTTCCCCCCTTCCCCAATCTTATCTCACCATCTGTTAATGCAGCAGATAGGTGAAGGTAAATGGGCCAGGGAGATTAGCAGCAGGGAAGAAGTTAGTGAAATTATTCAGATCCAGCTAGGAAAGGCAGGGAGAAAAGAGCCATGCAGGGTCAGCCACAGCCCAAAGCAGTCTGACTTATCTATATTTGGGTTACAACTCTTAAAACATTTTTTTTTCTTTCTCAGTAAAGCTATAAGTAGCATCATCAATGTTTGCCTTTCTCAGCCTATAATCTAATTTCTCATTCAAATCCTCCAATTACTTCAAACCAGCACAGTCAGAGACCTGCACTGAGAGTCTTAAACTACGAACTGTCTGGCCTTTGCAGAGTGTTTTAGGTGAGGTGAAATGCAGCTTGGCATCTTCTTAATGGCCTCTTTGGTGGCACCAACTGCACCTAGAAGGCCATCATTTGGCTTGACTGTGGTTCTTGCTGGGAAAAATGTTCACCTGATCCAAGAAAAGTTAAGCCACTTAGATGTGAGCAATGGATGAGCTTGAAGTGGTGGAGTGGTGCATGAGCATGCAGCATTTTCTAACCATAGAATCATGGAACTGTAGAATGGTTTAGGTTGGAAGTTGTGCCCCCAGCACAGGAGGGACATGGAACTGTTGGAGAGAGTCCAGAGGAGGGCCATGAAGATGCTCAGAAGGCTGGAGCAGCTCTGTTATAAGGACAGGCTGAGGGATTTGGGGCTTTTCATCCTGGAGAAGAAAAGACTTCAAGGAGACCTTATAGCAACCTTCCAATATCTGAAGGGGGCTACAGGAGGGCTGGGGCGGGACTATTGACAAGGTCTTGTAATGACAGGAGAAGGAGGAATGGGTTCAAACTGGCAAAGAGGAGATTTAAATGGTATGTTAGGAGGAAGTTCTTCACAGTGAGGGTGGTGAGACACTGGCACATGTTGCCCAGGGAGGTTGTGGCTGCTCCCTCCCTGGAGGTGTTCAAGGCCAGGCTGGATGAGGTCTTGAGTGACCTGATCTAGTGGGAGGTGTCCTTACTTATGGTAGGAGGATGGAACTGGCTGATCTTTGAGGTCCCTTCCAACCTAAACCATTCTATAATTCTCTCTATGACCTGAAAGCTCATCCAGTTCCAACCCCCCTGTGCCATAGGCAGGGAACCCATGGTAACCCAACGAGTGAAATTTCAGCCCAGCACAGAGGGAAAGCAGAAGTCTCAATGAATGATTTAGATCCCCCCCCCTCAATCTGTTGAAGCAGAGAGCTCAGGTGGATTTCAGGCACCATTCATAGCTGCAGAAACCTCCTGTCCCTGCACTACCCTGAAGGCTGTAGGATGGGGAAGCAGCGGATGAGACACAGCATCCCTGTATGCTGAACCCCTTCATGTCACTGAAGGGACCAGCAGGGAGTTGCAGGAGAGAATAAAACGTGGATCTTGTTACTGATTCAACACTTGATAGGTCTGTGCACAGAAGTGTCTGTGGCTTTGACCTTGGCGCTGCCCAACCTGTGAGGTTTTCAGCTGAATCTTTTTAGTATTCGCCTCATGCAGTTTGAGCTTATTCTGATGGACTACAGAGATGTGGTTGGTGTCGAAGTTAGGCTGGGATTTCTTAGCTGATAAAACGTTGATATCATTCTTCTATCTTGGCCCCAAAGGGCAGAGCTGCAGTGCTCAGCTCATCTTATGAGATCTGTGCCTTTTTTTGCTCTGGCAGGTTCTGAGAAGGGTCTCTGCTGCTCGCAGACTTCAGAATGTGGCAAAGTCCTGATTTCTGACCTGCACTTAAAATTATCTGGCTTCAAATCCAGCCTCTCTGCTCCTAAATGCTGAACAGAAACACATTTTGGACTGTACCCCCTTTGTGAAGTGATTGCAGAGACAATGCCTGACAATTTGTGGCCTTTCACTGAGCCAGGGGTGGGCTGACCCTGACTGCAATCAGCTTCAAGAGAAGGGTCCAGATTTTAAGGAACCAGTGTGTGGTGCAGAAAAAAGGCTGGAGGGCAGGGATGGCATCCAGAGAGACCTGGACAGGCTGGAGAGGTGAGCACAAGCCAACCTCAGGAGGTTCAACAAGGCCAAGTGCAAGGTCCTGCAGCTGGGTCGAGGCAATGCCAAGCACAAATCCAGGCTGGGCAGTGAGTGAGTGGAGAGCAGCCCTGAGGAGAGGGACTTGGGAGTGCTGGTGGAGGAGAAGCTGAAGATGAGGCAGCAGTGTGCACTTGCAGGGCAGAAAGGCAAGCAGAGGCTGGGCTGCAGTAGGAGCAGTGTGGGCAGCAGGGCCAGGGAGGTGATTCTCCCCCTCTGCTGTGCTCTGCTGAGAGCCCACCTGGAGAACTGCATCCAGTGCTGGAGCCCCTGGGACAAGAGGGATGTGGAGATGCTGGAGGTGTGCAGAGAAGGGCCCCGAGGATGCTGAGAGGGCTGCAGCACCTCTGCTGTGAGCACAGCCTGAAAGAGTTGGGGCTGTGCAGGCTGGAGAAGAGGAGGCTCCCAGGTGACCTTCTTGTGACCTTATCTGAAGGGGCCTGCAAAAAAGCTGTGGAGGAACTTTTGAGGCTATGAGGGAGTGAGAGGACTAGGGAGAATGGAGCAAAGCTGGAGGTGGGGAGATTGAGATTGGATGTGAGGAGGAAGTTGTTGAGCATGAGAGTGGTGAGAGGCTGGAATGGGGTGCCCCTGCAGGGAGGTGTTTGGGGCCACGTTGCTGGAGGTGTTTTTGGCCAGACTGGCAGAGGCTGTGGGCAGCCTGATCCAGGGAAGGGTGTCCCTGGGCATGGCTGGGGGGCATTGGAACTGGAAGATCCTTGTGGTGCCTTCCAATCCTGATTGTTTCTATGATTCTCTGAATTCCCAGTTAAGGTCAAGAGAGTTTACCTTTGGAGACAGCTTGGTCATTCCCAGCCCCGGGGAGTTGACTGTGCTGAGCTCTCTCACTTGCTGGGGGTGTTCAGCTCCTCTTTGGCTTTACAGAGGTGTGACAGTGTGTGCTGGTTTGAACTAATTGGAGGATTTGAATGGGAAATTAGACTACTGGCTGAGAAAGGAAAATACTGATGATGCTACCTTACTCATAGATTTATTGAAAAAGAAAAAAAAAATGCTTAAGAGTTGTAACCCAGAGATAAAACAGAGCTACTTGAGCTGTTAAAACTTCTTGAGCTACTCTGGCTGCTGCATCTCTCTCCCTTCCTAGCTGGATATGAATAATTTCACTGACTTCTTTCCTGCTGCTAATCCCTCTGGCACATCTACCTTCACCTATCTGCTGCATAAGACAGATAGTGAGGGGTCTGGGTAGATGAGAAGCTCAACATGAGCCAACAGTGTGCACACACAGCCCAGACAGCAACTGTGTGCTGGGCTGCATCAAAAGAAGCATGGCCAGCAGGGCAAGGGGATTCTGCCCCTTTACTCTGCTCTCCTCAGACCCCACCTGCAGCACTGTGTGCAGCTCTGGAGCCCCCAGCACAAGAAGGACATGGAACTGCTGGAGAGAGTCCAGAGGAGGGCCACAAAGATGCTCAAAGGGCTGCAGCAGCTCTGCTATGAGGACAGGCTGAGGGAGTTGGGGCTTTTCAGCCTGGAGAAGAGAAGGCTGCCAGGAGACCTTATAGCAACCTTCCAGTATCTGAAGGGGGCTACAGGGAGACTGGGGAGGGTCTTGTAATGACAGGATGAGAAGGAATGGGTTCAAACTGGCAGAGGGGAGATTTAAATGGCATGTTAGGAGGAAGTTCTTTGCAGTGAGGGTGATGAGACATTGGCACAGGTTGCCCAGGGAGGTTGTGGCTGCTCCCTCCCTGGAGGTGTTCAAGGCCAGGCTGGATGAGGTCTTGAGCATCCTGAACTAGTGGGAGGTGTCCCTGCCTATGGCACAGGGGGGTTGGAACTGGATGATCTTTGAGGTCTCTTCCAACCTAAACCATTCTATGATTCTATAAGATTGGGAGGGGGGAAGGTGGTAGGGGTGGTTAGAGACCTCTCTTAGGGACTTGGATCTCTGGCAGGGCTGTGGTGTTTCTGTATTACCTTTTCACTGTGTATATCTGTGATACATTGTAAAGATCTGCTTGTATATTGTGCAAAGCTGTAAATATAAAGCTTCCTTTAATAACTTCCAGCCGACTGAGTCCTAGCCTGGGTTATTTGAAAGTGTGGAGGGCAGGGAACTGCCAAACCACTACACAGTGTGGCGATGCTCAAAAACCCAGGCAGTAGGTCTGGATGATGCAGTGTGCTGACTGCCCTGCTTTTGCCTACTCAGCCCCTTCCTCTGAGCTATCTCCGAGGCGAAAGTTGCTTTTTTTTTTTTTTGAAGTTTGGCTGCCACTCTCTCTTCCCCCACGGCCACCTTTGGAGGTGAACAATGGCTGGGTTTGGCAGGAGCTGCTTTATTCCTTGCTTGTGAGCGTCGTGATCTCGGCTGTCTGCGGTCTGCGTGAGGCTCCGTATTAGAGCTGCTTTGATGTCTGCACTGATACATCTTAAGACATCTTAGAAGGATTTTATGCAGTAGCCCTGAGGTGCTTGCACAGAAAAAGGTGCTTTAGATGTGTAAATTTTGTTTGAGGACAGATTTTTTTTTTTTTTTCCTCTCTCTGGGTTCAGGAAAAGGCAGCAAAAAAAAAAAAAAAAAGAAAAAAAAAAGTAGCATTTAATTAAAGTTTGTAAAGATTTGGAAGTGAATTGCTGTAAACATAAAAGACATAATCAAATGCCTACCTAATCCTCACCTTACAGGCATATTAAATGTAGAAAGAATATAATGTGCTGGAGACTAGGATGGAAAGGTGGTGAGGATTTGGAGGCAGATCTTTTGTAGCTGGAGCAGCTGAATTATTTTACTTCAGGCTCGGAGATTTAAATACCTACATTTTATAGATAAGCATGAACCAAGCCCATTTCTCAGTTGCATCATTCCACTAAGTCCCTTTAGCTACGGATCCACACAGCCTTGCAGTGCCTGATACAACGCAGCGCCTTGTCCTGAGCGTGGGTGGGATGGGGCCCAGCCCTTGGTCCTTCACGGAGCAGGGTGCTCCTCTGAGTTGGATAGGTCCTCAGAGAATCATAGAATGGATTAGGTTGGAAGAGACCTCAAAGATCAGCCAGTTCCAACCCCCCTGTGCCATAGGCAGGGACACCTCCCACTAGAACAGGTCGCTCAAGACCTCATCCAGCCTGGCCTTCAACACCTCCAGGGAGGGAGCAGCCACAACCTCCCTGGGCAACCTGTGCCAGTGTCTCACCACCCTCACTGTGAAGAGCTTTCTCCTAACATACTATTTAAATCTCCCCTCTGCCAGTTTGAACCCATTCCTTCTCATCCTGTCATTACAAGTCCCTCCCCAGTTTCCCTGTAGGCTCCCTTCAGATACTGGAAGGTTGCTATAAGGTCTCCTGGAAGCCTTCTCTTCTCCAGGCTGAAAAATCCCAACTCTCTCAGCCTGTCCTCATAGCAGAGCTGCTGCAGCCCTCTGATCATCTTTGTGGCCCTCCTCTGGACTCTCTCCAGCAGTTCCATGTCCTTCTTGTGTTGGGGGCTCCAGAACTGCACACAGTACTCCAGGTGGGAGTATTTGGCTTTGGGTAAAAAGCAGGCTTTGTTCTGTGGTTTAGGTGTGATTCCTGTTGTTTCAGGGTGTCATGATCTGTGTGGAAATTGGTGATACTCTCTTGGTGCAAAAAGAAGATTGAGGTGTCACCAAAAACCCCAGGGAGTTCTACATCTCACAGTGCTTTGCTGGAACACAAACAGTAGAGCTCTGCTTTCATGGGGACCAAGGCTTGGAGATGTGGGATGGGGAGAGGGGATGCCATGGACACCAAGGTGGTGGTAATGCTGCCTAGAGGAGCAGAGCTGGTCGCAGAGGATTGCCCTTGCTGCTAGAATCAAGAAAACAGCAAAAAAAAATTAACTCATCCTCTAAATGGCAAGAGGAGTAAAAGAGCCTGGGCAAAAGGGAAGAAGATGAAGCAGCCCAGAAAACCAACCAGAGCCATGGCTGCATCAGGAGAAATATGACCAGCAGGGCCAGGGAGGTGATTCTCCCCCTCTACTCCTGGTGAGATCCCACCTGGATCCAGTTCTGGAGCCCCTGGGAAAAGAGGGATGTGGACATGCTGAAGGTGTGCAGAGAAGGGCCCCGAGGATGCTGAGAGGGCTGCAGCACCTCTGCTGTGAGCACAGCCTGAAAGAGTTGGGGCTGTGCAGGCTGGAGAAGAGGAGGCTCCCAGGTGACCTTCTTGTGGCCTTCCAGGATCTGAAGGGGGCTATAGAAAACTGGGGAGGGACTTTTTAGGGTGTCAGGGAGCAACAGGACATAGGGGAATGGAGCAAAGCTGGAGGTGGGGAGATTCAGATGGGATGTGAGGAGGAAGTTGAGCATGAGAGTGGTGAGAGGCTGGAATGGGTTGCCCAGGGAGGTGTTTGTGGCCAGATCCCTGGAGGTGTTTTTGGCCAGGCTGGCAGAGGCTGTGGGCAGCCTGCTCTTGGGTAGGGTGTCCCTGGGCATGGCAGGGGGGTTTGGAACTGGCTGAACCTTGTGGTCTCTTCCAACCCTGACTGATTCTAAGTACTTGGTGACAGAGCTATAAGGTGCCCAGTTAAGGGTAAAATCAGTCCTGTGTCTTCTGCTGCAGGGCCCCATGGAAACGAGGAGGGCTTTTCTTTTTCTGTTGAATCGGGCTCTGTGCCAGGTGAAAGAAAACATTTTCCCAACACCAAATGGAAACATG
The DNA here is from genome assembly GCA_013396835.1 of Psilopogon haemacephalus. NCBI lineage: Eukaryota > Metazoa > Chordata > Aves > Piciformes > Megalaimidae > Psilopogon > Psilopogon haemacephalus. Next base: position 50,928 of record VWZI01000954.1, on the reverse strand, counting down.
CAAGGCAGACGTCTTAAATGAACTGTTAAAGGAGTAGAGCTGTGAAAAGAATATGTTTGCTGTGCGCTGGGGTTATGCATTTAGCAGATTTTTGACTATATGCGACCTTTGCAGTCTGCAGACAGAGAAACCTACTGCAGGAACTCAAACTGTACTCGTGGCTGAAGGCAAAGGCTGGGATGCTGTTGCCTGTTCCTTGCCTGGGCTTTGCTTTAGGGAGGAATGGACAATATCTTTCTGTCCTCCCCCAAAGCCTTGCTGTGGGTTTTTGGGTTTTTTTTTCCCTTTCCCCTCTAGCCCTCTCCGTGCTCATTCTGCAGATCATTGGCAGCTCTCCTTGTGCTTCAAAATAAGCCAGGCTAAGAAGTGTGATTTGCGATTCAGAGATTTTTGATTACACCCACGTCCTATATTTACTGCCGTTTAAATCGGCTGCCTTTAGCTTCAGATGGGCTTCTTCTGAGCAAGGGGGGAAAAAAAACTTGACTCTGTTGCTAACTGTTGCTAAGGGGAAAGGAAGATATTTATTCATCAGGGCACTTCTTCAGCGCCGCAAGGCTGGTAGTCATGGAGGAGCGCAAGGAAAAGAAACCCTTCTGCGTCTAAGCCCTTTCTGTTGTTACTGTTGGGCTCTCGCCATATCTACTGATGGTCAGCAGATGTCTTTGTTTCCCCCTCCCCAGCATCGTGCATCTAGGAGTAGAGGTGCAGCTCGGGTTGTGGTGCAGTGCAGCTTGAGTTGTAGTGCAGTGCAGCTGGTCCCTGAGCCTGCCCTGAAACCCAGAGGATCCCCGGAAAGATCTCCAGGGCTTCAACGAGTCCTCTGTCCCATAGGTTTTACGAGGCTGCGGCGCTTTGTAGATACGTTTCCCCGTAGCCTCTCTAAAGAGCCTTTGTAGTCCTTGGCTTCAGTATGTTCCTTTTTTTTTTTTCTTTTTTACAATCCCCATCAAATCAGCACCGCTAAGAGCCAAAAACGCCGCACGTGGCTGCGTTCCCCTCCCCGAGCCGCTGCCGCTGGGGGCCGCGGGGCAGTGCCGTTGGCTGGCTGTCGCCGAGGTAAGAGGTTTTCCTTTCAGCTGTCATAGCAACGAGAAAATATTGGTTTGACGGAGAGAAAATTAAAAATTAAGATTGTCTCTTTCCTAGTAAGCGAATTGCTCGCCCCTGGGAACATCTCAATCGCTCTGGTCGGGGTAGATATCTTCGTAAGGACCTCTGCGGGTTTCCGAAGCGGAATCTGCGAGTGCCTCCTGCCACATAGTGCCCTGCTGGGTTTCGTAGGATCAGCCAGGGCTAGAAGGGACCGCAAGGATCATCTAGTTCCAACCCCTGCCATGCCCAGGGACACCCTACCCTAGAGCAGGCTGCACTCAGCCTCTGCCAGCCTGGCCAAATACACCTCCAGGGATCTGGCCCCAAACACCTCCCTGCAGGGGCAACCCATTCCAGGCTCTCACCACTCTCATGCTCAACAACTTCCTCCTCACATCCAATCTGAATCTCCCCACCTCCAGATTTACTCCATTCCCCCTAGTCCTGTCACTCCCTGACACCCTAAAAAGTCCCTCCCCAGTTTTCTATAGCCCCCTTAAGATCCTGGAAGGCCACAAGAAGGTCTCCTGGGAGCCTCCTCTTCTGCAGAGTGAACAGCCCCAACTCTTTCAGTCTGTCCTCATAGCAGAGGTGCTGCAGCTCTCTGATCTGTAGAGCATCCTGTGAATGTGAGTTTTGTTTAATGTTAGGCTTAGGTTGAAGAACTTCCTTGGCAAAGCTTCCTCAGTGCTCTTCACCTGCTAGAGCTTGAGGGGAAAAAAAACAGGTCCAACTAGTGTCTGGATGCAAAAAGGATGACTCCTCAAATGTAGCATTTGTGTTCTTTCTGCAAAAGAGCCCAAACAAATAGGTGTGCAAAGAGTAATTTGGTGGTTTATGGAATGCTCTGGTTCTTGGAACACCAAGCTCAGTGCAACCTGAGAGCAGAAGGGAGGTGAGTCAGGTGAATGGGAGGGTTTGTTGCTGGGAAGAGGAGTACGATGTGAACGTCTCTCTGAAACTCTCTCACACTGAAGTTATTTCCAGCTGGGGGACCTTGTAAGTCAAGAGTGATTTCTGGGGGTTAGGTGGCCCCAAATGCCTTTCTGTCCCATGAGTTGCCAGTTCTGCTTTTGGGCTCACGCAATCTTTTGGCATCCACAGCATCACTTAACTGCAGCTCGGTGCAGGTGCTTGGGATTGCTTTGAACCAGGTAGCACATGGAAGCTCAAGCAACTCCGACCTGTTTCCCCTGTGGCAGATTTACTACAGCCCAACTGGTTCTCTCATCAGTTTATCTGTCAGACTCTTAATTGCTAAGGAAAAGGCTTTTTTTTT
>VWZI01000954.1:0-23222 GCA_013396835.1 Psilopogon haemacephalus | reverse complement strand
TTTTTTCTCTGGTGGTGGGGAAAACCTCAAAGCCTGCTGTTGAGTTTCTGTCTAGAGCCAGAAAAGGAAAATCAGCTTGAGGTAATCTGAAAAGCTCTTCCAGCCTTGGTTTTAAGAAGAATCAGTGAAAGCAGATTCTGCTGTGGCATTAGTTTAGTTTTCAAAGCAGCAGCACATCGATGGTGGAGGGAGTCTATCCGTACTTGCTTAGCACTGAAGCGTGGCTGTGAGCTCCCAGGGGAGGTGTATGCCTGCCCCCACACCTTGCAGCTGCCACAGTGCTGCTGGTCACACCTGCCAGCACTTCAGCATCATTTCACTTACCTTTTCCAACAGCTCCAAAGCAAACTGTTTGCCAGCTTTGCCCTCACATCTCCCAAAGGTGTTAGCAGGGATCACGTTTACTCATGTGTGGGCTACACCTGCCTGCTGGCTGTGGGGCAGGCTGTGGATGTAGTCTACCTGGACTTCAGCAAGGCCTTTGACACTGCCATATTAAAGTCCTGGCAAAGCCTGCAGCTTGGGCTAAGAACTGGCTGGAGGGTGGTGGTGAATGGAAGCCACCTCCAGCTGGCAGCTGGCACTAGTGGTGTGCCTCAGGGATCAGTGCTGGGCACAGTCCTGTGGTCTCTTCCAACCTGGCTTATTCTGTTCTGTTCTGTTCTGTTCTGTTCTGTTCTGTTCTATTCTATTCTATTCTATTCTATTCTATTCTATTCTATTCTATTCCATTCTATTCTATTCTATTCTATTCCGTTCTATTCCGTTCCATTCCATTCTATTCTATGCTGTGTTATTCTATTCTATGCTATGCTATTCTATTCTATGCTATGCTATTCTATGCTATTCTTATTTTTCAGGATGGGCTCAGTCAATTCACTGGGTGTTAAAGCATGGAAGGAGCAGGATTGTTTCGTTTGCCAGAGGGCCATGCATGTGTTATCCTCCAGTAAAACACAACAATGAATGGTTGAGGGAATGTTACAAGGATTTTAATGACTTTTCCCAGGTGCTTTTGTCCATGTCCTGCTTTTGGTTAGGTCTAATGGACCTGTAAAAGCAAGGAGACTCAACAAAGCCATACATGAGCAGCTCGGGGCTTTCTAACAGGGAAGGACAGAGCTGCTGTGAGGCTTCCCAAAGCAAAACTGCTAAGCCAATTCATGAGTCTTTGGTTTCAGTTAAAATTTTGCATCCCAGCCAGCTGAGCACTGTGATTGCCCTGGGGAGAGAACATGGCCCTGGTTTGGGGTGTGATGAACAAGGTCTCGATTTATCCCTCAGGGGTGGTTTTTGTCCAACAAGCATCCCACATGGGAGCACCAGTGGGAGCCAGGCAGCTGAGCTGCAGGGGCCATCTGCATCCTTGTCACGTTTTGGTGGTGTACTGAAAGCTTCCTTTTCTTCTTTGCCTTCCCTCCCCCCCAACCCCCCCCCTCTCCTTTTTCTTTCCTATTTTGCTATTCTTCAGCCCCCTCTTTTAATTTAATAGGGCTGTTTCCACTTGATCATTTCCCAGAAAAGAGTTGCTAAAGCAAAATTTCTCCTTGTTTTGGCTGTGCTGTGTGATCACTCTGTCTGCTAGGTCCTCCCTCATCAGCTGAGGTGCTGGGTCAACACTCCGCACCGACTCAGCTGTGCCATTTAGCACTTCATTTTAAATGGGATATTAAAGATTCTCATTTTCAGGTCAAGAGATGCCTTATTTAATTCAGCAGTTAGTTTTCAGTGACCCCGGAGAGCTCACAGAACTTTGGAAAGGCTCAGGTCTCCTGTCAGTTTGGCATCCAGATGTTAATTACAGATTAGCCAGACAGCAACGCTGATGAGCCTGTTCCCACCCGTAAATGCTTATGAAGAAAGAATGAGAGTCTTGGCTGCAGCCTTCAGCTTATGTGAACCCATATACCTCTGAAATCGACGTGCAAATCCACATGTCACCAGCATACATTTGCAATGTATTTAACATGTGTGCTGCAGGAGCTGGAAATAAGGGAATCCAAGTGCAATTTGGAGCGCAGACGCTGTCGGTCCAGCTGCATTTATCATCCTCCCCCTCATGTGTGCAGCTCTGGAGGACATGGAACTGTTGGAGCCAGTCCAGAGGAGGGCCATGAAGATGATCAGAGGGCTGAAGCACCTCTGCTATGAGGACAGGCTGAGAGAGTTGGGGCTCTTTCAGCCTGGAGAGGAGAAGGATCACAGGATCACAGGACGTTAGGGGTTGGAAGAGACCCAAAGAGATCATCGAGTCCAACCCCCACTACCAGGGCAGGTCCAGACAATCTAGCTCAGGTCACACAGGAACACATCCAGACAGGCCTTGGAAGTCTCCAGAGAAGGAGACTCCACAACCTCTCTGGACAGCCTGTGCCAGTGCTCTTAGGATGCTTTACAGTCAAGAAGTTCCCCCTTGTCTTGAGGCAGAATCTCTTCTGCGACAACTTACACCCACTTATCCTTGTCCTGTCCTGAGCAGAGTCTGCCCCCTCCCTCCCTCCCTGCTTCTGACCAGCCCTCAGATATTTATAGATGTTTATTAAATCCTCTCTAAGTCTTCTCTTTTCCACACTAGAAAGTCGCAAGTCACTCAGTCTCTCCTCATAAGTCATGCCCTCCAGTCCTCTAACCATCCTTGGAGCCCTACCATCCTCGTAACCCTAAGGCTTGGAGGAGACCTTATAGTAGCCTTCTAGTATCTGAAGAGGGCTACAGGAGGGCTGTGGAGGGAATATTCACAAGGTCTTGTAATGACAGGATGAGGAGTAATGGGTTTAAACTGGCAGAGGGGAGTTTTAAATGGGATGTTGGGAGGAAGTTGTTTGCAGTGAGGGTGATGAGACACTGGCACAAGTTGCCCAGGGAGGTGTTCAAGGACCAGGTTGGGTGAAGCCTTAAACAACCTGTTCTAGTGGGAGGTATCCCTGCCTATGGCAGGTGGGGTTGGAACTGGCTGAGCTTTGAGGTCCCTCCTAACCTAAACCATTCTGTGAGTCTTTCTATCATTTGTGATTTTGAGTGTGGGCTGCTGTTGGACAGATGATGGTGGTTTCATGGGTGGTGCTGTTTGGGTGTTTAGTTGCAGTGCAGCTGTCTGGGGCAGTGATATGAACTTTGAATTTTTTTTTTTTTTCTCATAATACTGTTATTCTACTGTTGGTGTTTCTGGCACGATGGAAGTAGAATGTCCTCGTGCACGTGATATTGTTACATAGAATCATAGAATGGTTTAGGTTGGAAGGGACCTCAAAGATCATCCAGTTCCAACCCCCTGTGCCATAGGCAGGGACACCTCCCACTAGAACAGGTCGCTCAAGGCCTCATCCAGCCTGGCCTTGAACACTTCCAGGGAGGGAGCAGCCACAGCCTCCCTTGGCAACCTGTTCCAGTGTCTCACCACCCTCACTGTGAAGAGCTTCCTCCGAACATCCCGTTCAAATCTCCCCTCTGCCAGTTTGAACCCATTTCCCCTTGTCATGTCATTACAAGACCTTGTGAATAGTCCCTCCCCAGCCTTCCTGTAGGCCCCCTTCAGATACTGGAAGGTTACTATAAGGTCTCCTGGCAGCCTTCTCTTCTCCAGGCTGAAAAGCCCCAACTCCCTCAGCCTGTCCCCATAGCAGAGCTGCTGCAGCCCTCTGAGCATCTTCATGACCCTCCTCTGGACTAGCTCCAACAGTTCCATGTCCTTCTTGTGGTGGGGGCTCCATTGCAGACGGTTGTGGCCCAAGACTGTCTGCTTTTACCAGGATGTTCCTTAATGAGAAACATCTCCATTGATGCACTCCAATTTTCATAATTGCATGCTCAGTGACTACCAATTGCATGCTCATTTCAGCAGATGGATCTCCACCATTTCCACACATCTGCTGCAGTTCGTGTTTAATAGGATCCTTCGTTCGGTCGCAAGGCTTGGGAGGAGTTCAGGAAGCCCAATCTGCAGGGAGAAAGAAGGGAATAATAAATTTTGCAGGAAGTCTGTGTGCTGTGTTTAAGGTACAGGCACTGCTAACTGCTTTTTCAGACACCAGCACAACCCAGGCTATTACACATCAGCTCATGACAATGTGATGCTGCAGCTGATTTCTTCCACCGCCTCTTCCTGCGTGCGTGGCCATAGCCAGGGTCCCAGACATGCACAATTACTCACACAAGTCAATGCAGCCAACCTTTGGGGTGTGAGGCTGGGCTAAGGGACCTTGCATGAACTCTTCTTGGGGTTTTTTTTTTGTGCTTAGCCCATTGAAATATTGACTTTGTATCTCGTGCACAAGTAGTTTAGCAACAGGCTACCGGCGTTATACCGTTCCCTGCTCTTGAAAAGAGATTTGCAAGGTGTTAACCATTCATCAGAGACTTACTATTGAATTCTGCGCTTGTTCAATGTTCCCAGCTGCTGTTGGCTTTGAGTCTTCCTGAGACACATTGCAGAAATCACTCTCTTCTACAGTAATCATTGTAGCAGGGAATATCTTGGCCCCAGCTGCTTTCTGACACCATCCGTTACTCCTCAGGCTTGTGCATTGCTGCACGAGCATTTTGGCTGCCTGCTGGTATCTCAAGCACTGCTTTGCACGCAGGTGAGCAGAGTCATTTAAAAATGCTTTTACTGGTGCTGTATTAATCATAGAGCATGAAAACTGAGTCTTATGGCTGTCCTGTGATAGCCTTCAGTTGGGTTTTTAGAAGGCAGCTGTGCAATTCGCAGTTGGGCTGTTGATAAAGATGCCCAGCAGTACCCTGCAGCGGCTGCAGCATTTTGGCTGCCTGCTGGTATCTCAAGCACTGCTTTGCACGCAGGTGAGCAGAGTCATTTAAAAATGCTTTTACTGGTGCTATATTAATCATCGAGCATGAAAACTGAGTTTTATTGCCATCCTGTGATAGCCTTCAGTTGGGTTTTTAAAAGGCAGCTGTGCAATTTGCAGCTGGGCTGTCGATAAAGATGCCCAGCAGTATCCTGCAGCGGCTGCAGTGATTTGTTTTGAGCGCCTCTCCGGATTTCACATGGTTTGATAAACATGCTCGGTCTATCATCCCTCCCTCTCTGTTTCCTGCAGTGATAATGGGTTGTAGAGAACCTTAATAAGCAAATTCAGGCCGATCCATCAAATAACCAAGTTGAAAGACATCACCGTGTCTTTCTCCCGCTCGGCAAACAGATGCGAGATGTTAGGGGGCTGCGAGTCACAGACCTGCACGAATTTAATAGGGAGCTCCTTGTCATTCCCAGGGCCTTTGCCTGGAGTTGTAAAATAAATTATCTTTGAGCAATTTTAATATTTCATGAAACCCTCGCGAAGCGACGGCGTTCCGGGCAGATTAATACAAAAGCTATAAAATTCACATGTGCCATATGTTGTGTGAGCACCCAAGGGGGCGCCTGGGATTCTCAACGTCAATATCATTTTGCTGTTGGCTTCGGCAGTGATTCATGGCACGTTCATCCCTGGTGAGAACCTTGATGGTGCGAGCGGCGTTCCTTTGGTGTGCGTTGGCTCTGTGCAATTGGGGTTTTTTGGCCAGACTCGTGAAAAACTGCCACACGTGGTGTTTCCTGGCTCTTTCAGGCAGCGTAAGCTCTGCGTGGCGTCAGGGTACCGCTCTGGCATGCAGATGTGGCCAAGAGCCACCATCCCCTCCCCACCGTATCCACAGAACAGGCTGCTGCCTCACCGCTGTGCCAAAGTCTCCTTCACTCTGGGTTAAATAGCCAGGCTCAATTACACCTGGGTGGTGCTTTGCTGCAGACCTGTGCTCTTGTGGTGGTTTGGCAGTTCCCTGCCCCAAAATAACCCAGGCTAGGACTCAGTGGGCTGGAAGTTAATAAATGAAGCTTTATATTTACAGCAATGCACGATATACAAGCAGATATTTACAACGTATAACAGATATTTACAACGTATAACAGATATTTACAATGTATAACAGATATTTACAATGTATAACAGATATTTACAACGTATAACAGATATTTACAATGTATAACAGATATTTACAACGTATAACAGATATTTACAACGTATAACAGATATTTACAATGTATAACAGATATTTACAATGTATAACAGATATTTACAATGTATAACAGATAACAGATATTTACAATGTATAACAGATATTTACAGATATATAAAAGGCAATACAGAAACACCACAGCCCTCCCAGAGATCAGAATCCCTAAGAGGGGTTTCTAACCACCTGTGCTGGTTTGAACTAATTGGAGGATTTGAATGAGAAGTTAGACCATAGGCTGAGAAAAGAAAACACTGATGATGCTACTGCACTCATAGCTTTACTGAGAAAGAAAAAAAATGTTGATGCTTTGAGGAGTTCCCCAGGAGTTTCAGTGTGCTGGGCTCCCCTGCAGCACCTTCATTCTGCAACCTGCAGCAATGACTCCTGTGTCCTGGGATAACCTGTTGCTACAGCTGGCAGGGAAATGATGGCATGGCTTGGGCTGGGTTGCTCACTGGAGAGCCAAACTCACCCCTGAAGAGGGACACCTTTTGTGCTGGCACAGCTTCAGGAGTTCATTCGTTGCACAAGGCGCTGTCGGGTCACAGGGGTGTTTGAGAAGCACAGAAGGTTTTGGGTTGGAAAGGACTTTCAAAGGTCACCTAGTCCAATCACCCCTGCACTGATTAGAATTATCTTGATGCACTTTTAACCTGCAGCTCACGGAATGGTTTTAAAACCCCTGTCCCACAGGCTTTCCTGCCTGCTGGTTTTTAGTACTCTTTAACAGCAAGCACAACTCCGTGTGCAGTTTTCTTTCCTGATATTTAACCTGGCAGCCTGGTGTCCTTCCTAAGGAACAAATATTTATTTGTGAAATGCTCAGTCTTCAGTTTCTCAGGCAGCTGCTTGTGCTCTAAAAACGCAGTCTCATGCTGCAAAAGGAATGCTGATGTAGTTATTACTTAGGAAAGGGATGATTACTTGGCAACTTACTCATATTTTTGTAGGAAAGCAGACACAGGATACGAATCTAGAGGCCAGGAGAAGTGCAGTTGCGTTGGACAGTATTTTGTACCCTCTGCACTCTGATTTCACAGCACTGGAGATGCCCAGGGAAGGTCCAAGCAGAGCCCAAGCCCTGGCTGGTGTGTATGTTCAAGAAGAAAGAAAGCCCAGCAATCCAGGCTGGCACTCTTTTAGCTTACAGCCTGCCTCTTGGAAGCCTCTTGAGAGAAAAGTCAAAGGTCTCTGAAAGCAACTAATCAAGGCAATCCAGGAGCAATTAAAAGTGTGCAGGTGTCCGTGCTGCAGAGTGGGTCGCAGGCATTAAGGAGTAAAGCGTTAGGAAACAAACAGGAGGAAAGCTCTGGGACTGTGGTTCGAGCAGAAATCAGCTTAAGTGTGTGGATGAGAGCATCACCTCCTGCTGCCTGACGTGCCTGGAGCTCGGTGCCTCTTGGCTGGGGGGGGAGAGAGGTGTGAGGCCAGTGCTGGGGAGGGTATGGGCACTCCACAGGGTTCCTTAGCCCTGGGTGGGGACAAGACTCGTCTGGGGTTTCACTCGTCCTCTGGCTACCCTTGTCCCCTGAGCATCCTTTCTTTGCAGAGGCTGCCTTGGCAGTGGGCCTCTCCTCTTCAGGCCCTCTTAGTCTCCTTCTTGGTCTGACAGGGGAAGGCAGAAGGCAAAGACAGACAGGTCAAAGGCAGGGTTAGGCTTTGTGATGCTGCTGCCATGTGCCAGAGTGAACAGAGTGCTGGGGAGGGCTGAGGCAGGCTCACATTCTGGCTCTGCTAGTGCTAGTAGGTATTGCTTTAAATAGGTTATTGTGGTGCAATTTCCACTCTCCCCTGTCCCCTGGAGAATTTGGCGTGTCTGAGGCAGACAAGCAGGTTTCCTAGGAGAGAGGCAGCACAGCACTGCACCCGCTCCCCCGTCCCAGTCCCTGGTGACTTGTCACCAGCTGTCTCAGCTCCTGGCACAGCGCCGTGACATCCAACCCTGCTGTGACATCCAACCCTGCTGTGACATCCAACCCTGCTGTGACATCCAGCCCTGCTGTGACATCCAGCCCTGCTCTTACCTCCTGCAGAGCTGGAAACCTCGGGAGTCTAAAAGAGTCTGTTGGGGGGAATGGAGAGGGGCAACATGCAGCAGTGCAGAGGGCCAAACCTACAGAGACTGAGCGAAGCCTCAGTCAGGACCCTGATGCAGATACCAGCCAAAGATGTATGGTGAAGGTGCTGGGAAGAACCACCTCAGCAAGCGAGATGTTTGCAGGGAGGAGGGGAGGATGAAAAACCATATGTGGGTCAGACAGCCCTGACCACCACCATTGCTGCTGGCATGTGTTCCCCCAATCCAGCATCCAGTTCTGGAGCCCCTGGGACAAGAAGGATGTGGATATGCTGGAGTGTGTACAGAGAAGAGCCACGAGGATGCTCAGAGGGTTGCAGCACCTAAGCTATGAGGACAGAGTTGGGACTATTCAGTGTGGAGAAGAAGAGGCTCCCAGGTGACCTTCTTGTGACCTTCTTGTGGCCTTCCAGTATCTGAAGTGGCCTACAAAAGAGCTGGGGAGAGACCCTTTAGGCTATCAGGGAATGACAGGACTAGGGGGAATGGAGCAAAGCTGGAGGTGGGGAGATTCAGACTGGATGTGAGGAGGAAGTTGTTGAGCATGAGAGTGGTGAGAGGCTGGAATGGGTTGCCCAGGGAGGTGTTTGGGGCCACATTGCTGGAGGTGTTTGCAGCCAGGCTGGCAGAGGCTGTGGGCAGCCTGATCTAGGGTAGGGTGTCCCTGGGCATGGCAGGAGGATTGGAACTGGCTGATCCTTGTGGTCCCTTCCCACCCTGACTGATTCTATGATCCTATGATTCTATGACACCTCAAAGGATGCTGTTAGCCTTGATGGCACAAATCTCTATTTCAGTGTTCCAGAGGCAGATTCTATGATTCTATGACTGGGGGTATGGCAGAGATGGAGCTCATTCTCAGCTGGCAGGACACTTGGGGGTTAACTCTAGGCAACCTTCTCTCTTCCAGCAGGAGGACAGCAAACCCTAGCAGTGGGGTGTTTTTAATATCAGTCGGCCAGTACAAGAAAAGTGATGCCAGAAATCCCATCTTTCAGTGACAATATGATTAATTCCTTCTTAAGGGAGGGGGGGAAAAAAAAAAAAAAAAGCTTTGGGTATTTTTGTCCTTTTTCTCTTTTGCCATTACCTAAAGATGGTGTGTGACAGTGAAGAACCTGTGATTAATTGCGCCAGGAGAAATATAATAGACACCTTTTCTTGGCATCATCTGGGTTTGGTGTGATTCTCCTGTTATCTCGTTGGCTTAATGCAGAAAAATTATCTCTGAGGCTGCTGTAAAGGATGTTAACTTCCCTTTCCTCATTCTGGATTGATCTTTGATATCTGCTTCTCTCTGAGAGCTCTTTTATTCCCATAAGTGATACAAACCTTCGGCTGTTCTCCATACACTGCACTTAAGTAGTTCAATGCCTTTCGGCATCCAGATGGGAACGTTTAATGATTTAATGACCGTCATATTTTGAAGGTTATGTGACAGGAAAAAAATCAAATCTAATTTTTTTTTAATAGCTGGATGTATCGATGCTGTTGATTTCAGATAAACCAATATTTTTCTAATAAGGCAGGGAAATGGTCCTCTCTTTTTCCTTTGTTGTTTATATCCTCTGGAGTGTGGATATTTTCTCGTCTGCCGTTTTCCAGTAAAATGGATTTTCCATCTCTCTGAAATTTCTGCCCAAGTCCCCAGCAATATTTGCTTAAGAGTAATCAGAGTATTACCCAAATCTCTGTTCAAAGCAACAGTGACCTTACCAATGGTAAGCAATAATTGGATTATTTTCAGAGATGTAGGAAGATTCACTGTAATAACAAAAGAAGAAATACCAGATGATAACACCACTTGTCTGCAGCACTGTAAGCTGCAGCACTTTCCATATGATAGTTTAATAGCTTTGCATATTATGAATACTGAGTAAGAAAGGCAGAGAGTTGGGGAATAGGCACTGCCTTGCAATGCCTATTCACATGCACATGCTGCTATGGGGTGTTGTTGTTGTTACTGGGTCTGGTTTTGGTTTTTATTACTGGTGCTGTTGTCTACATGTCTATGTGTGTATATGTGTATGTATATGTGTATGTGTATGTATATGTAGGGGGTTAGAACTGGATGATCTTTGAGGTCTCTTCCAACCTAAACCATTCTATGATTCTATGATTCTGTGTGCATGTGTATGCGTATGCATATGGATATGTGTATGCATATATGTATATATGTATGTATATGTGTATGTATGTCTATGTGTATGTCTATGTATATGTCTATGTACATGTGTATGTCTATCTATATGTATATGTCTGTATGTATATGTGTATGTTTGTGTCTGTATATGTCTATGTCTATGTACATGTCTATGTCTATGTCTATGTGTATGTCTGTATGTATATGTGTATGTTTATGTGTCTGTATATGTCTATGTCTATGTACATGTCTATGTCTATGTGTATGTATATGTGTATGTGTATGTATATGTGTATGTATGTGTCTATGTACATGTGTATGTCTATGTCTATGTGTATGTATATGTACATGTGTATGTCTATGTGTATATATATGTGTATGTCTATGTCTATGTGTGTGTATGTATATGTGTATGTCTATGTATATGTGTATGTATGTGTCTATGTATATGTGTATGTCTATGTCAATGTGTATGTGTATGTATATGTACATGTGTAAGTCTATGTGTATATATATGTGTATGTGTATGTCTATGTGTCTGTATGTATATGTCTATGTGTATGTATATGTCTATGTATATGTGTATGCATATGTGTATGTGTATGTCTATGTGTATGTATATGTCTATGTATATATGTATGCATATGTGTATGTATATGTGTATGTATATGTACATGTATATGTCTATGTGTATATATATGTATATGTGTATGTCTATGTGTCTGTATATGTCTATGTATATGTTTATGTGTATGTATATGTGCATGTGCATGTGTATGTGTATGCGTATGTATATGTATAAAACCTGACCCCAGGTCAGTGCTCACCTTCCTGCAAGCTGAGTTGCCTTGGTGGTACAAGTAATTGCAGGGCCCAGAAGGTCCTGGCTGGGTGGCGTGGTGAGGCTGTGGCTGGGACACTTACGTGTCCTGGGTCGGTGCTGCCCACAGTTTGGCTGCAGTTGGGTGCCATCACTCTGATGTGGCTTTGGTAAAATCAACTAAGGCTAAGTGTAGGGTTCTACACTTTGGCCACAACAACCTCAGCCAGTGCTACAGGCTGGGGACAGAGTGGCTGAGAGCAAGCAGGCAGAGAGGGACCTGGGGGTGCTGGGAGACAGGAGCTGAACAGGAGCCAGCAGTGTGCCCAGGTGGGCAGCAGAGCCAATGGCATCCTGGGCTGGAGCAGGAGCAGTGTGGCCAGCAGGAGCAGGGAGGTTCTTCTGCCTCTGTGCTCAGCACTGGTCNGTTGAGCTCTTCTCTGGCTCCCAGCAATAGAACGAGGGGACACAGTCTCAAGTTGTGCCTAGGGCAGGTTTAGGCTGGATGTTAGGAGGAAATTCTTGCGAGAAAGAGTGATTGGCATTGGAATGGGCTGCCTGGGGAGGTGGTGGCATCCCCATCCCTGGAGCTGTTTAAGAGGAGGCTGGATTGAGGTACTTAGTGCCATGGTCTGGTTGATTGGCTAGGGCTGGGTGCTAGGTAGTACTGGATGAGCTTGGAGGTCTCTTCCAACCTGGTTGATTCTATGATTCTATTAACTTCTCATTGTGAGTTTCTCCTTCTCTGGGGAGACTCAATACCCACCTGGATATAGAATCATAGAATCAGTCAGGGTTGGATGATCCTGTGCAACATGCTGGAGGTGAACCTTCTTTAGCAGAGGGATTGTGTTAGATGATCTGCAGCCATCCTTTCCAGTCCCCCCATTCTGTGATTCTGAGGTTTTGCAAAGCAGGCAGCAAAGCCCACTGCCATGGACTGTGCTGGGGGTGAAGGAGCAGCATCCTCAGGCAGCCCGGGGCAAACGCCAGCAGGGTTTCTCTCAGAGAGGCTGAGCTGCTGTGAAGACAAATTGGAAACCATTTGGAGGAGTAAATCCATACCAGCACAGTGCTGGTCGAGCCTGATTGCCTCTCTCACTGCTTTTAATTGTAATGAATTATATGGCTCGGCACAGCAGGGTGCTGAGCCTCTTGGCTGAAACTGGTGTAATTCACGTGAGTGTTTACACAAAAGCCAAGTTAAATGTTAAGCTTCCTACAGCTTCCCATGTCCCTGAGCCCCTGTTTGTATTCCCTGTGGTAGAGCAGGGGAAGGGAAGCAGTGCTTGGCTGTGCGGCTGGGCTGGGGTCGTGTGTGTGTGTGTGTGTGTGTGTGTGTGTGTGTGTGTGACCTGCACCTGGTAAAAGACAGGTAACAAATAGGACCTTCAGCTTTCTCTGGAATGGGTTTTGCAGTAACCTTTTTCCCCCCTCCTCACACCACCAAAAAAAAAAACCCACCAACATTCTGCATAGCTTCAGTTTATTTGGAGATGCTCAAGGGCACAGAGGACTTTCTGCCTCTTGAACACTGAAATAGAGATCTGTGCCATCAAGGCTAGCAGCAGCCTTTGAGGTGTCATAAAATCATAGAACCAAGTGTCATGGAATCATAGAATCAGTCAGGGTTGGAAGGGACCACAAGGATCAGCCAGTTCCAACCCCCCTGCCATGCCCAGGGACACCCTACCCTAGAGCAGGCTGCCCACAGCCTCTGCCAGCCTGGCTTTAAATACCCTACAGTGAGTGGTGCCTTCAGAGTAGAAGGGAATATTTTTCCTTGAGGGGCTCTTGAAATTCTGGTGAAATCTTGGATGCTGATGATGACTTGGATCTGTTGGCCTCTCTCCTGGAAGAAAGTTAGACAACTGAGGAGAGGAATTCTCAGGAGGAAGATGCCCCAGGTGGTAAGAAGAGAGAACAAGAATATGATGAGCTCTTTGATGCAGAACATGATGCATCCCATAATGAGGAGGTTAGCAATGAAGACAACTTGACTGAGGAACAAAAGGAGAATCTGGCTACTCTGTTTGGAGATGTGGATGATCTGCTGGAAGAAAGAGGAAGCAGAAGACACTGTCCCTACTTAAACCCCCAGTCAAGCGAAAGGGAGGACCAACCAAGAATTGCAAGCCGAGCTCAGAAAATTGCAAGAACCTCTAGGGATGGGGCCTCAAGCACCTCCCTGGGCAACCCATTCCAGGCTCTCACCACTCTCATGCTCAAAAACTTCCTCCTCACATCCAATCTCAATCTCCCCACCTCCATCTTTGCTCCATTCTCCCTAGTCCTCTCACTACCTGATAGCCTAAAATTTCCCTCCCCAGCTGTTTTATAGGTCCCCTTTCAGTTACTGGAAGGCCACAAGGAGGTCACCTGGGAGCCTCCTCTTCTGCAGACTGCACAGCCCCAACTCTTTCAGTCTGTCCTCATAGCAGAGGTGCTGCAGCCCTCTGAGCATCCTTCTGGCCTCTGTGTGTGTCCCGTTTGTCCTGTTCTGTCCCCCCATGCCCACATGATGATTCTAATTACTGTAAACGAGCCTTCTGCAGCACAGGCTGCTGTGTAATTCAAGCCAGCAGTGCTCACCAGATGGGATCCCTCCCAGGATAGACCTTGACTGCATCTGCCTCGAGGATAGAGACAGGGAGCACATCACATAGAGGGTCCTGAGCTCTGATGACACCTGGCTGTGGAGCACAGGTCCTTTGGCCTGGCTGTGTACTACCGTGTTGAGAGGTGACCTTTGGCTCATAACACAAGGTCTGGTTGTGCAACCAACAGGACTTTTGGCTTCCCCTTGACTCGAGAGGTGCTGAAATTTGGGTCCCTGCACATAGAGTCATTGAATCATTGAATCATGGAATCATTGAATCATTGCATCATTGAATCATAGAATGGTTTAGGTTGGAAGGGACCTCAAAGCTCAGCCAGTTCCAACCCTCCACCACAGGCAGGGACACCTCCCACTAGAACAGGTCACTTAAGGCCTCATCCTACCTGGTCCTGAACACCTCCAGGGAGGTTGTGGAGCACAGAATCACCCAATGTGATCTTTGATCACATTGGGTGATTCTGTGCTCCACAGTCTCCCTGGGCAACCTCTGCCAGTGTCTCACCACCTGCATTATAAAGAACTTCCTCCTAATATCCAGTTTCAATCTTCCACCACCACCACCAGTGATCTTTGATCACTTTGGGTGATTCTGTGCTCCACAATCTCCTTGGGCAACCTCTGCCAGTGTCTCACCACTCCCATTATAAAGAACTTCCTTCTAACATCCAGTATCAATCTCCCACCACCACCATCTTTGATCACATTGGGTGATTCTGTGCTCCACAACCTCCCTGGGCAACCTCTGCCAGTGTCTCACCACCCCCACTATAAAGAACTTCCTCCTAACATCCCGTTTCAATCTCCCCTCTGCCACTTTAAACCCATTCCTCCTCATCCTGTCATTGCAAGACCTTGTCAACAGTCCCTCCCCAGCCCTTCTGCAGGCTCTCTTCAGATCCTGGAAGGCCACTCCAAGGTCTCCTGGCAGCCTTCTCTTCTCCAGGCTGCACATCCCCAACGCTCTCAGCCTGTCCTCAGAGCAGAGCTGCTGCAGCCCTTTCAGCATCTTGGTGGCCCTGAGCCCTTGTACCGACGAGCTGAACCCTTGTACTGATGAGGCCAAATTTGCTTTGAAACGAGCTAAATCAAAGCCGAGGCTGTTACAGAATTTGCATGAAGCCTATTCCCTGGGCAGCAGGCAGCCAAGAGATCTGTATTACCTGGATGTAATTTTATTTTTAGAAAGCACGTTAAGGAGCATAACGACCTCATTACTGTGCCAGTTGCAGCCCTGCCTGCTTTAAGAGTGTTTAATTGTTTTCGTTCCCCATGCACAGCTGTTCCATTGGATAGGGCAAAAGCAGGGGAGGAAGGGAGTTTGTGTGACCGGGGAATAGAATATGAGGATGCTGAAGGAGAAAGTGAAGTGCGTGCCTGGAAGCGTTCCTGTAAGATCCTCTCCCCAAAGCATTCCAATACTTAAGGAACCTGCTGGGTTTTGGAGCTCTTTCCTCCAAAGAGAGGAGGCTTCCCTTGCTCTTGCCTGCCAAGGTGCCACAATTTTTTTCTTCTTTTTGGCCCTTGGGAAGGGAAGGGAAGGGAAGGGAAGGGAAGGGAAGGGAAGGGAAGGGAAGGGGGAACGGTGAGATGCCACCTGGAATGCTGGTAATAAATAATACGAATTGCAAAAGGGCTTTGAAAGAGCTGCAGGGGAACAGAATGGGATAGTAAGCAGAAGCACTGCTCCAAAGCATGTATTGGAGAAATTAACATGTTGATCTTGACAAACTGGTGGAGCAGTCTACCTGGCTTCAGCGCTTACACCAACATTTGCAGAAATGTAGGCTAATCGAGGTGTGAATCAGTTCCTCTGACCAGTGAGTGACAGCAGTGCTTTTATTTTGGCAGGCCAAGCATCGTTCCAGCAACCAGGGATTAAAAAACATGCATGCACGAAGGCCTCTCCTGCCCGTGGCAGCCAGAGCACCTTTCAGACATCCTACCTCACCTGCTGACACAATCCATCAGCACCCAGTGAAATCAAATGCGGCTAATTGGAAGGTGATGACAACTGGGAGACTGCTGGATTTGCAGGCTGATTCCTCTGTTTTAGCATCGCGCAGCCAAACTAGAGGCAAAACGAGTCTGTGCACTTCATTCTGGATGATTTCCTCTGTCTTTCTCTATGGCACACACACACACATACACTTTAGAATCATAGAATCAGTCAGGGTTGGAAGGGACCACAAGGATCAGCCAGTTCCAACCCCCCTGCCATGCCCAGGGANAGGAAAGGAAAGGAAAGGAAAGGAAAGGAAAGGAAAGGAAAGGAAAGGAAAGGAAAGGAAAGGAAAGGAAAGGAAAGGAAAGGAAAGGAAAGGAAAGGGAAAGGAAAGGAAAAAAGGAAAAAATAAAAGAAAAGATTAAAAAAAAAGAAAATAAAAGAAATTTTAAAAAGAGAAACACAACCCAAAATGTAGTGTTTGAAAGGCTCCCAAGCTCCCACTTCATCAGATGGTGCTGGAGGCTGGGGATTGAGGAGAGGAAAGAGAAATGGTAGTGCTGTGGTATGGGGAACACTGACCCTTCACAACTGCTCCCCAAGGTCTTCTCTTATGCCTTTTAATCATATTTGGAGTCTCCTCACTGCTCCTGTGCAAGGAATAATGTATAAAAGAGAGGTAAAAGAGATGGGAAAGGAGGAAAATAAACCCAGGGCTTCTATTTCTCTGGCAGTGGTTTTCTAAGGAGCCCTGGATGGTCTGCAGCAGTGGAAAAAACTGCGGAAGATGTAAATAATCTTCAGGCTTAGGCTAAAGCCAAGCTTCAGTCATTTTCCTGGGGAAAAAAAATTTAAATTGCATGGGGCCTGTTCATTTAATAACCATCAACCAGAATTTCTCTGGGGCTTCTTACACTTTTATGAACAGGATCAGCTGGCTTGAAGAGGAATGGCAATTCTGGTAGCTACAAATACCCTTTGGTTGGAAAGCTTCTGGATTTAGGCTCTCAGGGAGTGAGAGGACATGGGGGAATGGAACAAAGCTGGAGGTGGGGAGCTTAAAATTGGATGTGAGGAGGAAGTTGTTGAGCATGAGAGTGGTGAGAGCCTGGAATGGGTTGCCCAGGGAGGTGTTTGCAGCCAGGCTGGCAGAGGCTGTGGGCAGCCTGTTCTAGGGTAGGGTGTCCCTGGGCATGGCAGGGAGGGTTGGAACTGGCTGATCCTTGTGGTCCCTTCCAACCCTGATGGATTCTATGATTCTATGGTTCTATGATTCTACGATTCTATGATTCTGTGATTCTGTGGTTCAGGTTGGGCTGCTCCTCTGCTTGGACTTCTCCTCCCCTTTTTTTGTGGTGCTATGGAACGTCATTGCAGGCTGAAATGATCAAAAGCAGCGTGTTGGTTTATCATGAAATGACAAACCAGGGCTGTACTTTGTGGTGCAGGCTGTATTGAGATAAAAGCACTGAATGGGGTTTGGTTTTTTGGAATTATTTTTTTTGTTTGTTTCCCTGTGTTTATATTCAGTGCCAGAGGNTACAGGATGTTACTCTGCTGGGTTCAATTTTAGCCTTTGGAGTTTGTCGTTCAAGGAGGGGGGAAAAAATTGGTTTTGTTCTGTGCTGTATTTGGAATCATAGAATCACCATTCACATAAAGCCAAGTAAATGTTAAGCTTCCTACAGCTTCCCATGTCCCTGAGCCCCTGTTTGTATTCCCTGTGGTAGAGCAGGGGAAGGGAAGCAGTGCTTGGCTGTGCGGCTGGGCTGGGGTCGNGGCTGGGCAGGGGTCATGTGTGTGTGTGTGTGTGTGTGTGTGTGTGTGTGTGTGTGACCTGCACCTGGTAAAAGACAGGTAACAAATAGGACCTTCAACTTTCTCTGGAATGGGTTTTGCAGTGACTTGATTCCCCCCCAAACCCCTCCCCACACCCAAAAAAAAAAAAATTCTGCATAGCTTCAGTTTATTTGGAGATGCTCAAGGGCACAGAGGACTTTCTGCCTCTTGAACACTGAAATAGAGATTTGTGCCATCAAGGCTAGCAGCAGCCTTTGAGGTGTCATAGAATCATAGAATCAGTCAGGGTTGGAAGAGACCACAAGGATCAGCCAGTTCCAACCCCCGTGCCATGCCCAGGGACACCCTACCCTAGATCAGGCTGCCCACAGCCTCTGCCAGCCTGGCTGCAAACACCTCCAGCAATGTGGCCCCAAACACTTCCCTGAGCAACCCATTCCAGGCTCTCACCATTCTCATTCTGAAAAAGTTCCTCTTCACATCCAGTCTGAATCTCCCCACCTCCAGCTTTGCTCCATTCCCCCTAGTCCTGCCTCTCCTTGATAGCCTAAGAAGTCCCTCCCCAGCTTTTTTGTAGCCCACTTCAGAGACTGAAAGGCCACAATGAGGTCACCTGGGAGCCTCCTCTTCTCCAGCCTGCACAGCCCCAACTCTTTCAGTCTGTCCTCACAGCAGAGGTGCTGCAGCCCTCTGAGCATCAATTTAATCAATTGCAGAAAAAAAACCCCACACAAACAAAAAAACTCCCTGAACTATCAGAGGCATCGTTCATCTTCACAAGCCAATTTTTGTTTCCATTTTCATTGTAGCAAAACCCTGCCCTGGTGAAATGGACTCATTTATTGTGCAGATCTGATGGCACCAAGCTGCTGGCTGCTGGCAGGTGTCGGCTGGTTTGTGGCAGCAGTCCTCCCCACGTGGGTTTTTGCTTTATGGGGTTTCAGTGCTGAGGACTGTGTGTTTAATGGCCATGGAAATGCCAGGAGCTGGGGAATCTGAGGATGCTTGGAAAGAAGGGAAAGTGCACAGAAGCGTTCCCCACTGCAGCTTCCAAAACCCAAGATGTATTGCAGGAGGCTGAGGCTGCTGGCAGGCGTTTAGGGTGCTCATACATAGAATCATAGAATGGTTTAGGTTGGAAGAGACCTTAAAGATCTACACCCTGAGACAGTTTTTATCCTTCCTGTTCACCCTTCCTCCTCTCCATCCGTGGTGGAGGTGAGAGGTGCTCATCTCTTTCGTAGTGCACCCAGGTATGATTATGTAGAGTTGCTGGTTCAACACTTGAGAGGGACCTGTGATCCCTCTCTGTTCTGCTCCTGCTCTGGGTGTTTCTGTGGAGCAGAATGCTTGAGGTGGCAAGGGAAATTTCCACCGTGACTCATGGCAAAGGACCAATAGGTCTAGCAACAAGCGCAGAGCACAGCCAAGGTTATGCTTCCCAGCAGACAAAGGCACAGCTGAAGTTTCTGCTGTGGGGAAGCCTGCTGACTGCCACTACAGAACGTGTTAATATTTAAAGAAGACTTGAAGAGCCTTCATGATTGATCGATCTTGGTCTTGGGTAACGTGTTTAGAGAGTGCTTCAGTTGCTGCAGTGGTCACACGTGCAAAGCAGCCAGCAAAGTGCCTGGCTGGCAGGAGCCTGAGTGCTGGGGATCCTTGCCTGCGTAAATTCTGAGCAGACAGGCATGAAAATCCAAGCCCTGAGTGTGATGTTAATAAAACTGCCTGGCTTTGTACAGGAGAGCCCCTGGCGTGGTGGGGATGCTCTGATTTACTGGTGTGCAAGGCTCGTCGAGGTGGGGCGCTGGGGCTCACGTTACTTGGGAGCAAATCCCAGTAACTGCCACCCTTAGACCTCTCTCTGGGGTTTCATCTCCAGCAGCCCTTAATCCAAGAAACAGTTCCTGCCACGCTGGGTTCAGTCACAGGCAGAGAAATGGCTGAGGGAGGAATAAGTGATGTGTCCTGAGCTGCGGGAAGGGAGCAGTGGTATTTTTCATAATCTGATGCATTAAAACCATAATCTTCCAGGTCTGTTTCTGAGCCATCCTGCCTGTCTTGTGCCTCGGTGGGGCTCCCAATTCTTCTCCAGGTTTTCACACGGGCTCATGAGCATTTGTGGCAAAACCAAAAACAAGCAAGCAAGCAAAAAAAAACAAAAACAAAACAACAAAAAACCCAAACCCACAACCCTAAAAAAAGGCTGGGAAGGGGGCAGGGAAGGGATGTGATGCCAAGTGGAACAGCTCTGTCTTAGCTGCCTCAAAGAGAAATCATCTGAGCGCTGAAGGAGACAGGCTCCATTGCGCAGATTAATGTGCAGTGTTTGAAAGCAGCCAAGAACATTTTATACACACACACACACCCCCCAAGGCTGGAAGGGGCTGGGTGGTTCATCTCTGCAGAAGCCAATCCTTTCCCTGAGAGGGCACTTAAAAAAAAAAAAAAAAANAATCTTAAAAAAAAAAAAAAAAAAAAGAAAGAAAAAGAAAAAGAAAAAAAAAATAAAAGGGAAAGGTCTCAGCCTCTCAGGCAGCCCTAATTGGCTGAAGGCAGTGGTTTAGAGTTGGGATTAATATGGATATTTCTTAATAATGTGTCACCTTGTCAGGAGTTCCAGGGTCGTGACTGCGAGGCTGCACGGTGCTGGCAACTCAAGTCCCCACCTTTTCTTCTGGTTTTGCATTGTCACAGTGGCTGCTGTTAGTTGGTACTGAAAGGAAGAGGGGGAGCCTCTTCTTTGCTTCTCGTGGAACCAGTGAAGGAGCTGGAAAGATGAGGGGGAGGATGATGAGCTGCAGAGCTTGGCAACTGATGGCTGCAGAGTGGGTTGGCTCGGGGGTCCACACCAGCTTTGGCCTGGTGTGATGGTTCAGCAGTTCTCTGCCCACACCTCCCCCCGCCACCCACCACAGAAATAACCCAGGCTAGGACTCAGTTGGCTGGAAGTTAAGGAATGAAGCTTTACATTTACAGCTTTGCACAATATACAAGCAGATACTTACAATGTATTACAGATATTTACAGATATATATACAGTAAAAATATATACAGAAGGACCACAGCCCTCCCAGAGAGCTGAATCCCTAAGAGGAGTAACCAGCCACCTCTACCATAGAATCATAGAATCAGAATCAGTCAGGGTTGGAAGGGACCACAAGGATCATCTAGTTCCAACGCCCCTGCCATGCCCAGGGACACCCTACCCTGGCAGAGCAGGCTGCCCACAGCCTCTGCCAGCCTGGCCAAAAACACCTCCAGGGATCTGGCCCCAAACACCTCCCTGCAGGGGCAACCCATTCCAGCCTCTCACCACTCTCATGCTCAACAACTTCCTCCTCACATCCAATCTCAATCTCCCCACCTCCAGCTTTGCTCCATTCCCCCTAGTCCTCTCACTACCTGAGAGGCTCTCCAGCCTTTTTGTAGTCCCTTTCAGATCCTGGAAGGCCACAAGAAGGTCACCTGGGAGCCTCCTCTTCTGCAGCCTGCACAGCCCCAACTCTTTCAGGCTGTGCTCACAGCAGAGGTGCTGCAGCCCTCTGAGCATCCTCGGGGCCCTTCTCTAGACACCTCCATCATCTCCACATCCCTCTTGTCCCAGGGGCTCCAGCACTGGATGCACTACTCCAGGAGGGGTCTCAGCAGAGCACAGCAGAGGGGCAGAATCACCTCCCTGGCCCTGCTGCCCACACTGCTCCTGCTGCAGCCCAGCCTCTGCTTGCCTTTCTGGGCTGGAAGTGCACACTGCTGCCTCATCTTCAGCTTCTCCTCTACCAGCACCCCTAAGTCCCTCTCCTCAGGGCTGCTCTCCAGCTACCTTCCCCCCTTCCCCCAATCTTATCTCACCATCTGTTTTATGCAGCAGACAGGCGAAGGTAGAACAGCCAGGGAGGATTAGCAGCAGGGAAGAAGTTAGTGAAATTATTCATATTCAGCTACAAAAGGCAGGGAGAAAAGAGCCATGCAAAAGAGCAGCCACAGCTGAAAGGAGTCTGAAGCAGTCTGACTTATCTATGTTTGAGTTAAAGCTCTTAAACAATTTTTTTTTTCTTTCTCAGTAAAGCTGAGTGCAGTAGCACCATCAGTGTTTGCCTTTCTCAGCCTATAGTCTAATTTCTCATTCAAATTTTCCAATTAGTTCAAACCAGCACACTTGGGTACCAGGATGCGCAGCGTAGCTGCATAAACATGGCGAGCCTCAAAGCCAAGCAAATCCCACCAGGAAGCAAATAAAAGATGTGATTTAGCTGTGATCAAGATGGATTGAAAGAGCCTGGAACCATTAGCATTTTTACAAGTGTTTTATGATGGGTCTTACTACCTTTTATCTCTGTGGGCCTCTTCTGAGTGACCACCAGCATGGGGATGCCTGCAGGGAGGAGGCTGCTTTCCTGTGCCCTGCTCCCGGGCAGCTGGGCTGATGCCTGCAGGGAGGAGGCTGCTTTCCCGTGCCCTGCTCCCGGGCAGCTGGGCTGATGCCTGCAGGGAGGAGGCTGCTTTCCCGTGCCCTGCTCCCAGGCAGCTGGACTGATGCCTGCAGGGAGAAGGCTGCTTTCCCGTGCCCTGCTCCCGGGCAGCTGGGCTGATGCCTGCAGGGAGAAGGCTGCTTTCCCGTGCCCTGCTCTCGGGCAGCTGGGCTGATGACTGCAGGGAGGAGGCTGCTTTCCCGTGCCCTGCTCCCAGGCAGCTGGGCTGATGCCTGCAGGGGGAAGGCTGCTTTCCTGTGCCCTGCTCTCGGGCAGCTGGGCTGATGCCTGCAGGGAGAAGGCTGCTTTCCCGTGCCCTGCTCCCAGGCAGCTGGGCTGATGCCTGCAGGGGGAAGGCTGCTTTCCTGTGCCCTGCTCTCGGGCAGCTGGGCTGATGCCTGCCACCGTTGTGTTGAGGATTAGTTTGCCTTTTTTCCGGGTGTTTTTTTTTTGCTTTCCCCTCCCTGGTTTTCTCCTTTCTCATTCCTTTTCTCACCTTCCCTCCTCCTCCCCGTCTCCCCCGCCTAGTAATTTGAGAGAGGGCTCTGCGAAGCCCACCTACTTGATCAGCACATGTAATTGCCACCAGCCCTAATGGGATGCACTCAGAAGAAGGGTTCTCTAATTTCCCCATGCTCCTGCCTGCCCTTACCCCCCCCACACACCCCTCCAGCAGTGATTGCCTGCACAGCTTTACAATCAGCATCTCCCCACGGCGGAGGAGAGGTTCCTCTTGCCTGGAGACAGCGCAGGGCAGGAGGGACGAGGCTGGAGCCTGCCCCGCTCCCTGCGAAGTCGTTAGCGGCACAAAGAGCGAGCAGCAAGCGTGCGGCTGATGAAAGCCTCGGCGAGGCTTTTGCTGCCGTAATAAGCATCTTGGCTGCATAGATAACGTTGATAGAGTCTCACTTCCGACGCCTGCTGTCATCAGGGCGGCGTGAGCTGACCTGTTAATCACAGGAGGAATTAATGGGAATTACAGGCGGCGGAGGAGGCTTCTCTCTCCCTCTCTCTCTCTCTCTCTCTCAAGAGCCGGTTCGGGGCGTACCACTGGGGAGGAGGTGGGGATGGAATTGGAAAGCCAAGCAGGGAGTGTTGTCCGTAGAGCTGCAGATAAAGTGGCAGCGAGTCGGTTCCCAGTGTGGGGGGAGAGGAGGTGTGGAGGAGATAAACTCCAGGAGTGTAAAGAGCAGCTGAACAGCCTCGTTCTGGGGAGCGTGGCCACATCTGCGCTTTCACTGCATCCGCTGGGGGGGTTCGTGGAGGCTTTTTAATTTAGCTGGGGGGGAGGGGAAGCGGTGAGGGACCAGGGCCACCAGGATTTGGA
>VWZI01000951.1:1066585-1153311 GCA_013396835.1 Psilopogon haemacephalus | reverse complement strand
GGGCTGACGCGGGTGGGCCCGTCTAGTGTGGGGCGGGAGTATAGGTGCTGAGGATAGCTGGGTCATGGCCTCGGAGGAGCTAGCGCGGAAGCTGCAGCGGCGGCTACAATTGGAGGAGAGCGGGGCGGCGGGCGAGGGGGCGGACAAGGGTGAGGTGGTGGCCGAGGTGACGGCCGAGGCGGAGCGGGGCTCTCTGACTGCCCGGGCGGGTGCGGAGCTGAGCGCCAAGCTATGCCGGCGGCAGGACATCAATGAGGGGGCGGCGCAGCCCCGCCGGGCCGCTGTCTTCAATCCGTACACGGAATTCAGGGAGTTCAGCCGACGGCAGATCAAGGACATGGAGCACATGTTCCGCTTGTGAGTGGGGCAGGGAGCTGGGGGGGAATCCTGCCTGTCTGGACCCGCCGTGTTCGGCCTCTGCTTCCCCCTTTGCAGAACTTCCCATTGCTTTTCCCAGGGGGAACATCTGGAGAGCGGCTGACTGCCTTTCACGGACTGTCCGAAATGCTCCCTGGTCTTGCGATCGGGCTGGAAGAAGCTGCGGCGGCTTCCCAGCGCCATCTGATCGCCACATTTGTTCCTTTGGGTTAGGCACGGACTTGAGGCTGGAGGTCAGGGCCGTGCGTTGTTGGTGGCCTGTGTCTGCTTTTGCTCTGCCTGGCTTCAGAATGGTGGCTGGTGGAGGTGACACGCAGCAGCTGTGGCTTTGCGGGATACTGCAGGTGGGACGGGGTGGGGAGAGTGTGGCCCACGTCCTGAGGTGCCCGGTGAGTCTGTGTCTTAGGGCCTTCTAGCAATACTGAATGTCTTCCTTCAGTGATTGCGACCCCGACTACCCCCAGAGGCTTTGCTGGCTCTGCCCAGTAGTGCTGTAGTTCTGCCCACGGTTCCGTTTGCAGGCTTGATTCTCCCTCCTAGGTAGCCAAACAAAGCTTGAGCACAACTTTCCACTTGCCTCCTTCTTGGGGCTTGGGATAGAGAACCCTTTTTGGCAGGTTTGTATTAAAGGCAAGCTGCTGATGGCAATATGAGGAACTGTTTCTGTAAGCACAAAGGCTTGGCCCTTCTGGAGCCATGACCCAGCCAGTGCCTTTCCCTAGCAAGACCTTTCCTGGCTCCTGTGCTTGAATAACTTTGGTTACTTGTGCTCAGCTCCATCACCACAAAACCCTGTGCTGCTGGGAGCTGATGTCCCCAAGGAGAGATGGGTCAGGCAGGCAGCTGCAGGTGTCAGCCAGCCACAGGCGGGGCTGCCCATACTGGAGGTGAGCTGCTGCCAGGCACAATGAAACCTGGCCACAGAGGCAGTGCGTGGGATGTCACAGCAAGGTGCAGAGACCTACTTCAGCTCATAAGGGTGAGTGCATCAGGGTTCACAACTTGTCAGATCCTTGACCTCCTATCTTAAAACTGCCTTGGGTACCCTGGATGTTGAGGTCATTATGAGGAGACCACAAATCTGCTTGAATGCTCCCATTTCCTGATGTCGTGAGGTATTGCTGGCCCCAGACGGGGCTGTTGCTGCAGAAGAACAGGCAATGGCCTTTTGTGAGCTTACTGGAGCTCTTTGTTGTATGGGCAGTGTTCTGTTGGCAGCTGGGTGTGAGAAGGGAGGAGGTCTGCGCTAGGCTGATGTTCTGCTTTCTCCTGTACCCCCTTCAGTGATGATTAGAGGGGATCCCACTCTGCAGATGACTGAGATAGGGCACTGCAAGGGCAGAAGGACAAATGATGCTGGCAGCTGCGGCACCCAAAAGCTGCAGGCAAGAGCCTCAAGCAGGCAGTGGTGCTGCCTCAATAGGGCTAAGTAAAGAAACAGTAGTGGTTTGGGAAATAAAAAGTGGAAGAGCTGAGTTGCAGCTGAATTTTTCAACAATGAGCTCATTAAACGCTGGTCTTGTAAGCGGGAAAACCTCGGCTTTGCAGTTGAATGTTAATCAGCTGGTCAATGTAGCTGGAAAACATTGCATGCCCTGTGAGGACTATTGCAGCTGAGTGCTGGCCAGTCATGCCAAAAGGGGAAGGAGTGGGGCTGTGTACTTCCCAGACAGGTGAATGGAAAACCCCCATCCTGTTTTTCACTCCGTTACAAGCACCTGATGTTTGCAATGGCAGAAGATCTGGTCTTTGCTTCATCTGCTGTTAGTGACCTGTTTCAAGTATTGGCCAACACCACGTGCCCCAGGAGGAGAGGAAATGTTCCTCTTAATTCCTGCCAGTCAGAGCTTGAGTTAATGTGATTAAGGCTTTTATTCTCCATATGGCTTATTGGCCCTGGCCACCACAACCCAGGGTCTTTTTTACTAGTGGGAAAAAAAAAAAGCCTTTGATGGATGGGGATGTATCTCCTCATGCCCACAGGATGCTAGGTTTCTACTGAGAGGCTTCCTATCCAAAAGTGTTTCTTGTCAATTTGGTGAACTTGTAAATCTGTAATTAAAACCAAACTTCAGCTGGTGGGGTTTGGGTGCAGTGTGGGCTGGGTCATAGTGTTCCAGCCAGGAAGAGGGAGTTGCTTGTGATGGCACATGCTGCTTTGGCATCTGTCAGAGTGTTCCATGGTATGGCTGGTGGCTGTGACTATTCTGTGCAAGGATGGAAGCAACGGGCTGATCTCAACATGGAACTTCCTAAAATCCAGTGCTTCATTCAGGTGCTGCTCACTGCACCAGGAACATCCTTTCAAAGCAGCAATTATGCTCCTTCCTCCTGCTGCCATAGTTGGGCTCACTTTTACCCCTCTTGTCCAAGCCAAGCCTCCTCTTGGCACTATCCCCCCATTTTGGTTCTGTTTCCCTGATGATGTGGTGCAGGTATCTGCTGTGAGTGGTGGGCCTGTATGGGAGCACAGAGTAGCTCCTGAGTGCAGGCAGCTATTGGAATGGGTTAGGGTTTTTTTGGTTTTTTGTTTTTTTTTTCCCAAAAAGACCAGGAAGTCTGCAGTTCAGGCTAATTATAGTGTGACCTAATTAGTTGCCTATTTTGACTGTTTGAGGACTGTGTTAACCATGATAACCTCCCTTCCCCAAGTCTTGTTAGGAAACTCAGGACCTCTGGAGTCTCACAGCTCCCCTTGGTGCCATCTTGTCCAGGGAAATTGTAGATGAGGATGTGAAAGCCAATTTGAAGCTGTACCTAGCAGGAGTGACCTTTCTGAAGGCTATAGTGGGGAGGAAAATGTCTGAGGGAGTGAAGAAATTCCAGCGCTGCTGTTCCTTTTCTATTAGGGAATTTCACATGTTGCCCACGCTTTTCGTGAGTGCTTTCTGTCTGGCCAGTGAGAAAGGCTGTGATGTCCTCTTGTCCTTCTGAAGGCACTTGGGAGCCCCTCAGTGGCTGCCCCTATACCAAGGGACATGTCTGATGTGTTGCAGCAGACTTGTTCATTCCAGGACTGCCAGGTTCCTGGTGACAGCTGGTCACAAACCAGAGACTCTGGAGTCCCAGCAGCCACGGAAGTCATCCCCATGGGAACTCTGCCACCCAGCCTGAGCCTTGCAGGCTTTGGTGCCTCTGGGTCTTGCCTACCACGTTGGAAGAGATCTTGTTGGGAGAGACTTTCATCTCACTGTGTCCCTCCAAGGGTAGGAGAGTTCCTGCTGGCTGGACAATGGAGGACAGCTGTACACAGCTGAGGAACCCATTCCTGTCCCCACCTCAGTATGGAGGAATTGTTTCCAAACCTCTAGGCAAGAAAACAGGCTATTTCAGTTGGAGGAGACCTACAGTATTTACTTCAGCTATCTGACCACTTCAGACCTGACTTAAAGCATGTTAAGGATGTTGTCCAGGTGCTTCCTGGAACACTGACAAGCTTGGGGCATCAACTACATCTTCAAGAAGATTGTTCCATTGTCTGACCACCCTTTTGATCAATAAATGCTTCCTAATGTCCAGCCTAAACTTCTGCTGCACAGCTTTGAACTGTGGGTCCTATCACTAGGTACTGGGGAGAAGAGATTAGTACCTCTCCATATAAGGTGAAATGCAACACTACCACTTAGTAATAATCTTCTACTAAATATTCCATAATTCTACTTCAGCACCATTACTCTGCTTTATTTCAATAATGTATTGGGTCATTAGAACACGCAAGAGCTGCAGATCAAAGTACAGGTCCCTGTAGCATGTGGAGCAAGCTGCGGTCAAACTCAGGTACAGTGAACACATGCAGGGAGGGCAGGTTTTCTTTCCAGCCTTTCTCAAGCTTGAATGTTTGGAAACTGCTCTTTGATCTTCCAAGGATTGAGATTTTTTTTTTTTTTTAATAGGGATTTTCAGGCAGCTGGGAGGTGACTGCAGAGTCTGTATAGCTGATACAGTCCTCAGCATCTCCTTTCTCCCCTGTTCTGATCCCTCTTTCTTCTGTGGTGTTAACCCTCTAGCTATGCTGTATAATAATGAGTGTACTTGGGCAATAGTTGTGTGTAGCACACTTCTTGCTTTTAAGCAAGTCTGTTCAGCAAGTATTGCTTCTTTCCTCCCTCCTTGTTTTCACTGCTGCTTCTTCCCCACCTCACAGTGCTCCAGCAGCAAGGCATCCTCTGCAGCCTGGGTGGAAGTGAGCCAGCGTGGGAATCGGGTGCATCCTTGCTGCAGCAGATTTTGGCAGCTGCTGTCTGTGTCTCATCTGCTGCCAGGAACGCTGCTGCGGCGGCACTGTAAAGCCTTATCATGCTGTGGTTCTTGTAGGTGCCTGTGGCGTCCTGGCTGTAGCAGGTGGGGACCTGCCGTGGGAGTGAATTGCTGTTGGAGTTGCCTGTCAGTGTTGTGAGACATCTTTGGCCATCAGCATGAGAGTCCTTCTGTCCATAATGCCTGCACATCACTGGGGCTTGGCTTGCGGCCCAGGTTGCTCTGAGCCTCAAGGAATCAAATCTCTGGTGTCACAGCAGGACAATAGGTGACGGCAGGGCTGCGAGGGCTGGTAATTCACCCGAGTGCTGCATGCTCTTGCTGTGCTGCTCCTGAAGTACATAATGGGATAACTCCTCACTGGGATGTATTTAGGAACCAGCTTCAGAGCTGCCTGGTGTCCATGACAGGGCTGCTGCTGAGGCAGTGAAATTGGAGTGAGTGGTATCTGGGGCTGGCTAGAGCCTTGAGCTCTGAAAGACAGCTACCAAAAGGCAGACAGTGAGATTTTGGTGGAGTTCAAGGTATGGCAGGAGCATCAGACAACCAACAAGGTGCAGACTGTTCTGAATGCCTGCAGGGGGGCAGTGGAGATTGAAGTGCACCATCTCTCATGTCCTATAAATACTCCTCTCCCTAAATAGTCTGGCTGCTGGCTCTGTGGCATCAATGGCTTTACCCAGGTCCTAAAATACTTGGGCTGTTGCAGGAGGTGAGGGGGCGGGGAGGAAATGCAGCAGTTTGCAAGGTGCTGCTGTTCTCTGAGAGGTTGCCACTGAGCATCCAGGGGATTTGGTGTCCCTGTCTTGACTGCAAGGGACTGGTAACTTCATTTTGGAGCGCATCTTAGTGCCAGCTGTACCCAAGCCCAGCATGCTCAATGCTAATTGTGTGGCTGGTACAGTGTACTGCTCTGCCACCACAGCCACTGCTGGCAAGACTCCATCTCTGACAATCCTGGCTTTGTGCTGCCTCTCTGTAGGGATGACAAGCCCTGGAGCTGTGCCCCACACTTAACCCTTTTTGGGTGGCATGTTTGCCCCTGGGTTTATTGCCAGGAATAGTGTTTGCTTGTGGGGTAGTGCCTGTAGCAGAAGGCGAAGATGAACACAAAAAGCGTGGGCTGGATGTGTGCTCTCCTTCTGCTCTCACCTCCAAAAGGAGCTGGGCAGTGGCCTGACTCCAGATAGGCAGCCCTTGGCAGAGGCCTTGGTGTAGTTCTGCTTCTGCCCTCAAAGAGCAGCCTGATCTTGCTGGGGCACAAAGAAATCCCCAATCCCAAGTGCCTCCTTGCCACTATGTACTTGACTGCTTTAGTTGATCAAAGGCTTTCCAACCTTATTCTGCCATATTCTAGAGGAACAGCTCTGTACCCTGTCTCCCAAGCGTGAAGAAAATTGATAATTAAATATTGCACTTTATTACACTTCTGCAATGTCTTGTAAGTGCATTGGAGAGCTGGGATGATTAGTACTGTGAAGGTGTGCCTTTGCTAACTGACTCCTTCCTTGCTGCAATGACCCTGATGCCTTTCCTTCTTGTGGTGTCTTAGGTCTGTGACCTGGTTTCTCCTCCAGTGGAGGTTTTTTTCCAAGTTTTCCAGAAAGATGTTGATCCTGGTGGGCTTGATGGGTGCAGATTGTGCAGACCTATTGATTGCAGGGCCTGCATGTCAACCTGTCAGTGACCTCCCTGTCACTTGGGATGTTTTGGGCCTGGAACTCTTGGAAACAGAGAGACATGGAGAATAAATATGTTTTTTGAATCAGTGAGACTCTGGAAAGCTGTGAAGGCCACCCTAGTCTGGGAGGAAAGCACCCTGTGCTCTATGATCATGAAGGCAGAAGCAGAACTCTTGGCTGCAGCCCTGCTTCATACTGCCCACACCTGTGAGCAGCTCAGGGCCAGTGGCTTTGCGCTTCCTTCTCCCACAACTTCCTTTGTGGCTGTGAGATTTCTCATCTGGAAAGGGCTTTCTTCCAGGGCAACCACAAGGTCTCGGTTTGAGATGGCTACATTTCTCATTTCTTTGGAAGAGAGCTAACAGTGAATTGGGAGATGATGAATGGGATGATGTGAGCGGCCTCTACCAATGAGAAAGCTTCAGTGCTGTGCCTACTGTTTCCTTTCTGAATGGTTGGAAAGATTTAACTGTGTTGAGTTTGAAATGGTGGTGAGGGGGAAGTGGCAGCCTGTATACCAGCGCTGAGCCCAGCCTGGCAGACCCTGCCCTACTGTGAGCCCTTAGCTCAGTGCTGTACCCTAATGGCAGGATCAGGATGAGGGAGGACTTGTGACAGGCTGTCTGATAGCAGAGCAATCATCTCTCTAGCCTTTGGACTTTCAAACTACATGACAGCCCTGGTGGGTGTGAAGCATTGGCTGCTGAGCAGGCCAAATGCTTTACTCGCCCACAGCAAATGTCAGGAGAGGAACTGGTGCACAGTCCCAGGCTGAGCAAATCAGATCACTGGCTCCCTAACCGTAAAGCAACTCTGCCCCTTTCACAGGTGCTTTCTCCTTCTGGGAAGAGACTTTTGTGCTCCTTTGTGCTCATGATCCCACTCCAGTCTTATTCCTAGAGGTGGGCTCTAGTTTCCTTTGCTGTGTTGTGTGACCTGTATTGATGTGCTCCCCCTGGACAGTTCTACTCTGCCTGGGGACACTGAATAAATAACTGCCCTGGAGCATGGTGCTAGTGAAGTACAAAACCACTTTGGAGAGGAAAGATTTCAATAGTTAGAGCAGGTGAGTTTTGCTTACAAAGGAAGATATCTACTTTCTGCTGGGAGGTTTTAGTTGGTGTCTGCTCCCTATTCTTTCTTGAAAGGAGCAGGAAACCTTTGAAAGGCAGCAGCTGGCTCCAGCATGTGTTTTCCTCATATTTGCCTCACTGTGTTGGTCCACGGTGTAAGATGTGTTCAAGTAACTTTTGTGCTGGACACGGAAGTGGGTGAGATGGAAATCCCACTGAGTTAAGCTGAGTTCTTTCATATGCTTTCTGTGTGGGTGGTTTGGTCTGAGCTCCCCTGAGCACTTCTCTGTCTGGTAAGATAGCTCTGAAAGCTTCCAACTACTTCCCTGAGCTTAACAAATCTCAGTATTGGCTGTGTCATGCAGCCTCCTGTGGCTTTATCTGTTTGCATGGCTCCTCTTCTGGGTAAATGAATATGAGAGATGATGAGGTCTGGCTCTCCTTTGCACCCTACAGGTATGACTCAGGACGGGATGGGTACATTGACTTGATGGAACTGAAGCTGATGATGGAAAAACTGGGAGCTCCACAGACCCACCTGGGACTGAAGAACATGATCAGGGAGGTGGATGAAGACTTTGATGGGAAGCTTAGCTTCCGTGAGGTGAGGATGGCTGCAGATGGAGACAAGGGATGTGTGGCTGTGGGATAGAGGGATAAGGCAACTAGGTCCTGTATTCTGGCTGCAGGTAGCCCTGCTCCCTCTAAGTTTATCCAGTTGCGGGATGCAGTGGAGGAGGAGGTGATCTTCCCCGTGCCATGGGGAAGTCAACTTACTGCAGTCATTTATCCCCATGTGGCAGCAATGTGTCTGATGCCGAAGCTCTCCAAGCTGCTTGGATACTTTGAGAACACATTTGAGCCCTGCTGCAGCTGCTTAGGAGTGCTCACAGAGCTCCCTGCTGTAGTTGGAGGTAGCATGTCCCTTCAGTCACAATGTCTCATTGCTGGACTCTTGTGATAGAGCGGCTCAGGCCTCATTTTAGGTGCAGAGGAAGGGCTGGTCTCACAGGATGGAGGAAGCTTTTTCTTCCAGTTTACATTGGGACCCTCTCCGCATCACACAGTCACCAGCTATGGCTAGCTTCACAAGGGATGGTCACTTCTGCTGCAAGATACAAACACAGTGATGCAGCAGTTTGGTACTGCATGCAGGCTTATCAGGGAGACACAGTGAATGGGTCTATCTGTTGCCCCTGCTGAGACCACTGGGAGTAATGTCGGCAGACTAGGAACTGCTGCTGGGTAGAGGAAGAGGGGAATTTGAGTAGAGTACCCAACTCATCTTGGCAGGAAGGGGGAGCTCAGATACCAAAACCTCCTGCTGCATCGTCTCCTCATCTCAGGCTTTGATTTTGGTCTCCTCAGAAGCATACATTGCACTGTGACATTCTGAAGTAACCACCAGCCCTTTAGGCAGCAGAACGAGCCAACACTGCTGATGTTCTGCATAGGTTGTGAGGGTGTTGCTGCTGTCTCCCTTCCTTTCACCCCAGGGGATGGCTGTGAGGATGGGCCATGAGCAGCTCGGTTCCTTGTGCTTTCACCATGCGTCCTCCACGGTAGGAGTTTGGTTGTGGCAATACATGCACACATAGCATGGGACATAGAGTTCAAGTCCTGAGACCTTTGGCAGTGTCTGGAAGGGACGATGAGTAGCAGGCCCATGATCTGCTGCTCAGGGTGAGTGGACTGGCTGGTCACAGAGCTGCTGCACCGTCTCTCTGTGCTAGCATGTGACACGGCTTGCATATCACTGCTTTTGTTTTCTAAAGGGTTTTGTTGCTTTTATGTTGCTGCAAGAGTGCAGCAGTAAGAGACCAAAGACTGGTTATGGGGCACAGTCCTTGGGGAGAAGGGGAAGGACGTGCAAATCTGGGAAGTGAGAGACTATGTTCATACCATCAAAGCTCTAAGATGGATGGGCAGGAAAAGAGATGTGCCTGATCAGAGGTGAACTAGGGGTAGGAAAGAATCCAGTGGAGCAGGAAAAGCACTGTGCCCTTGGCCCCACGTCAATCTGATTGCCACACTGCTGCTTGGGCTGGGGGAGCCCTCTGTCTCTGCATGCCTTCTGGGCCACACCACTCTGGGGACAGCCTCTGGGCTTGCTGCAGAGGCTCTCCTGTGAAAGATAAGTGCCTTAACCTTCAAGGCTCTGGAAAATGCTGTCATGTCCTGGCACCAGTGGCATGGCACAAGATGGTAGAGCAGCTCTGTTTGGAGCACAGCTGCCTGTTAGCTGTCGTGGGCTGCTTATGCTGCCAGCCCTTGGCACACATCATGTGGCAGCTGGTGCTGTTGTAGCTTCTCATCAGATGCAAAATGATGGTGAAACAAACAAACGTGAGAGGCGCATCAGTTGGAATGAGAGAGCAGCGCT
This sequence comes from Psilopogon haemacephalus, assembly GCA_013396835.1. Lineage (NCBI taxonomy): Eukaryota > Metazoa > Chordata > Aves > Piciformes > Megalaimidae > Psilopogon > Psilopogon haemacephalus. The sequence goes on along the minus strand of VWZI01000951.1, from coordinate 1,143,538 downwards.
GGCAGAGCTCTGGGACAAATTACATGGCAGCTTTGGCACATATCCAAAGCTTCCTGTGGTAGAGAGGAGCAGGATGCTTTTTGCTGTACTGCAGATGCACCATGTCCAGCTGCTGCATTCGGGCAGAGGACTGGTAGGGGGACAGGTTACCTAGTGGGTGAGGACCCAGCCTGTAGCCCTGCCCCACTCTGCTTCCTGTTGGTGATGATAGGCAAGATCATGGGGAGGTGACCCAGCTGACTTGGGGCACCCTGCCAATACAGGGTGAAACTCTGGTTTAAATGAGTGTCAGGAGCATGGCAGGATGTAACTTGAGCACTGCAGTGCTCCTGTCAGCCGCTCTAGAGAGTAAGGAGTCCTGACATACCTGCCTGAAGGCATGCTTCTCGTGGCCTGGCCAGAGCATTGGTAAGGACCTCTTTCACTTTTGCTGCTGCTTTGAGTACCTTTGTGTCTTCCCATGCCAGCGAAGCTGTTGTCTTGAAAATGAGCTTATATGCCTGAGTTGCTGCGGCTGTACTGCTGTCCCTGTTAATAAAGCTTCCCTCCACCACTGAACTTTGAGCATCCATCAGTACATCAACAATTAATTGTACAAGACTCCTTCTGACAGCATCTTCCAGAGCCTCGATGGTGAAGGCACCTCTCTTTCACAGGAGAGCCTCTGCAGAAAAAAAAAAAAAAAAAGGTGTAAAAAAGATTAGAGTGAGGAGGGAGGGAAAAAACCTCCTATGACCATCTAGTTTGGTGATTATAACAGGAAACCAGAGTTAATGGCTGTAATAGTAATGTCTGTTTGTAGTTGCTATCTTAAACCCACAGAAATCCACCCACTGTCCCCAACAGCTTAAATGGTGACCCATGTTGTGTGTTTCCTAGCAGGGCTGGTGCAAACCACAGCCTTGGGTTGTACTGCTTTTCTGGCAAGCTGTTGCAAGGCTTCAGCTGCTGGTCAATCTTGGTACCTTCCCTCACATCCTTGAGGCCAGTGCAGTGCCTGGTGAGGCTGCATAATTGAGACCTGGCCCTGTGGCATAGATCTTGCATCATGAAGGATGTGCGAGCAGCAGATACATCTCATCTCTTACAAGGTTAGTGGGGTGGGAAGTGAGTGTCATGTTGCCCTCCTTGAGAGCACAGCTTTTAAAAGTATCAACGTTATTCACTTTTGCTTCTCCAGTACCATTTGCCTGAGGCTTAGCTGCATGTGGTCTGTTGTGGGCCAAGCAAGGGCTCCTAGGAGTGGAAGCTGGAAGCAGATTACTGGTATTCTGTGGTTAGTAAGGAACGAAGCCTCATGGGCAAATAACTGGTCAAGTGAGCTGAGAGGTGAGGAAGGCTTGCTCCTGAGCTCCTGTGGAAACCAGCATCATGCCCCACAGCTTCACCTCATTGGGTCTTTGAAGCTGCTGTTACTCTGCCCCAACTAGTGGCACAATCCCTGGTTTCCTTTGGGTTAGCCTGCCCTTCCCAGTTGCAGCAGCTCATATCCTGCCAGAGGATTGCTTCCCCGTTCCCCGGTTTCAGAATGACTCATGCACGCTTCTGCTCATGACTGGGTGTTTCCAGTCCCTCCCTGGGCAGCAGCTGTACCAGACCTCAGGCTTGTGCTGCCTCTGCTGCCCTTTCCCAATGCCAGGAAGTGGGACTGCAGGGTGGGGCAGAAACTATGAAGAGGGACCATGACTAATGCAAGCCCACTGCATCCCCGTGCCTCATGGTGAGTGAGGAAAGGAACTAGCCTGAGCCTGGTGGATCTGAGCAGAGGGAGAGGTTGTGTTGGAGGATTTAGTTCCTTTCTGAGCAGGGTGTTCTGCCCATTCAGCAGAGGGTCATTTAATGTGTTACATGTGTTTGAAGGGGGAGAGTTCCCTGCCCAAGCCCAGCTTTCTGGCTGCCCCGTGTTGAGCACACAGGGGTCATGAGGCTCTTGCAAGAACCAACGCCTGATGACGCTGCCCTCTGTGAAAGGGCAGCCAGCACTACTGTCATCTCCACACCCTTCCCCGTGAGAGAGCTTCTCAAACTTGTGCATCTACATCGACTTCTGCAAGCAACATGAAGCATTCAGAGCTGGCTTAGCACAGATGTTTGGGCTCTGCTGCCCCCCTCTGGGACAGCTCAGGCTCTCTGTGGGAAGAAGAGTCCCAAGCCTAGCAGTCTGTGGAGCACAGCACTAGAGATACTTGACATTGCTGTGAAAATAGGTTTTGGAACAGCCCTGTGTGCTCTGGCCTGGAGTGGTGCAGTGACAGCTTTGTTGCTCGTGCTTCTTTTGCACCCTGGCGATTTGTCCTTGTCTCTATTCTTTATTTACTGTTTGAAGTGCTGAGACGCCTCCTGAGATGGCCAAGAATAGAGGGAAGTTACAGGACTTCTCTCTTAAATGACACAGGCAGCATCCATATCTTAACCTGGAGCTTGGTTAGCAGGTGGAAGATTCTTTTCTGAAGCACAATCGAGCTCTTCTTTGTTTCCCTTTGCAATTTCTTGCCAATATGCACTCAGCTGTAGTGTCTCTTTCAAGATGAAGTTTTCAAGATAAGTTACTTTGTGGACACTTGTTTAAGCTGCTGTATTACAAGGGTAGGCATGCACTGGGGCTGCTCTTCTTTCTAATTGGCACCCAGGTCCAGAAGCCTGGAGTTCAGGTGAGTGTCAGGCTTTTCTTCGGTTTGTTTTCATCGTCATGCTGTATTGTCTGAGCTTCTAGAACACTGGGGGAAGCTGATGGGAGAGGGGCTTGTAAATACACAGGACATGGGGACATAAAGCATCTGAGTGAAGTCTCTGAGCTCACCATATGGTTTCACTAGGCAAGTGGAGAGTTGACCTCTTTCCTCTGGCCACGTAGCAGGTCATCTATGGTAGAAGCTGTATTTCACCAGGGCTCTGCTCACCAGGAAATTCTTTTCTCCTATGAGATTCCTCTTAGTCTAACAGGGCTGGATCCTGGGCACTGGAGCACAGGTTCTGTGATGCCACTTGGTTCAGATCTATACCTGGTTTCTTTGCTCAGAAATGTCAAGTTCAGCCTGCTCCAGGTAAACATCTGTGCTGTTTGCATTTTCAAGTTGTTAGAGCCTCAGTGACAGAACTTGAATGTTTTCTTTTTGTTTTGCTAGTTCCTGCTTATTTTCCATAAAGCTGCAGCTGGGGAACTTGAGGAGGACAGCGGCCTGTTGACCCTTGCAAAGCTCTCAGAGATAGATGTCTCCCTTGAGGGAGTCAAAGGAGCCAAGAACTTCTTTGAAGCTAAGGTATGCTGTGGCACAGAGCTGTGAAAAAACTCTGCATGCAGGTTTTAACTGCTGCTGAGACACTGACTCTACTTGCTGTTCAATAGAAGATACTGACAGATTTTTTTCCTAGCTAAAAAGAGGTATATCTTACCCTCTGACAAACTTACCCATAGCTTTTTCCCTTCAAATTTTGTTGAACTTTTGCTACAGCCTTCCTGTGCTGATCAGTCAACACTGGAACAGCTTCATTCACTATGTCTGCACTGAATCCTACCCTGGTGGGGCTCAGTGGCTGACCTGTGTCCCTGTGGCTGGAAGCAATGTGGGACTAGCTGGTTGATAGCTTTTAGAGAAAAAAGCATCCTAGAAACTCATGCAATAGGGATTGAGTTTCCCATTTTGCAAAACCTTCTTCAACCAGAACAGAGTTCAGCAGCGAATGGAGTATTCTGGAGTATAGGATTTCAGGCATCACTTTCTTGACCAGTTTTCTAACCTTTGGAATCAAAGTTATTCTGCAGGGCACTGAGGCTGGCAGAAAGAGCTTTCCTTCGTTTGAAGCTGACAAAGCACCCTTTTGGAAAGCTCTTTTAGAGGGAAAACAATCCTGCTTGTTTAGATAAGATTTTTTTTCCCCAAGAGCATAACAGAGCTATTGCACCGCAGACGTACTGAAATGAAAGCTGGAAAAATAGCCAGCAAATAAACAATATCTCTTTGATACGCAGATTATCTGTGGTGTAGTATGATGTTCTCACACTTGGCTGTGATCCAGGACTGTGTTTTGCAGTACTTTCTCTTGTTGTGTACTCACAAGTTAAGCTGTGCTGCCTGCCTACAGAAAGAATATATGTGACCCAGTACCAATGGCACTGGCTTAGTCACACTTGAGCTGTTAGCAAATGGCCTTTCTTTTGCTGATGTTGAAGTCAAGCAAGCTAACAGGTACTGGGTGTAAATACCCAAGCACTTGCAGTTTAATTAGTACTTGACCCATCCTGGCAGAGCTTCCAGCAAGCATTGGGTGGTGCAGCAGACAGTTTGGCATTGCCCATCTGGGAGCGGTTGAGGCTCTGTCTCTCCCTCGGATGCAAGGCATGATGCTCTTATTTTCTTTCCCCTTAATAAAGGTTCAAGCTCTCTCCTCGGCCAGTAAGTTTGAAGCAGAGATAAAAGCTGAGCAGGATGAGCGGAAGCGAGAAGAGGAGGAAAGGAAACACCGCCGGGCAGCTTTCAGGGAGTTAAAGTCTGCATTTACCCAGTAACTGACCAGCCAATACACACTCTGAGATTGCACATGACTTGGTACGTTTCCCAGATCAGGGCTCTACCTGGAGAGATCTGCCCCGATCCTGCCTAAAATTCATTACAGCTTTGCTAGCATTCCTCTCCTGAAGATCCTCCTGAGTTTCTAAGGGCACAACTCTTACAGTTACTGTGCATTCATAACAAGGTCAATTGTAAGAGCTGTGTACATGCTGTTTGCTCTGAACTGTCATGAGCACATCCCCCTGAAGCAGAAAGAACAGGTAACAATTCATGGATAAGCACTGACAAGTGTCATACTTGCCAACTTCATTCCTTTTTTTCCCTGCACATCCTTTATTTCTTAGCCCCATATTAATTCATTCCTTGCTTACAGGCAAGTAGTGAGGTCTTGTGTAAATCAGGGTGTACGAAGTACAGCTTGAAGTTCTGTACACTTCTACTGCTGTTGGGTGTTGTCATGCATCCTCAGCTATCCCTTTGCTTCCTTCAAACCCCATGCTGCAGGCACTGTGAAAATACTGTGAAGAAAGATAGTTACTAGGGACATGGATCACAATTATAATTTTCTGTAGCATTTTCTGCCATCCAGCATGTTGGAGAGTCATTCAGTTTTTCTTCTCTGAAGTGCCATACTAACAGACCTTTCAATAAGAGGTGAGATTCAATGGATTCTAAGGGAGGAAGCTGACTCTTTCCAGTAAGGAACAGGAAACTGAGTTGCCTGACCATGTATCTTCTTTCACATTCCGTCATGTTTAGTGTACTGTATGGCTTCACTGTCTTTTCCACCCCTAGGCAGCTGTACCTGGTTTTAAGGGATATTGTCAGCTGGACAGTGAGTTTGCATGGCACACTGGGGTCTTCCATTTGGAAATTTGCTCCTATCTTGATTCATGAAGGTGACATTGTCTGATTTCATTAGAGCCAAGACAGGTAACACCAGTGCATACTGACCAATATCTGCTCAAGAAGGGAAGAACAGTGAGGTGAACATGTTTAAACTGAATTTCATTTGGAAAGTTTGCACTATATTAGCCATTTTCTTTTGCAAATGCAGGAAACTTGCCCACAAGTGTTAAGATGCCCACTGCTTGTCTCTCTATATATATGCTGTAGGTCATGGCAGGGGAGCTGCATTCCCTTTTGAAACATGGATTTGCTTGGATTCTGCCTCTGCTATTGCCCTGGTTGTTACATTTTTTTTTTTCCCCTTTCCAGAACAAAACTCAACAGTCATCTTTTAATTTGCTTGTTTTGCTTCTTACACTGTGAGCACTAAACTGTGAGTGTGGAATAATACGTAGAAAAACCTCTACTCTTTAATGTCAGGTGAAAGAATTGCTAAACAATTAAATTGTGTATATATATTCACAGATTATATTTTATAAATCACGCTTTTTTAGCTAAATATTTATAATTAAATGTTTTTATACTTCACAACAAAGCAGATAATTTCATCTTCAATTATTTCTCCTGTTGCTGAAATGTACAAATAAAGCATTTTTATCTCCAGTCTTGTCTGTGGTTTATTTCTGGTCCTTGAATATACTTTTTTTTTTTCCCCCCCACAAATCCATAGTAGTAATCTCCAGCATCTTGGCTTAGGTGAGTAGTGAAAGTGTTTAGCCCTTCTGGATAGCCCCTCTCCTTCTGTTTAGCAGTCCTGGTGTGTAAAGCCCTGTTTGCAATTCCTCAAAGTGACATGGATGTATAAATATTTGAAATACTATCCAGTGCTATACGTTGACATCTGAAGGTTGTTAGCCTTCCCTTATGTTGCAACAGCCACTGTGTCTCAGCCCCAGCAATGGCCCTGCTAGATTTGCCTTTGCATTTCTTCTTTCTGCCTTCAGAGGAGGGAGATTTAAAAAACCCAAAAACATGGACATCTGAAACTGTGTCCAAACATCTTGTTTCTGCTGTTGTTGATATGCTAAGGTTTGCTGGCGTGGCCAGCTTGGTGGGTGGGGGACAGCTTAGGAGGAGGTTTAACCGTGTGTCATTTTGGGTATCAGTGATGAAAAGGGAGAAAGAAATATTTCATCTGGTGTGTCTCTGCCTTGTCAGCAGCTGCTCCATTTGTTGTGTGTGTGTGAGGCCTCAGGTTTCAGAGGTCAGGTAAAATCAGGGTTAAGTTTCCTTATTGTTTTTCTAAAGGAAAATTGCAACACTGCAGCTCTTCATTTCACTGTGTTGTGCATTTTGGGGTTTTTTTTCCTCTATGGTGCAGCAAGCACTGCTGACTCGTGCTACTTTGCATGTGCAGCTGGGTGAGGAGCTTGAGGCAGCAGAGGAGAGGGTGGAAAAAAAAGGCTTTCAGTGGTTTTATTTTGATAGATTTTAATCAACTCCAGCTGACAAGTTTTAATAAGGAAATAAGCACTGTGTGGCAGTGGCAGTTGTGTTCTGTGTCAGTAGGTGCTGTTAGTTGGGGCCTTTATTAAGGACAGTGAACAGTAAGTGCTCCTGGATGTAAGCTTGTTTTGAAGCTGCAACAATGTGTGTTTTGAAATTACCTTTGCAAAAAGTGACATTGGGAAACTGCTTTCTAAAGTGTTCTGCTTTGTTGCTTACTATTGGATTAAGTAAGAATGTCATTAGGTTATGAAGAAGTACTAAAAATTTGTCTTGCTGAATCCTCCTTAATGCTTACTGTATTAGACAATACTTAATTGTATTTACCTGTTATTAGTATAGTCATAGAATTACTTTGGATGGAAAAGGCTTTCAAGACCATCAAATCCAATCAGTGTCTCTACTAAATCTGGGGCTAAACCATGTCCTTCAGCACCACATCTTTGCATCTCTGAAACACCTACAGGGATGGGGATTCAACCACTTCCCTGGGAAGCCTGTTCCAGTCTTGGAGAAGTTTTCTCCTAGTATCCAAACCAAATCTTCCCTGGTGCAACTCGAGGCCATTTTCTTTCATCCTATCACCTGTTACTAGGGAAGAAAAAACACACACCCATCTCACTATAACCTCCTTTCAGGTAGTTGCAGAGAGTGAGGTGGTCTCTCCTCAGTCTCCTTTTCTCCAGATTAAACAATCCCAGTTTCCTCAGCTGCTCTTCACGAGACCTGTGCTTCCAGAGTCTTCACTGGCTTTGTTGCCCTTTTCTGGACATGCTCCAGCACCTCAATGTCTTTCTTGGAGTGAGGCCCAAAATGGAGTACTCAAAATGTGGCCTCACTTCCCTGGTCCTGGCAGTCACACTGTTCCTGACACGGGCCAATATACTGTTGGCCTTCTTGGCCACCTGGGTAAATGCTAGCCTGTGCTCAGGTACTGTTGCTAATGCCCCCAGGACTTTATCTACTGGACAGTTTTCCTGCTACTCTACACCAAGCCTGGAGCATTCATGGAGTGGTGGTGATCCAAGTGCAGGATGTGGCACTTGGCCTTGTTAAACCTCATGCAATTGATATCAGCCTATTGACACAGTCAGTCCAGATCCCTCTGTAGAGCCTTACTACGCTCAATCAGATCAATACTCCCACCCAATTTATTGTCAGCTTCATCTTGCTGAGGGTCCCTTGGTCTCCTTTTCCAGATCATTGATACAGACATTGAAGAAAAATGGTCCCAGTACTGAGTCTTGAAGATCGCTTGTAACTGACTACAAGCTGGATTAAAGGCCATTCCCTACCACTCCTTAGGCCTCACCATCTGGAACGGTTTTTTACCTGTTCAAGCTCTGAGCAGCCAGTTTATCCAGGAGGATACTGTAGGAGACAGTGTCAAATGCTATACCAAAATAGAGGTAAACAAAGCCTTTCCCTCATCTGCTAAGTGGCTCAAATGCATTACAGTTTCAATGCTCTGTCCTCCTTCTATACCTGATGCCACCATAGGTGGCTCTTGAAGGTCCTGGCAATCCCAACTCTCTTTATAGATACCTGCTGGCACAACAATACTGGCCTGGCCCTCTTGACATGCCATAAATGACTCTAAGGCTGTCTGTGAGGGAATGTAGAGACGTTTCATGTAAGGGCTTTTGTGTTCCTGTGGCTTTCCCAGAAGGGATGAAGACTTGCCTCTAGTCACTCATGTCCTAGAATGGGAACTGCAGGTAGTCCTTGATCCCTACAGGGCTTTTGTTCAAATTTTGCCAGAGCAGGAGATGCATAGTAAAAGGAATCACGAGCACTTTGGGCCAAGGCTAGGTGCTGGATCCTTGGAGTGCAGTGTATTTCTCAATGAAGTTTCTGCCACAGACACTGATCACTGGCTACAGGGGATGACATGTGATGGCAGGAAGTCTTACTTTAAAAAGCTCTGCATAAACACAGTCAAGATAGAAATGGAAACAGTATGATGAGGTTGTTCCTGGCCTAGGGTTCAGGTTTTATCTGTGAGGATTAAGGTGACCAGATAGAATTTTACGCTTATGGGAGTGTCCTTACAAGATGGATTGGAGTAACTGGAGTGCTTTATAATAACAACACCTTAGAAACCTAGCTTGCCAGATATGGGAAGGACATCTAGAAATAATTGTGTATTGCAGAGGTAGCAGTGTATTTGTGGTGGTCTTTCTTTCAGTATAAGTCAGCTGAGGTAAGTGATGCATCAAAGAGACTGACTTTTAAAACCAAGTTGGGTACTCACCTGTCTGCTTTGTTTGTAGGTTTTATTATTGTTAGGTATGTGACAAAGAAGGACATGGAAAACAGAGGCTGCTGAAAAGACATTGACTCTTCTCAGATAAAATGGGTGTTTCTTTTCTAAATAATCGGAGTTGCTTCTAAATATTTGGAGTTGCTTTTCTAAATAATGAAAAGTGGGGGTGGTGAGGGGAAATGCGACAGTCACATTTTCTGAGCTGATTTGTGATCATTATTTATCATTTCAAACCTGTGCCTTGTGCTTGTAGCTCCACTACTGTACTTAGGGAGGCAGACTCTTGCTTCCAAGCTAGGATGGACAAGAGCAAAGGGTCAATAAGGAAAGTTTTAGTCTGCTAGGGTTGACACTTCCTTACACTTGGATTTTTACAGTGAGGATGAATTGGCAAATCCCAGGCTCTGACATATATCATGCCCTTGGTATCCAGACTAGCCGCTAGGATGATTTCACACCTAGACAATATCACCTGAAGTTTTATAATTGAGTCATGCAGGAATGTGGTACAGTCTTGAATTTTAAAAACAGCCTCCCAGTTCTGCTTGAATGTGTCGTGGAGAATTCAAGATGTATCTGCTATAATAAAAAACAGGCACCTGAGTTTCCTTGAAGTAGTTCACAAAAATAATGAGTTATGCAGATGAAGCATGTTTCAGACACAGCCTTTTTTTTTTTTTTTGTAATCTTAATAATACAAATATTGTGCTGAGATAAAGTTTCCACAAGTGCTAAACATCTCCCATCTCAGATAAAGCTTTTCTTAGAGCACGTGAAAATAGCTAGTTACTGCATTCAGTAAGTAGAATAGCAAGGTTGCCTCTCACTGTCACAATATCTTTATTAGTATTGGTTCAGGCTGTGGCAACCTGCTAGATCAAATGCAGCTTATCAGTGGCCAGCCCTTTGCTAGGGAGCATTGTTTTTACCTACCAGCCTCCCAAAGGAGAAATTGAATTCTAAGGTATTGGAGGGAAGTTGCCCTATGTATATCACTCTTGGCTGAAAATAAACCCCAAGAATTACAGCCTTTCAGGTCATTAGCCCAGAAGAATCACTTTTTTTTCACTGTCACATTATTTGTGGCTGGCATACAGTACACAGTGACAAGTATTTATTCACCTGGAAGAGAAGGGGGAAAACTACAGGGTCTGTGGCTGAAATAATGATTGGAGTGATTGTTTCAGCTGAAAACAGTTATACCTTCAATCCTGCATAACAGCCAAAAATAGTTTTTTTGGGCCAAAGGAACCACATGGGATTATTCTGCATCATGTACTACCATGGATGTCGTGACTAAATATAAATCAGTATTTTTGGCTGGAGACAGTTTGCCTTGAGCTGATTTTCACATCAGGAAATCTGGAGTCAAAGTATGTCCCACCTAGTGCCCTTTTTCTGTCAGCAGCAGCCTCCTCCGAGGTTGTTTCCTGCAGGAGCAGATGCACAAGGCTCCTCTAGTGAGTGGGAGGAAGCAGGTCAGATCCCAATGGAGCCTGGGCACTGCCTGTGTTTAAAACACGGTCACTTCTTAGGGTCAGATGGCTCCTTCTGGCCACCAGTAATGCTGAATTACCTGCATGAAACCCAAAGGCAGGAAAAGGCTGAGGCTGTGGGTGGCTGACAGTACATAACCTGTGCTCTGCAGCACAGACACAGCACAGAGCAGGAATTTGCCTCAGGAGAGCAGGTCCAGAGTAGGGCGACAGAGCTGGTGAGCGCCCTGGAGAACAAGTCTTGAGAGGAGCAGGTGAGGCAACCGGGATTGATCGGAGAAAATGAGGTAGAAGGGAGGCTGTCTTACTCTTTACAAAACTCCTTAGAACGAGATTAGAATCAGGTGTGGCCTGGTCTCCTCCGCCTAGTAACAAGTGAAAAAAACGAGAGGGAAACGGCCTGAAGTTACACCAAAGTAAGGTAGAAGAAACTTAGTAATTGAAGGGTTCTACAAGGCTGGAACAGGGTTCCCAGAGAGGTAGTTGGATCCATATCCCTGGAGGTGTTTCGAAGAGGCAGAGATACGATGCTGAAGGACGTGGTGTAGCACCAGATCTCGTGGAGCAGGGTTAATGCTTGGACGCGAAAGTCTTGAAGGTATTTTCCTACTCAAATAATTCTACGGTCCTACGATTGAACTGCGAGGGACCCGCACCGGAAAACGCCGATTGGCACAGGAACTGCCGAGAAAGAGGAGGGGCGGGGGGGTGAAACCGAGTGGGGCTGGAGGGCGCGGGGAGGAGTTGTCTCGTCCAGCAAACAACAGCCATTCCACTCCCCCTACCGTCGCCACCTTCCCTCCCACTAGGGTGTGCAGGGCGGGGGCAGCAGTTCGCGCCCGTCTCCGGTAGGGGACGGCCGAGCGCGCAGTGGTGCCGTCAGGCGGGCGGGGTCTGCGCGCGGTGGAGGCGGGTGGGAAGCTCTGTCGCCCATCCGGGTCCCGAGGCGCGGGCAGGGGGCGGGGCCTGCTGTCACGTGACGTTGCGTGGCGGCGCGACCGCCATCTTGTGTTGTTGGGGCTGAGGAGTCGCTGTGGCCGTGAGGGACTCTCCGTCCGGGAGCGCAGGTAACGCCGTCCTGCCGGCTCCCTGTCCCACTTTCTGCCGCCGCTTGGGCCGCGTCTCTGACACCGCACTCCCTGCTGCTGCGCTGCCCCCGCCGTCGCGCTCCCTACCTGCGGGAGTGGGCCTAGGCCGCTCGCCGAGCACCGGCCTTGCCGGCAGCTCCTGCCCGCCGCGGGTGCCGCATCCTCGAGGCGCCTTGCGGCCTACTAGGAGATGAGGTCGCCCCAGCCGAGCGGCGAGGGCTAAGCCCGGAGAGTCTCTTCCATACTCCTGACGAGGGGCTTTTGAAAGGCTTGTTTCGCCTGGTCTCGCTCCAGGGTGCGGGCCTTTCTCTTTCCATGCGGCTCCTCGGTCCCAGCAGGGGGAGATGCTGACTGTCAGGTGGCGGTGGATCGCCTGGGGCTCCTCATGCCCTCCGGGGCTGGCAGCTGCCTCCCAGTTGTCTCCCCACACGTTGAGCTTTGTGAACTCGCTCTTCCCCTCTCAGTCCGGTGGGAGTGGGCCTATGCTCGGTAGCGCCGCGGGCAGGTGCGTCCTCTTTGATGCTTGTGTGTGCCCTGCTCTGAGCACGCCCAGCTCTGTCAGATTACAGAGGCTGAGAAAGGAGGTAGCTTGTCGAACGCTCTAGCCTTTCCCCCCCCACAGTCAGTAGGGTGTTGGGAGCAGCAGTGACCAGCAGTGTTTGACTGGAGAGGCCTTGGCAGGCTGAAGAGAACATCGATCAGAATTGTGTACGTTTGGTATCGATCCAAGACAAGTAGTCAACAAAGCACTCTCCCTTCTTTCAACTCAGTATACTTGCGCTTTGAAGTAGATCGAGTTGTAGGCTAAAAGCAGACGTTTCCCAGTAGTATATACGAAATAAAACCGATGTTTTCCCCGATAAGCTTCAGCTCAGTGTTCTTGGTTTACTGCTGTAATGGTGTGACTCTCACTGTAGTTCTTACGTGTCTTATTTTCATGGGTGGGTGGGAAAAAGTCTGAGTTCTGATTGTTCTAACTTTCTGCTGCTCATTTTATTTTTCTTGCTTCAGGAGCTGACTTGGGCAAGTTCCTGGAAAGTACGTGTGATTTTTTTTTTTTTCCCCATAACTCTGCTGGTTGCTTTTGTTCTTAAGAAACTTTTTAATAAACGCAAATTCATTTGCTGTATTGTGAATGGAACATTTGGTAGATGCACAGTGTGATAATTTGGAACCTTTATAAACAAAATGGTTTGCAGTTGTCTCCAACAAAGCTGGTATTTTTAAGCTCTGTAACAGAGTGTTGACTCCGTTAGACAATAAGAGCTTTAGTTTTATGAGATATTTATATTCTTGCTATTAATTTGAGTAGGTATCAGTTTGAGTAATTAGCTGATGCTGAGGTAAAAGTCTGTGTCCTCATCAGTCCTGAGCATAGCAAGATAAATGTTGAAGTGTCCATTGCCTCTTCTGCAACTTCTTCACTCTGTAGGCTTACATAATTCTACAAGTTACCCAGTATGAGTGTTCATGTGTGTTAGTGTTACCTTCTCACTGAATGTGACTTAAAAAAAAAAAATCTAGTGGTCCCCTACACTGAAAAAAGAGATTTATCCATGCAAGTTGAGTGGTACATCCAGCAAGACTTGCTTTGTTGTGTTGAGATGTTGATAACCCCTTTAAATATCAGACAATGCTGTGTTTTCTTAATGATTTGAAGAGCTACTTGGGCTCTCAGACCTTGGATGCAGGTGTGTCCCTGGATGCATGGGAATACCTGGTCACGATATTTCTTCTAGGCTCTTTTGTGAATGGTTTCTTGAACCTGTTTTTTAAAGCAAGAGCATAGAACTAAAATGCAAAGTGGTCATGTTGCAGTGATGATTTGTTTCACAGGGTGCTTAGAAAAATTACCTGATACCACAGTAAAAATTTGAACTCTCATAGATACTTTCTCATTACAGATCTTGATCTTAAGAGGATTGTTAGATCTTCTTGGATGCTTAGTAGTGATTTTTCTTGCCTTCCTAAATTATAGAGTAATCTGAAAAATACTACCTTTATGTTGGTATAAATAAAAAAAAGTTTATAAATAGTTGAGGGCTTTACTAGTTAGTTTTTTTCAACTGTTTAACTCCTTGATTGAGGAAAAGACTCTGTGTAAAACAAGATTGTGAAGTAGATTTGGGTTTTTTGTTTTTTTTAAAGGAACTTAGGTTAAGCACCATTGCATCTCTTCTGTGCCTGCTGTCTCCTAAGGCTGGTTGTCTAAGTGGAGTTCTGTCATAAACTGGAGTGTCTTAAACCTGACTGTAAGATCAATGCTGTCAGCTCTTTTAAGGTCTATAGATGCTTCATTTAAAAACTAACTAGATGTTGAAGTCCTATGGAACATCTCGTGTATGCAGCTGATTGGCTGAAGAGGTGATTTGCTGCTGCATGCCTCTGCTGAAAGGTCTTTCATTTTAAACAGAGGGAAACATTGATTCACAGTAATAGATGAAGATGAACTAGGCACCTGAACCATGGAGTTCTCTCCATTATAGTAATTCAGGCTTCCATCTGTTTACATGTATGTATTTTTGTTTGGGATACCAAGAACATAAAATACGATTCTGCCTATTTTTTTTCTCATTTTGTAAGTTCAGCTACTTGTCAAATGTATGTTTCATATTCTTTCATTGAAGCCTTTTCAATTTCTTCTAAGTGGTTTTTAAGATCTGACATAAAATCTTTTCATAGCCTGATTTACAAAATAAATCCCTTTTCCTAGTGGTTTGGTTTTTTGGTGTTTTTTTTTTTTTTTGTTTGTTTGTTTTTTTGCTTAGTGCTTCTGCTTAAAGATGAGTGAGGTAAGCTATATTTAATTCATGATTATAGATAGATAGAGCTGAGGGACAGAGCAGTAAAACACCCACTCACAAGCATAAAAGCAGAGGCCTGGTCTGCTGTCTGCTTCCTATATAGCTTACCAGAGATCCATTGGGTGCTTTAGAAATGACAATCCCATCTCTTCCCTATGGAAGAAGCATTTGTATTTAAAGGCATTCTGTTTCTTTGTGTGGTTTTCTCTTAAATGTATTTTAATTCATTAGTGATATTTGAAAACCTAGTGGTGTGGAATGTTGCAGTTGAATGATACTTGTATTTACAGGAACAAAGTAAGTTTCCAGCCTGACTTAACCTCTGCTTTCCTGTGTTGCTGTCAACACATAGATGTTTTGTGGTTGTGCAAATGATTTGCCTTGAAAATTGTCTGAACCAAAGAAACTTAGAAAGTTTGCTCAATGTGTACATAAGTTATGGATGTAACTAAGAAGAATTAAGTGCTCTGAATTATTAGCTATATACAGCATTTGCCCCCTTGTGGTTGATGGTAGTATATGTGTATGTATGCATATATATACATATATAAATTTTTGTAGTTCATCGTGGTGATGTTTAATATCATTATTTTTTCATCTTTAGTTTGGATGGTAACAGAGCCCTGTAGCAGACTGAAGGTTTTCAACCCCCTGGAACGGGTTGTCCAGGGGGGTGATTGGGGCCACTTTCTTGGAGATGTTTAAGGCAAGGCTGGATGAGGCTCTGTCCAGCCTAATATAGGGTAGGGTGTCCCTGCCCATGGAAGGNTTTTTTTTTTTTTTTTTTTTTTTTTTTTAATGGAAGATTTGTTGGTCCTTTTTCTCTAAAAAAGGTTAAATATTCCTTGAATATAGCAACTATGCCAATGGCTTGATGTCTGTAGGAAACTGGGCTGCCATTGAAAATTTTATGTCCTTTTTTTTTTTTTTTCTGAGAGGATATGTGGAATTGTTTTGATGAATCTGAGATTTTTGGCAAGTATGAAACCAAAGTCTGTATTCTCAGGAGTGAGCCTCTTTTGTAATCCTTTAAAGTTTGTAATCTGCAACTACCTCCTGAAAGGAGGTTGTATTAAGGTGGGTGGTGGTCCTTTCTCTCTAGTAACAAGTGATAGAATAACAGGAAATGGCTTAAAGTTGTACAAGGGGAGGTTTAGATTGGATATTAGAAGAAACTTCTTCACTGAAAGGGTTTTTAAAGACTGAGACAGGCTCCTTAGGGAAGTGGTTGAATCCCCATGGCTGGAGATGTTTCAAAGATGCAGACGTGGTGGTGAGGGACATGCTTTAGCACCAGACCTGGTAAAGTCAGATAAAGGTATGAATTAATTACCCTAAAGATCTTTTCCAATCAAAACTGTTTTTTGATTGTGAATATCTAGACCTCAGGATAATGGAGGAAAACAGAGGGATACTAGTATCCCTGTAGAATCTATAGGTTAATAAGAAACTTGTGGACATTTAGAAAACGCTTTATTGACATTACTTTTTGGATCACTTTTTTTAAAAATTCCCTTAACTATTAAAACTATGCATTATGACTTTTTTTGCCATATGTTCTAAAATACCTAGGCAAGTAAGAAAGAATGATTACTTGATGCTTAAATAATGGCTCTTGCATGTGTAATTTGTCATTATAAACAATCAGCTTGCATAATAGTAAAATTAAATTGTTGGAAAAATATTTGTTAAATAGCTGTTATTACAGTGAATGTAAGCATGACACATTGAGCTTACTGAAGATAATGCTTTAATACTGGTTATTTGGTACTTTTTACTCAGATACTTGCTTCAAGTTGTGGGTATTATGATTTTTTTTCCCACACCTATCTCCCTGTGTAGATCAGATGGGGGAAAAAGCAGATCTGTGTGGTTACATGTTGCTTCAAATTGAAAGAAGCAGGAGATGTGTTTTGTACACTGTGAAGATTACTTCGGGTGAAGTTTTATAGAGATGAATGGATTGCTAAATTTAGGTAACTTCAGACTTGGAGTCAAAGTCACGTGGAAAGGAGCTGCTATGACTGAGAAGTAATGGATGTTTAATTTTTTTTTTCTTTTTAGCCACGTTTGGTAGAATCTGAGAATGATTTAGGTTGAAAGAGAACATGCTTTGGTAGTTGTCTGCTTCTATCTCTTGTTCAAAGCTGGGCGGATGTCAGCATTTGACTGAATAATTTGTGTGATAGCAAAGGAGTGAGGCTGATCATGGAAGTAGCATATGGCAAGGTTTTTAAGTAGAAGTATCTAATAACTTGATTTAATAAATCAGAGGCCCAGTTCAATCACATTTAAAAAAAACTTCCAAAGAAGTGGAAGCTTTTACTTCAGGCTTAGTTAACGCCACATCATCTATATATGCAATGTTCTGTGTTTATTATCCTAGGCTTTAAGTGTATTAAAGGAAGTTCAGGGTAAGCCACAGGTCAGTTTAAAAAAAAAAAAGTTTCTTAAAACAAGGGAGTATCTTTAGCAATATTAACATTTTAAAAAAAAGTGCTAAGCTATTAACAAGTTTTGTAGTTCATATGTAGTGAGAGTTTACCTCCTGACTTCCTAGTTGATGAGCATATGCAATCTGATAGATACTAATTCTCTCTTGGAACTTTTTATTAGACACTTTCTCATTGTTGAGTATTTGTTTCCTGAAGTATAGAACTGCATGAATAGGAGACCTTAAAATGTTGGGTGAGGGAATTCCTACAAAGCTTGAAGAAGCTGCTTATGTAAATGACAAAAAGAAAACAAAAAGCTCCACGATAACCTAGATCTGTTAATTCAACAAATATTTTCAGTGAATGTAGTCTAAAGCTTTGTCCTGCACCTTTGAATACATGTATGGGCTGTAAAATGTGAGGAGTGGGAGATAGGTGGTCTTCTTTGCACCCATGCAGTCTGGCTACTGGCTTCTTAGAGGAGCTTGTTGAAAGAGACTCAGTGTCCTGGTCTGTAATGTATTTACCTACCAGCAAATTTTTGATGTGGAAGGTAAAGGGATGTGGAAGTGTTTTTCAGCTGGAAAACAAGACTGCTGGCAGGATTTTGGGACAGGATTTGGAATGAGAAGTACTTAGCTTTCCAGCCAATGGCGCGGCCAAGGGTGTGGTCCTCTGCTTAGAGCTTAATTGTTGGTGTCTGCCTTTGGCTTGAAGTCTTGGAATCAAGGTGGAGGTCACGCTGCTTTCTGGTACAGAAACTGGGGAAAGCTTTCACATTTGTGTTCAGGTGAAGCAAGAAGTGGATAGCTCTCTAACCATCAAGTTCACAGTAGTAGGTAGGAAAGGAGGAAAAGAACTTGAATTGCGATATTTAGTGGTCCTTATTTTTCTTGGATTTTGTTCATGTGCAGGTTTCCTTAATCTCTCATGTTATCCTATCCTGGAATATCTTCAGTGCGTACTTCTATTTGTCATTCTTGATTCTGGTGCAGCTTGTTGCAAGCTTTAGATGCATCTGTGTGAAGAGAGCACAGGCCATTCAGTGTGGTCCTGATGTTTAAGAGTAGATGACTTTGGTGTAGAAACTGCAGAAAGATTGAAACGCTTTTGCAGCAATAGGAAGAGACAGGGAAGTTCTTTTAGAGAGATATAAAAATGTAAATAGAAGTGTAGTTTCTGGGGCAGTGGATAGTTTAGACAGTGTTCCCTTAGGAAAACTTCTTTTTGGTATATGGGTAGATTGGCCGTGAAAAAGTCACGCCCTTTTTCAGGGTAAAGGCTTGGTAAACCAGAAGGGACTGTGATGACTTGTCTGACATCTTCTATAATGTCAGTAGGGATTTTTTTTTTAATTACTTTTCTCTTCAGACTAGAACATATTTCTTAGAAAATCACTTAGTAACCTGAGAACAACTTACTCTGTTGTCAATCTCTGAATGTGTTGCTTCAGTCCCTTCAGTGAATAAGCTTGGGTCTTCAGCCTTTTCTGCCTTCATGACTATTTACTGACTGAGCAAGACACTATTTTTTTTACTTTAAGATCAAGAAATTAAGCTTTTGATTGGGGTGTTTTTCCCCACTGTAAGGCATGTTTGTTGTATTCTATCAATTTTTTGAACAGCAAGACACAGCATATCTGCTGTGACAAAAAACATTCTGTATTTACTCTATTTCCTTGGGTTTGTATTCAGTGTTTCCTGTTAGCTCTTCTAGTCAGTGTTGTATTATATTTTCTTTTTCAGCTGATTAATGTGATAAATCTCAGACTGGTCTCAGGACTTTTTCCAGTATAATCTTGCATTTGTTGTATATCAGCTGTGTTTTCTGCTTGTGAGTCTCTTTGACTGTATGCTTGACCTTATTAAATGCAATCTGCTATACTGGCCTGAATAATTCATAGTGGTGGTATTGATGATATGTCATTTCCATTATTTACCATATCCATGTTTGTTATCCTCAAATTTTAGAAGTTCTGTGGACCGGTGTTACAGGCTCTATAGAAGTAGAGAATAGCTTATTTCCTTTTCCTCTGTTTTGAGACTATCTGGCTTTCTGAGGTGGGTTGATATAGATTCTTCAGAAGAGAATCTTTAAAGAAAAAGTACATTGTAGCAAGTTGACACTTGGTTTGAATGATTTTGACTTTTTTAGCATTAAAATATCTTGCAAAAGTTAAAATATATTTAATCTCTGTACTTGAGCAATTACATTTCTGTTCTTACAAAAATACTATGTCTTCCTTAAATCCATGTTGGCTGGCCTTAATTATGTTGGTGTCCTTTAATCAATGTTGTCTGCTTTAGCCAATGATTAATATCAAACAGACTGGTAGTGTAGCCTCCTGAGTCATCGTGTTTACCACAGAACTTAAAAGGTAGCTTGCATACTCCTCTGGATCTTTTAATATTTCAATAAGTAAAGAAAATCAACATTAATCAATCAGTCAACCTGTTAATTTTTTTTAAAAAACCACAATTACTGTCACTGAAACTAACTAGCTCTAATATCTGCTTGTGGAATGTTTTACTGCTTGTAGAAGGTGAAGTTTTGTGATCGTGAGGTAATGTTGCTGTTACATGGAGTAGCACTACTGTTAAACTCTTGTCCAAGTTTATTTAAGGAGAACCCAATTCCAATTGCATGTAAATCTGCTCAAGTTAGATTTCCGTTCCATTTTTTGATTCTCAAAATTTTCAGTCAGGCAGTAAAGAAGGCTGTTTTAAACCTACAGTAGCTTGAAGCTAGAACTAGCTTGAAAGAGAAGGATGCTCTTCTTCCTTAACATTCCTGATCAAACAGGAGACCTTTCCAAAATAAAGTAACTGTGTATAGGTAATGGTATATTCCACCTCTGCCCAACCCAGGATTTCCAAAGTTAATAAAAACCTAAGCAAACATCAACCTCAATACTATGAATTACAGTGACAGTCTAGATATTTGATGTGTGTGGTTTTTGTCTGGAGGAAAGACCAGATGGTCAGTCATTGTCTAGACTCAACCTGAGATGCTGAGAGTCAGCTACTCTGTCCATACCATCAAAACATCTTGGTGAGGCAGATTGTCATGTGGTACAGACCAATGGAATTCTGTAAGGGAAATACAGAAATTGAATATCCAAAACTCAAGTGCCTGTAAGGGACATAATATGGCAATTTTGTCTAAATTCTGAAGTTGAGCAGTCTAGGAAACTTGGCAGTTTAGATATTTCAAAGTCTTTCAAAACCAGGTTTTGACTTAAACGTTTATTAGATGCTTAGACATTTTAAAATGCCAGAGCTTGTGGCCAAAAATGTGCAACAGTTCCTTTAAAAAAAAAAAAAAAGCTAAAGTGAAACATCTTTTGCATTGTAAGACAAATCCACAAGTTCTGACCTGTGTTTGGAGCAGATGCTTCTGAGACTTGATAGATTTGTCAGGTACTAAATAGTGAGCTTGAAAAATAACTTCAAATCTGTGAGCTTGGTAAAATAACCATTGTACCTAGAGGAAACCAATGAAATGAGCTGAGTGTTGCTGATAGCAACTTCTGAACCTTTATTACCTGATAATTGTGAGTGAAAGCCACTTAAAGGCTTTATGTTATTGGATTACACTTCGTCTTCTCAGAGGATGGACTTCTGACTTCTAAAGTACTAAGCTACTAACAAAACAGAAAGGATGTTTTTTTCCTTGCCAGCCTACAGCTTGATGGTGGGATTGATGCAATTTCTTTCTTTTCTGATTTCCACACTGATAGTGGGTTGGTAGGATACCACCTAGAAATTTTGGTCCCAGTTCTGGTTTATGAAGCAGTTGCCTTTTTCCCCCCAATATGCAGGAAAACCTGCGACTGTTTGTAGGGTTATGCTGACACTTTGATCAAGGATTTACCTGATTTGAAGCAAACTGCAGAGAGAATGCTCTCCTTTGAAGGTGTGGTGGGAAGTCCTTGGGTGGCATTTTTACTGAAGCAGGGGTGCAAACTGGACTGTCCCAAAACATGGCATCCGTTTCTTGCTTCAGCTTGATGTTGCCCATGTGTGCTTTTTGCCCATATAAAATCTGAGCTGTGTTGATTCCTCAATCAATAGCCTTTGATTTGTATAAAATTTTTACTTAAAAAATTTTAGCAGTTTAGAAAGGGACTTTTGCCTTGTCAGGGAAGAAGTGTGTTAGGTATATATTATTTTTATGATTTGCCATCTTTGATTAATAAGGCAGAGTATACAAAATAGACAAAAAAGAATATTTTATTTATTTATATTGACATGTAGAACCTAGAAAAGTTGCCTGGATAATAAAGTTCTCATAAATGCTTGTATTTTCCTTGGTCAAAATTAGCTGCATTTATAACCTGATAATTCATTGCCTCTTCTTAATTCCTCACCCTTTCTTACCCCACCCTGAGTCTTTCATGAATACTGTTGTCATGATGCCATTACTGTGTAGTCCACCCCAACTTGCCTTTCCAGTTAGTACAGCTTCTCCTCTGCACTCTGACCGCATGTGGTGTGCAGTCCCTATCAGAGGTTCATTCCCCTTTGGGTGTCCCTGGTCTTGCCTTTTGGTTGCTGCTTTGTGAACCAGCAGCAGCACTGCATGGATTTGCTTTCTGTATCTTGTCTGCTGTGACATGGATAAGCGTGTTACCCTTGCATGCCTGCTGTCTTGACTTTCTTGAGTCTTTTTCTTGTTGCTCTGCTGCCTCCTTTCCAAGTGTCTCTCAGCTTCGTAACTCTCTTCGTGTATGCTTTACTTCTGGATAATATTGTCAATGAAATAAATTCACCTCCTACAGGTACTGAAATCATCTACTGATCAGTTCTGTGAGTGTGAGTTGTTATTTTGTTTTTGTTGTGTGTGTCCCCCCTGACTCAACTATGACTTTTTCCACTTATAGGTGTCTTGCTGTCAATTCAGACAGTCAGAACTTCTAGGGAGAAAGTAACTTACCTGGATGCAACACAGAAGAGAAAGCCAGCAAAGAGTTCCTGAAACAAAGCATAGTGTCCAAAATGAGGGACAAGGAAAGCTGTTTTTCAGTGTGAGATGAGCAGGCTTTGAGTATGCTTGTAGCTACTGAAGTGCTTATAAGTCTAGTAGAGAAAGATGACCCAGTATCCTCAACTTTTAGGAAGAAAACCCAGAAGCTCAAGAGTGGGGCCCAATGGCTCCAAAACTAGTAAGCTGCTCTATTCTTACTAGGTTTTAGTGCTTTATCCTTGTATCTCATCCTTTTCATTGCAGTTTAACATTCAAGCCAGCCTTTTTGCTATTACTGGTACTAAAGTAGCTTTAATGTTAGAAGCTGTAGATCCTGGGTTCCTGGTGACACACATGGGTTGATCTGAAGGCTCTCCCACCGCTGACAGATTACAGTCATAGCAGGAAGTGTAAGGACAGCCATCCAATTAAATCTACTAGGAGTTGTGTTGGAGGTTTGTCTCTGCCAAAGTGTGCATGATGGTTTACTTGAACTGCCCCACAGTATCTCCACATGGTTGCTGTATGTTGTTTTAGGTACCTAACCTTGGATTTTGATTTGTAGGATGATGAATGGATATACTGTGAACGTTCTAATGAGTTATCTACTTCAAAAAGGCAACCTAAATTAGACCAAAATCATCTCAAACAAGCCCATGAGAATAGCTAAATGTTAGCTTCTGGTACATGTAAGGGGGATAATCCTTTTTCATTATATGGGGGTTATTGTGAAAATAAAAATATTGCAATTTCTATATAAATTGTCTTACATATGGATGAAAATTTTCATACAGCACATACTAAAAAGAAATTAGCCTAAAGTTGATTGGAAGGTTTAGGCTGCAGGGAGTTTTACAGCTATTTTTAATTTACCATTCAGTTGGATAAAATGTACTCAAGCGGGTTTTCTAGATTTCAGGCTGTTTACTTTTTTACTACAGTAGCATATGTGTAAGAAAAAATGTTTCCTTCTTTTGGTTTTGTCTTTTTCTTTAGTAACAAATACCCTTTCCATTCCTATCTCTCCATGTTCTGTTTATCCTTCCTCTCACCTTGTCTTGCAAAGTACAGACAAACTTAGGAAGCTCCTTATTTCACCCCTGGGTCTATTAAGGGACTGAGTTTTCCCTACTCTCTGTGTGTGTTCTTGAAGTATAATCAACCAGTTTCTGTAGGTAATGCCTTAGGTTCTTTTTTTCATTTGTAGATTTGAATTTTGCTGTGACTTGCAGGAAAAATGGAGCTGTATTGTCTTACTGCAAAAGACACTTCTCCAGAAGTGCTCATCAGGATAGAGAGATGAATCTCAATATAGATGGAGGTATCTAACTGATAGAGAAAGCTTGGTAGCCTTCCCTTAGTCTCGTTCATTTCCTCCAGTATGGCTTCATTTGCTGTTGTCTGTACATTCTTGATATGTAGGAACTTAACCTGTCCTTCTAGTATCTGGAGGACACTGACTGAAAAGAACAAAAGTAGCTGAAGTCTTGAGCATTCTTTTTTTTTTTTTTTTTTCTTAATAAAACCAGGAAGGAGTGAAATACTGTCATGTACTTGCAGATTTGGGAGGATGCGATGGCATTGGATGTTCTCAATCTTTTAAAAGGTGTAATTTTCAAGAATGAGCAGTGGAAATTTCTTGACTACCCTGCCACCCAACTGGTGAATTTTGCTGTAGTTCTGGAGGGGAGTTTATCCTCTTGTAATTCTCAGGAAGCTTCAGTTCTGTTAATTAAGCATTGCTGTTCTTATGGAAGAGGATTATGCATAAAATTCTCTGTATTTGGTTGTCTTCTAATCATCAGTGATTTGGAAATTAATACAAATTGTTACTTTAGACACTCTGATCCAGTGACCTGTTAAAAGAGTAATTTAGGAAAGGGATCTTAATGTAGTTATTTCTATATTAGTAAATTAATCTGTACTGGAAAGCTGAAATGGATTCCTTAAATTATTTCACTTTGTATGCCCAGGTGTGCTTTTGTATTGTGAAGAAATGTGTGAAGGATTGTATGAATCCAGTTGTTTTCATGGTAAACACTTTTATTTTTCAGATTCACACTTTTGAAAAAGAGGAATAGAACAGGAAAAAATGGCAGCAGAAACTCAGACACTTAACTTTGGGCCTGAATGGTGAGTGTGTTTTCTGTTCTGTGAGTCTGCAGAACCATATCTAAAACTTAAAAAACCCCAACCCGTTATGAATTCAGTCATTTGGGACTGAATTGATTGTGAAACTGAAGGCATATAATGTCTTTTGTTCCAAGTTTCTTTACCTCATGTTTCTCTGACCTGTGACTCAAAGCAGTATCATTAAATTAGTTGTCACTTTGTAAATTGGTATTGTGTATGAAGTGAGCTCAGAGGTCTATATAAAGTAGTGAAGATGACTGACTTGGTCTTTCTGTGTTATAGGTTTTAATAAGCAAGTTCTTAATACTCTGCTTACTGGTCTTAAAACTACAGCTAAGCAAGCTGTTTTTTCCCCTCAGTGTTTAAAATTTTGAAAAAGTTTTTCATATCAGGCTTCTACATGTGCACACTAAGAAGTGTCAGGAAAAAATGAGCTATTGTATTGAAGGGAATCATGATGTGTGATCTTGTCAGTTGCTAGTTTTCCAGCTTGTGTGACATGCTTCATCCTGGCTTTTGCTATTGAGTAGTTGCACAGGTGTGATTATTGCTCAGTGTTTGTTCCAATTGCTTGTTGAAGTGTTGGTGCCTGCAGTTACGAAGAAGAATTGTGGATGGCATGCAGGATGATATGATCCTTAAGCATGTAAACAGAGCATGGAGTGGTATGCGAAATAAAACTGCTGTGTAGTACGTGGTAAGACTGTTGCTGGAGTAATGTATTCACTTTTGATGACACATTTATTTCTCTCAATGCTCTCCTATTTTTGTATAAAAGATGCGATCCATGGCCTGGAAGACAATGAGAGAGCTCTATCTATTTTGTTAGATTGAAAGAAGGTTAAAGAATGACTTTATCACTATCTATAAATACACCCACCAGGCAGATACATCATGCTGGAGAGCCCTTCAGTGTAGGAGACAGACATGATTAAATTAATTGATGGATGAAAGCCAAAGTTATATTAAAAAAATAGAAGGGGGAAAGTAACTCTAAAAAAAGCTCATATTTTAACAGTAATTTGTTTTGGTTTAAAAGCCAGGTTAGATTGCATATGAAGGTGTATTGAACTTCAGTAAGTTGTTTTTTTTTGGGGGGGGCAATAATGGAATGAAGATTTAAAACTCTTTTGGGTTGCAATGTAGTCGTGTCTGTCATGCATGCTGTGTCTCCCTTAATAATGAAGCACTCAATCACATTTGATTTGGGTTGAAGGTTGTACTAAGCCATCTCATTCTTTCAGTAATGCCTTTCCAGGTGTGTTAATTCTTTGGAAGTGGCATGTAAAGAAACTGCCACTGGGTGGCACCAAATTAAAAACATAAGAGATGTTTGCCTTGGAAATTAGTTTTTCTTTCTCTTTAAAGAACAGTAAAACAAATGAAAGCGTACTTCTACACTTAGATGATAGGTAGTCTATGGATCACTATTTTACTTCAGAGGGTCTTCCTTTCCAAGATTTTTGTGACTATTGAGAAGAGTTTTCGTTGTTTAATTTGTCTCAAGGAGAATGTAGGAAAATGATCTGTATTTTGTTTCTTAACGTGCATCGTTTGTAAAACTACTCAAAAGCTACAGAATATTTGGATATCTGAGGAAATGATGGAATAGAATCCACTTGCGGAATGGGAATAATACCATACAGCTGCAAGATGTTACCTACAAAAAGTTAGGTAGCTTACCTGAGTGGTAACTTGAAGTGTCTCTGAAGCGTGGCCATGTTTTCAACATCTTTTCTGATTGAAACCCTAAGCTAAATGTTACATGCACTCTGGAAAATGCTATTAACTTAAGTCTGGAAAAGGAGTTTGGAATAGAGTAGAATTCCAGAGACAGAAGAATAAAAATTACTGCAAAAATGACTGTCTATATTGTTAATGTTTATTCAGATGTTTCACGAAGCTTAATATCTGCTATGCTGTCCTTATTGTGATAAGTATTTTTCTTGTCATAAGAAACAGTTATTAGTAACTCTGGAACATGTACAACTGAATTTTGTGCAGTCGTTGTGAATGGTTTAATCAAGACTTCAGGGGTATAGATAAGTTGCTGTATAGTCAACGAAATTCCTTGATGTACTAATGGAACTATTAAGTTTTTTTTTCATTTCTCTTTCCTGGCTATAGGAAAAATGAGGAAAGTGTTCTCATTCTCCTTGTTGAAGCACCAAGTTTTGAAGTTAGGCTGTTAATTTCTATCCTTTCAGTACTGGATTTATATAATTTGTGTCAAACCTATAAATGTTCAGAGGGATGACAGCATACGTGAAGATACATTCTCATCAAATAATTTTCATTGGTTTTGTGCTTTATTTTAGGCTGCGAGCTTTGTCTAGTGGTGGGAGTGTGACATCTCCTCCTCTGTCTCCGGCTTTGCCAAAGTACAAACTAGCAGACTATCGCTATGGGAGAGAAGAAATGTTGGCACTTTTTCTAAAGGATAATAAGGTGAGCAGGAAGGAGGAGTCATTATATATGTCTTTCTAATGATAGTCTTGTGATTAAGAATAGTTATGTGTATTCTGTTGTTATGGACAAAGAAGTCCATTGTCAGAGAATTGAAGAGGCCTGTTTTGGGGGAGGGAGGATTGTACTTAATTGATCCCATTCTTACCGCATTTGTCATGTTTGATTATTTTTGCAACATTGGGGCATCATTCTCTATCCCCCCCAGAACAAAAAGGCCTTATTGCTATATTTGGTCTCACTGCCACAGATGGCTCAGGATTAAAGTTGTATTGCAGCTGTGCAGATCTGTTTGCTTCAGTAGGATTTTATTTAATACAGTGTAAAATTATTGGATTCAGCTTCTAAGACAAGCAGTAAATTGTTAGTAGATTATCCAAAAAGTGTAAGATCTCCTCATTTATCATGACTTGAGGCAGTTCACTATAGCAAGTAACTAGCCCACTGAGAGCAGTTCTCAAGTAGTTCACTTCCCTGGGACTCAAGACACGAAGACCATCTAACAGGTGTAATACAAAAAGAGTAGTGTAGAAAGTCAAGAACTTCACTCTGATTTCCTTTCAAATGAAGTTCTCTGCTGAATCTTCGTAGTGCTGAGAGCCCTGTGTTGCTTGTATGCAAATTCAAGGGTGTTGAGTGTCGTATCTTTTTCTAGAGCTTTCAAATATGTCATAGTTTATAGCTGTGCTTTTACATGCAGAATTATCCTGCTCTGCTTCAAGAAGTTGTGATTTAAACCCTGATTTTAATTTTGAATAAATTCACCTGTCAGAGTTAATTGTTTCTTTGCAGTTTATGTATATCAGATGATGCTAACACCTCTTGAGTTGTGGTTTGTTCAGAACAGCCTATTAATACTGTTACAGGAAGCTCTCAGATGGTTATGAATGGTCCAAAAGAGGATTTTCTCCCCACGTTGTTTGCCAGAAGGGCATTGTAATTAGAGTATGTCTTGCTTTTGACATACACATTTCCATGGTGTTGAGTAATTCTAGTTACTGAAACGAAGAAGACTTCTACTTGCGTATGCTCAAAAAAAACCCCAACAAACTGAAAACACCCCCAAAACCACAGACCCAAAAATCCTTAGGTTGCTTTGCTTCAATTAAAATTGGGAGAAGTCTATTTCAAGTGTCGTTGAATTACAGAATTTTGGAAACAGTTCACTTTTTAGCATAATCAGCTCTCACTTGGCTCTAATTGCAGCTTTTTGTCTGCATGCTCAAGGTCACCTCTGTTGATGGAGCTGCCATCTGATGATGGACAGATGAAAACCAGTGATGTTTATTTTTATTGAAATCATCAGTCTTCTCTACTTAATAAATCCATACTTCTAGTTTCCTCTTTTGCTTTACTCTCGCTGTTAGTTGTGAATTGGAAATGCTGACTTTAAATCCAATACAAACTCAGTACTACATATGGTGGCTTTGTTAATATGTAAGTAAATACTGGCTGTAAATAGTGCATTGAAGTTAAAGAAATAAGTAATTTACCAGCCGAAATTTCATTTGGCTCACGTTTGAGCTGCCATCTTGCAGAAGTTTTGAGTTCTCATGTATATGATTTTGATGCTTTATGTATTATAGTTGGGTGGAGTGGATGCTTTCAATGTTTTGTTTATATGAATTGTTTTCCTGGAGGGACATATATTTGCAGTCATACCCACAGTCAAATGTTACTGAAAGTACTGATGTACCAGATAAATTGAGGCAAAGTTGGCAGGATAAAAATATAAATCCAAGTATGTGGCATGATCCCTGAAATGGAAATACATGAGTATATTTGTTATTTTCCTTTCATACAGATACCTTCAGACCTTCTGGATAAGGAGTTTCTGCCTATTTTACAAGAGGAGCCCCTGCCACCACTGGCACTTGTACCTTTTACAGAAGAAGAACAGGTTTGTGTCATTTTGGTTTAAAAGAAAAATCTTTACTTTGTCATTAATGTAAAAGCAAAATAAAGAGTATGCTTCCATTAAAAACATACATTTGAGATCAGTAGATTTCAGGGAAAGGAATTATGAAAGCATACTGTGTTAGCATAAAGTTTAAATTCCACTTGTCCTCACTTTTATCTTACATTTCAACAAATGTTTTCCATATGATGTTCTGTTGATGGAAACAGTCATCTTGTTAAATCCAGGGTCATTTTCTGGGATGGATTATCTATATTTTAAGTATACAACACTTTCAAATAAATGAAACTTTTTCTACAGCTTTTGGACCACCTTTTCTCTTGTAATAGAAGTGAATAAATGATGTAGCTTCATTTCTGTAGTCTTTGGAGGCATGTTTAAGTTTTTGTGCTGTTAACTTTTCTTATAGTAGGTGAAGTGCTCTTATCTACTTTGTATGTAAGCAGTTGCTTCATTATTTCCTTGTTCGGTTTCTAAGAGTATAATTAATTGGTGAACAAGATAAGCGTGAGAACAGGTAGTGAGATTCCATCTCAAGGGTGACCTGGGTACTTTGAAAGCCCTTGTTTAAAGTTCAGTTCCTAGCATGTCCACCTCCCTCTGGATAAATGCCTCTGGCTTTTGACTCTGAATTAATTTTTTCTTTATGGCTGTTAAGGTTTTGCTGTTGCTCTCTGGTTTATCGTGTTTCTTAGCACTTTTCTTACTTGGGAGTACTGTGGTGGTGTTTGTTTTTTATTGGGGGTTTTTTCCCTTGGTGGTTGTTGTTGGGTTTGTGGGGGGTTTTCTATTCTAATAGATTACACTCAAGTCATTAAAAATACTAATTTGATTTTTGCAGGGGTGGGAAGTGTTAGTTTCATAAGACTCAAAATCCTCCTTCCTTTTCCACATGATACTGTATTTTGTAATCTTTTTGTGCCTGGGTATTCTGGCATATCCTATTCACCTCTTCTGAAATTCCTTTAGCTTTGGAGTTGATTCCTGTTTCTTATGTTCTTTTAGGATGCTATCCTTTGATATAGAATAGTTTAGCTTTTAATCAGCAGTCATATTGAAGTACACATGAATGAATACATTTCACAACATAGTCTTAAACGGCAGCTGAGAATAAGCTCATATGGGAAATTTTAGCCTGGTCTCATTCTCCAGTGGGAACAGGAGAGTTTAGGGCAGCAACTGCTGGAAGTGGTCAGCCAGACATACAGTAGGACACAAAACTATTGTACCTTGATGTTAAACACCTTTGAACTTATTTTTCAAATGCACAGTGGAGTCTTTTAGAGAGTAAACTAAAAGTCTTATGGTTAAAGCAAACGTTTACTTAGGGTGCTTAAGTCCCTCCAAGAGAAATAATGAGTTGAATGCTATGGTATTGAAAATATATGGAGTAGCCTCTTGGTACAAATGAGGTGGTAAGTGCTGTTGAGCTTCAGGGACAAGTGATCCTCTGCTGCAGTGCCAAGGGTTTATTTATCTTAAGAATTTCTGCCAAGTTGATATGCACTGTCACTGCTTTTTCCTGCTCCTTTCCACCTGTAATCATACAGGAATCTTCATGATTAGCTTAACAGTTCTATACAATCTCCACAAAAATCTTAATATGAAAGGAGCAGTGCCTTTTCCCTTTCTAAGAAAGTCCTTTAATGCCAACCAGAGAATATGAATAATCTGTTTTTTCTTGTCTGAATATTATTCCCCCCCCTACCCAATGACTGATTTGAGATACCAAGGGAATGGCATTATTTAAGTCACCAGAAATTCCTGGTGTTTGTTCCCCATGACATAATACATATTGTTCATCAAGAATAGTCAGAAGTGATTGAGGTGAATATTAATAGCTTTGCTGCTAGTCATGGTGCAGGAAAGCTCTTTCACTTGAGGTTGGTGAAAGTAGTATTGTCTTCTCATAACTCGAGGGATGGAGGTTTGGGAATCTTGTTGAAGACAGGCTGATCAGAACATGTACTTCGGGGTGGTATTCTGAAGCTGAACCATCAGGCTCACTCTGGACTTGAGTCTGGGAGCAGTTCTTGCAACCTGAAAGTCACGCATCTGATACCATTGTAGTTTTATGTATAGTATGTCCAGGAAGAGCTTTTCAGATGCATTACATAGTGGTGGATAATGTTGTTTTCTATGAAGCTTAAATTTGTCTACTCCAGTGGACTTTAACTAGTCAGACATGGCTACAGTATTCCCTATTACAGGACATGGATACAGTTTGGATGGAATTGTTGATTCTTTTTTATCCTTTTTATATAGAATGTTAATTTCCTGGTGATAAGGATTCTGAGCTAACCTAATGCTCCTCTGATTCACCTAAAGTGTTTTGTTACATGATACTGGTTTGTCTGCGGTCTGTTCCCAGGGAACTATCTTTTGAAGAAAAACATGTTTCTGCTGATAGCTTTAATAGATTTCTTTTACTGTCCAGCAAATGTCTTTAACATCTGTTTCTTGGGGTGTCTTCCATTTGTTACTCAATAATTAGTTGAGCCGCTATTTTGGGGCAGCTTTTTTCTTTGGTGTGCATTGTTGGGGGTGGACACGGAAATAATATCAATAATAAACTGATCAATAGTAGGACAGGTCTTGCTTTTTTTTTTTTTTGTTACTTTGGTATTCCCAAGTGGATTATTATCACTGTGCACCTAACACAGGTTGCGTCTTTACCACAGTGAGCTCTAAAGAGGAGATGGAGAATGTGTTCAGAGTTTAGGCAGACAAGTCAAATAAAAAAACAGGGAAAAGTGAGATTGTTTTGTTATTATTAGAAAAATAAAACATCAGAAATGAAGAAATATTTTATGCAAGACAGATGAGATTGTTGTAAAATTGTTTTTGTAGTAAAGTGTTTAACAGCTTCACAAAAAAGCAGAAGTGGCAACTGCAGGAAAGATGAGTATTTGCTTAGAGGCAGATGAAGGTAGTTAATTTTGATTTGATGTTGAAATGGTTGCTTTATATTTTAAGATCTGGCTAGAAAAATGGCATCAGGTTAATGGAGACTGACCTTGCTATTTTGCCATACATGACTGGATATTTTAATTATTATTTTAGCCTCTCAAGTCTCTACACAGTTACTATTTCTCTACTGAAAAGACGATTTTATTTATAGGAAGATCATATCAAGCAGTAAGGTTTCTTTCTGAAATGGGTTAAAGTCCTTCAGATATCTGTTGGCTTTGATGCTAGCCATTTAGATCTTAAATACTATGTATTTGTTTGTCTTGGTGTTCCCTGAAGACTTTCAAAGCCCTAATAATACAGATGAGTTCACATAAGCAGTCTACATCCTTTGAGGTCCTGTCTAGAAGCTTGATATAACAGCAGTTTGGAGTCATTTGCAATCAAATTATGCAATCAACTTATTTAGAACTTGGGTTAGAATAGAATAAGCCAGGTTGGAAGAGACCTCCAAGATCATCCAGTCCAATGGCACTAAGTGCTCTATACAGTCTTTTCTTGAACACCTCCAGTGACAGTGACTTCACCACCTCCCTGGTCAGCCCATTCCAATGGCAAATCAGTCCCGCTGGAAAGAACTTCCTAATATCCAGTCTATACCTCCCCCACCACACCTTGAGACTGTGTCCCCGTGTTCTGTTGCTGGTTGCCTGGGAGAAGAGACCAACCCCCACCTGGCTATTACCTCCCTTTAGGTAGTTGTAGACAGCAATGAGGTCACCCCTGAGCCTCCTCCTCTCCTGGCTAAACAACCCCAGCTCTCTCAGCCTCTCCTCATAGGGCTGTGCTCCAGGCCCCTCACCAACTTTGTTGCCCTTCTCTGGACACCTTCCAGTACCTTGAATTGAGTGGCCCAGAACTGGACACAGTATTCAAGGTGTGGCCTGACCAGTGTCAAGTACAGGGGAAGGATAACCTCCCTTGTCCTACTGGCCACACTATTCCTGATACAGGCCAGGATGCCATCGGCTCTCCTGGGCACACTGCTGGCTCGTGTTCAGACTAGTATCTCCCAGCACCCCCAGGTCCCTCTCTGCCTGGCTGTTCTCCAGCCACTGTCCCCAGCCTGTAGCGCTATCTGGGGTTGTTGATACCAAAGTGTAGAACCCTGTACTTAGCCTTGTTAAATCTCATCCCATGGGCCTCTGCCCACCCATCCAGCCTGATCAGGTCCCTCTGCAGGGCCCTCCTACCCTCCAACAGATCGACACCTGCTCCAAACTTGGTGTTATTTGCAAATTTACTGATGGACTCAATCCGCTAGTCCAGGTCATCAATAAAGATACTGAACAGGGTTGGGCCCAGCACTGATCCTTAGGGCATACCACTAGTGACTGGTTGCCAACTGGATGTTGCACCATTCACCACTACTCTCTGGGCCTGGCCTTCTAGCCAGTTCTTGACCCATTTCAGAGTGAATCTGTTCAAGCCATGAGCTGCCAGCTTTGCCAGGAACTTGTTGTGGCAGACAGTGTCAAAGGCTTTGCTGAAGTCCAGGTAGACTACATCCACAGCCTTTCTTGCATTCACCAGGCAGGTAACCTGATCGTAAAAGGCAATCAGGTTGGTCAAGCAGGACCTGCCCTTCCTAAACCCATGCTGGCTGGGCTTGATCCCTTGGCCATCCTGTAGGTGCTGTGTGACTGTACTCAAGATGACCTGTTCCATAACCTTGCCTGGCACTGAGGTCAGGCTGTAATTTCCTGATTCCTTCTGTCCCTTCTTGTGAATGGGCACCACCTTGGCCAGCTTCCAGTCTTCAGGGGCCTCTCCAGAGAGCCAGGACTGTTGATAGAGAACAGCTTGGCCAGCTCATCTGCCAGCTCTCAGAGCACCCTAGGATGGATCCCATCTGGTCCCATGGACTTGTGAGGATCCAAGTGCCTCAGCAGGTCCCTTACTGCTTCCTGCTGGATTACAGGGGGACTATGCTGGTCCCTGTCTCCATCTGTCAGTTTGGGAGGCCAGTTTTCCTGAAGGCAATCTGTCCCACTATTGAAGATTGAGGCAAAGAAGGTGTTGAGTACCTCTGCCTTTTCCTCATCTTTTGTTACTATATTCCCATCCACATCCAGTAAAGAGTGGAGGTTGTCCTTGCCCCTTCTTTTGCCACTAATATATTTATAGAAACATTTTTTGTTCCCCTTTATGGCAGTGGCCAGTCTAAGTTCTAAGTGGGCTTTTGCCTGTCCTTAAACTCTTCCTGGGATACCTCCCCTTTTTTCCAAAGGTGATATGCCCTCTTTTTTCTCCCTTTTTCCTTTAGAAGCTCCTTTCCTATCCAGTCTGGATGTGTCCCCCATCAGCTCGCCTTCTGGCACATTGAGGCATCCCATTCCTTTGCCTTCAAGAGTTCTGTCTTGAAATAGGTGCAGCCTTCCTGGACCTCTTTGTTTTTAAGGACTGTTTCCCAAGGAACTTTCCGAGTTGTGTTCCTTAAATAAGCTGAAGTCTGCCCTTCAGAAGTCCAGTGTGGAGGTTTTGTTGATGTCCCTCTTGGTTTCACTATATATTTAAAGCTCTGTTATTTCATGGTTAGTGGACCATGAAATGGTCCAGAAAGTACGTGCCAGTTCAGGTTGGCTTGCTAACGTTTCTGAATCTACTCTTAATTTTTTTGGCCCGTTATTTCTGACTATATGTGCTTAGATAATGAGGCCAGAGTTGGCTTTACCCCTTTATTGTAATAGCTTTTTCTTTAGCAATTATTTAAAATTGAGTTGAATTTTACTGGTCTTTATTGTCTTATTTAAGCAATACTCAATTTCAGGTGTCATAAATACGCATTTTCCCCCAAAGCATACTACACCTATGGTGTATTTAGAGGCGGGGAAAAAGACATTTATGGAAAAGAAATTGGTAAATCTAATTTTGAGTTCCGTTGCTCTTTACATGTTTCTGCTTTGCTTAAGTTTAGAGTTGGTATTAATGGTCAGATGTAGGCAGGTATCAATCTCTTTTTGTAACTGAATGGCTGTGTTCAAAGCTGCTGGTGTTCTAATTGTGCTAGAATCATGTGGTCAAGGAGCAAATGCTTGTTTGCTACCTTCAAAGCATGGAATTTTCAGGTAAGTTGGAAGCACTAGTATTGACAATAGTCCTTTTTTATAGACTGTTTCAACTACTCATGTCTTCAAGGAATCCTTTTTCTTGTTAGTTGTAGAGAATTTGAACTTAAGGAAACAAAGTAGGTATTAACTACATTTGGGATATTAATGTTTCTTGTTCTGTTTTTTTAAATAGCATCTTCACTTTTTCTTTTTGGCAGAGAAATTTCTCGATGTCTGTAAACAGTGCTGCTGTCCTGCGGTTGACAGGACGTGGTGGAGGAGGAACGGTGGTAGGGGCTCCTCGAGGTCGAAGTTCCTCTAGAGGTCGAGGTGAGCTATTGGTGGGATGTATGACAATGTTTGCAGGTTAAAGCTTCTGAAAGATACTAGATGGAACTCAATTACAGCCTCATTTGCTTATGGTTATTTTCTTTACTCTTGAAGAGAAGGAATATTATATTTAGTGATTGTTCTGCACACCTTACTATGTGTACCACCTGTTACATACCTTTGTCAATTGATGTGTGTGGAAAGCAAAAAGGAAACCTAATTTTGAGGTGGGATAAGGAATTGTGTGGTTGGGGAAGGATCCTTTCAGGTTTGATTCCTAATGTCCTTAACTGGTGATACTTTCCGTAATGTCTTTGGAAATCATTTTAATATATCGTTAAATGCTCAAGCAGAATTTTAGTCAGAATTTGCTTTCTTATTTTATTCCTTAATCCTGCTTTCTTCTTGGCTTACATCTTCCAGATACTCAGATATTTTCATCTGTATGTTCTCTAGTTTCAGTTTAAGATACTATTTTTAATCTGCCAAGCCTGCTCTACTTTTCTTTTTTTCTGTCATTTTTTTTCTTTGCTCTTGTACCACTGACTATGAAGAACATCCCTCTGTAGTGAGCAATGGATTGTTTTTTTAATTGCCCCCACTAGTTTCAGTGAAGTCATGGGGGCTAACTGTGGCAGAATATGGCTTCTAATCCAGTAGTTCTATTATTGAAACAATTTTCCTGTGTGGAAATCTTGTTTGGCAATAAAGTTTACTTCATTATGCTTTAGTGGACAGAACTTAAAACTAAGCAGTGTTAAGACTGTTTGAAAGCTTCTACAGCATATTCTGGTTCTTTCATACTTAATTTTAAAGGTAGGTTAAGAAATGCTAGCCCATGAACTTTGCAAAATGTGTCGTTTTCACCTCTTAAAAATTTTTGTCCTTTGAATTTGTGTGACTCATTATATACTGTGCTTGTTAGGCTGCTCTGCCATTCTTACTTTCTGTTAAACCTAGGAACCATGTCATTCATAATAAATTTACTGAGCTTTTCTTTTTTCATTGATCCTCGTTCCTACTTGCTTCTTCCACTCTTTCCCTGTTCTGTGAGTCTTGGACATGAGAAGACTTTACAAAGTTTCTGTATCTCAGCAGATAAACTAGGGCTTCTGCAAAGACAGAATTATGC
Organism: Psilopogon haemacephalus; assembly: GCA_013396835.1. Taxonomy (NCBI): domain Eukaryota; kingdom Metazoa; phylum Chordata; class Aves; order Piciformes; family Megalaimidae; genus Psilopogon; species Psilopogon haemacephalus. The sequence goes on along the minus strand of VWZI01000951.1, from coordinate 1,107,619 downwards.
CTTTTTTTCTGTTGTAATGATACATGTGATATTCTTGTAATTAAGGCCTTTGTTTCTAATAATTATTTATTAAAAGCTCAGTATAGGACTATTGAGGTCTAATTTAGAAAACTAGCCTGATGTTTGCAGTGAAAAGGATTTGAAATATCTTTGGTGTTTGTTCACTAAATGAACTGAGTCCCTTAAGAGCAGTAAAACATTTTTCTTTATTGTATTGTAAAGTTGCCTGGGTCCAAAAGGTTATCTGGTGTTTTTCATGAATGTTATGTCCTTGTATGCAGTAAATCTACTGCTGACTGAGTGTGGGCTTCAGCTTTAACAGAACAAAATTACTGTCTTGATGTGGCTTGCACCACAATAACTTCAGGGAAGAATTTGCATGTCTGATTAGATTTCTTAATTAAGTTCCCTCACTGTGGCACAAATGACAGAATTCTGTTCCAGCACTTGAGAGCATGTGAGCAAACCCGTGACCTCTTGGCAAAGGCAGGAACAGATGAACTGCTGGTAAAGGAAGGTGATTATCAGAACTCTAAATGTGATTTTCCTTGTCATTGTTTAAAACTACAGTGTAACACTTGGTAAATATTTTTTGAATAGTCAGCCCAGGTCGTGCTAACAACAGCTACCTTCAGCTGATGTGAAAATTATTACTGCATGGAAATTGCTTTGATTTTTCTGTAAAATTTTTATGGTTGTGTCCTGAAATACAACTTGGTGTTACTCTTTAGAACTATTTGCAGCATGCTACTGACATTGCTAATACTTTGTGTGGAGACACAAATCCAGAATATTTAGTTCTGAAGTTGTATTTTCTAAAGGAACCAAGTGCTTGCACGTGACCTTTTTTCTAATTGACTTGTTTTCCTGAGAGCTCCCTGTGGTGTGCAGTTAAGCCCTCTGCTTTGTGCTGACGAGATTAGAATGTCAATGTTCATGAATAAGAGCTTCAGAGTAGGAGATGTTTAAGTAATCCCTGGAATGGGTTATAAGTTTACAGACATCTTAGTTTGAAGCTGCTCTCCTTTTTCATTTAGACCCTTATGAAGGATACTTTGATTCCTGGTAGATTTCTTTCCCCTCCCATCTTCTTTCTTCTTTACAAGCTGCTTTTGCTGCTGTTGCAAATTGTGTGAGTGGGATGGAAGTGGAAAGTGTGGAAGGACCTAAAGAGCAGTAGTTGAACTACAGTTATCCTGCTCATCCCATACAGTACAACGGGAAAAGTTATAGAGCCTGAACTCCAGTTGCTCTGTAACTTCAATAATTTGCTGCTTGTGTTGTTTGGATATTTTTATTTGTAATGACAATATAAATGATAGGTTCTTGCTTTCTTAAATTTGTCTAATGTTTTTTACATAAATTCAGACTTGCCTGTTTGTCAGGTTAGAGACTCTTAGATGTTAGGATTTGAGTGTCCAGTCGTGTAGGGTCCTCTATCAGAGGCTTTTAAGGGATTACCAAAATACAAATGACACAACTGTACCATTCATTTCTTTAATGGAAGACTTAGACATCTGTTGCCTTTGTATTCAATACGAATCTGCAAGCATTTTTCCTGTGTTCTATTACCAGTACCAGCTGTGTCCTTGGTGTACACTTCAGAGTCAGACTCATATGTAAATAATACTTGCTGAATAATGGACTTTGTACACCATGGTTTTCCATAACTGATTCCTTTATATTTTTGTAGTTTGGTAGGATCTGTTTTAAGGCAGTATAATTCTAATGCAGTAGTCTACTTGATTTGCACTGGAGTTACAGGTGTACTTCTCCTTGGCTACTCCTGACTGGGCACATCTTGTGATTACACTGGGATATGGTGCTCCTTGGAGAATGCACTCAAGGAGGGCACCAACACAGGAGGCTTAAATGGGTCCTGTCCGGTGCAATGTAGTATCAGGAAGGCTGGGAGCTGAGTTTCATGGCACTACAGGCAACTGTGAACTGAATTGCTGGGATCATTTGTTTGAGTCTTTTGCAAGGTTATCTTTTAATTAAGATTATTTTTGTGGCTGGGCACTACTGAAATAATGAGGCATGACTCAGAGTGGGGTAAGTGGAAAGCGGTTTCTCAGGCTCTTGTTTAACGTTTAAAGCTGCCATAAGCCATGCTGCTGTTAAAAACAACTCCGATTCTGTTCTTTTACAGGACATTTGTTTTATTTGCTGATTAAATCTTCCATATCACCAGCCTCCTGGCTCTGCTAGTTGTGCATCTGCTATCAGTAATCAGTGTGCTGACACTGTGAGAGGAGAACTACGAATGCCACTCACTATAAAAAATAATAAAACCCCAAACCTAGCAAGCCAACCAGAAAAGGACAACAGGATTTATTTCTGTTGGAAAGTGCTTGCAACTTCCCACCTCTGCTACCTCAGATATTGAGATACTCAGATACTCTGAGGTAGCAGACTCTGCCTGCCTCTAGCTTTCTCTTGTGAACCACTTTTTCATTATTATCTCCTGTGACACTAAGGAAAAGCACAGGAAGTAGGCAAAGGTTGCCATTGCATGAGATGATTTAACTTTCCTGAGTTTTGTAATAGCTTCAAGTTCTTATCTAGGATCTTAGGGAATCCATAAAGCCATAGATAGACAAACATGCTGTTGGACTTGGATCTTAAAGGTTTTTCCCAACTTAAATGATTGATTTTATGGTCTGTACTGTTTCTTGCCTTTGTAACTGATTTTGCATTTTTGACAATGATCAGTCTTCTAGTAGGAGGCTTGCCATTGTGAAGGTGTTTCTGGTTCTAGTACAGTTACAGGTCTGACGCTAATCTCTCATCTCTTGCTTTGATTGCTCATTCATCTCCTGTCTCCAGCTAAGTTTAAGGAGAGCTACACTGACTCAGGCAAAGGCTTTCTCTAGCAAGACAGCTTGTTAAGAGAATAAGAGCTGTATCAAAACATGAAGGTGAAGAAGCATTGCACCCATGCTCAGCTTCCAGATGTGTGCAGCTTAGTATATTTCCTGAACTAAATGTGGTCTGGGTATTTAGTAAATCTTGGTGTTCTCTGTATTTTATGAGTTTGTCCAGTCTCTATCTGAACTTAAGCATCCTCAAAACTGAAAAGCAAGTTTGCATCTCTGTGATGAGGTCTGCCACTGAACTGCTTTGCTTAAACTAGAAACAGAATAGTTCTGTCCGTCAGTGTATTTGAGACGTCTGACTGGATTATCTTGGAGTCACTTTTCTCTGCCTGGAAAGCAACTTTGGTGGTTTGTTGTGGGTTTGCTTTGTTTTGTTTTGTTTTGTTGTTTTTTCCCTTAAGAGATTTTGCATAGAATAGTAGGGAAAGTGTCAAAACTGTCTTGATGAGTTCCTTTGTTTCGGAGCTTTTTTCTTTTTTTAAGATACTGAAACATGGTAGAATTGCTTGTTGCATCCAAAGGTCTGTAGATTCCAGATACAAAGGCTTGTTATCATTATTTCATTCAGAAGGCTACCAAGACTAGACTCTGTTGTCAAGGTGTTTATTTCCCATTTCATTTGATTGTTCTGTCTTACTCCTCTATACCCTGGCCAGGTCTACACATCATCCTTTGAGGTGTTTTTCTTGAAGCCAGAAAGAGAGACATAAGAAAAGATTAAGGTCTGTGATAGTTTCACAACCAGTAATTCCCTTAATCAGGTACTTACTAAGTTTTTGGACTTGGCTATAGAGACTGCATGTGTAGGTAGGAAATGCATTATCCTGAATACCACCTGATTGTTGTTTCACTTGTTTCTCTTCTTTCCCTGAGATTATTGAAATGGTGAGTTATTCGTTAAAAGCTTTATGTTTCTTCTGCAGTGGTACTTGGTGAAGCAGTGTAGTTCTGGAAACTTCATCTCTGCCATTAATTTAACCAGTGTGGAAAGCTAATCTGTTGTGTTGGTTTTATGTTTTGGTTTTTTTTAAACCAAATCCTTCAGACCTACCCAAACACTGAAGATGTGCTTCAAGATGCTTTACTTAAGGATACAGCTCTAACTTTTTGGCTTGAGGCTGAATACTTGGAAAATCATTTCTTGGCAAAGTTAGGAGGATAATTTTTATTCTATAGCTATTAGATTTCTTCATGGTGTTCTATTTGTACCCATTCTGTGATCCTTTCTTTGTCCCATTGCTCCTGGGGAAGATTTCTGCTGGGAATCATGGGAACTTAACAGTGGTGAAGCTTCTTTCTGTTTTGTTAATCTTGACTGCAGTAATTATGAGCACATCTGTAGAGCAATACTACTATAGTGGATCCCACTGTTAAAATTACCTGATTTTTGTGTCAAGTACACATGTACTGTATGAACAATGCATCGTTGTTTGGTGATTTCTGTTGGGTAAGTATCTGTTTTCTGTGATTTATTTGAGTATTTGCCTATTCTGTCTGATCTTGTGCTTCTGTAATGATTTTTAGGTAAGACTCTTTCTTCAGTCTTTGTTCTTTTTTTCCCTTTGTCCCAGATTAATTTGACTGGGTTGGTCTTAAGACTGCAAGATGACTTCACAGGTGTGGGACACCAGGAAAGGGAAACCTACCTGATTCTTTCAACTTCTATTATTATGTTTGTACAAACACTTGTGTTTTTTGTCTTTTCAGGCAGAGGCCGAGGAGAAAGCGGTTTCTACCAAAGAAGTTTTGATGAAGTGGAGGGTGGATTTGGGCGAGGAGGGGGCAGGGAAATGCACAGATCACAGAGTTGGGAGGAAAGGTAACAGAGCTCTAGCCCGTAAAATTTTGTAATACATCGTCTCAGCTTCATATGTGCTTTTTGACTTCCTAAAAACAGTTTTGGAAAGGTAATAGGTATTTGAGTGGAGTGTCTGAATTTCTAAGGGTAAACACAGTAGTGTTTCTAGAAACTTAGGAGCAAGTAAAACAGTGTTTTTGCAAAGATTTTTTTTGCTAAGTTCCCAGGAAGAAGGGAGTACTTTGAGAGACTAGAAAATATGGCAGTTGCAGTGGAAATTATGTCTGAAAATACAAATTGATAAAGGTTTTGCTTCAGTTTTAGTCTCCACTGTGTTAACATTACTCAGGATCATGTTTCAAAACTTACCTAGTTGCCAAAGGCTGTGTATGTATTAGTGTTACTGAAAATTTCAGTTGTCACTTGGACCTTTAATGATACCATGCATCAAGCTCTGATTAAAAAAAAAAAAAGACCTCTAGCAAGTGGCAAAAAAATCCTGAACAAACCCAAAAAAGCCTCACTGTATACCAAAACTAACAAAACTCCTATGGTTCCATGCCCCAAACAAACAAAAACAACCAAAAAAACCCCCAGAAAAACCCCAACCCACCCCCCCTGCAGCAGCATCCCAAACAAACAAACAACAACAAAAAAGCCGTACCTAAAATGAGCGGAGTAGTACTAAAATCTTATTTGAAACTTCTATTCTGCCTTTCTAGGGGAGACAGACGCTTTGAAAAACCAGGGCGAAAAGATCCAGGTATGGTTTTGTCACTGTATGGGCAGAAAATGGGAGGGAGGAGCAGGGTGTGCTCTGGGGAAGGTACCTATATGTACATAAACCTTTTTATTGCTCTAGGTATACTGTCAATACAGGATTCTTGATACCATGCCAAGTTCCCTAAATGTTTTCTCAAAGTAGTGTTTTTCTTTGTTATTTTCATGATTAGATATTTAAATATTGTAGACTAGAAAAATCTGCAGTAAGTAGGTTCTATTTATTCAGTTGAGATGGAATATCTAGAGCTAGAACTACATTCCTGTACATCTGTGAAAGCAGGCTATACTGATAGGACATGTTCTGGGGGAGCTATGTCTTTTCTTTGCAGATTTTAAACGTCCTTGATTTTGGTACATAGAACTTCTGAATCATGTATGTTGTTTTGAATGCTTGCTGTATTGTGGGGTACATCCTAGCAGCAATGTTCCACAGTTCACATGATGATAAATTTAGTGCCTATTAAACTAGTTGAAGTTGTCATACAAGTTCATCTATGTTACCTGGCCCTCCTCTTTGCTATTCCTCTCCTGTTTCTTAAGTGCTTCATGCTGGCTGTGTTGAGGCATATTCTTAATTGCGACCCAGTGTATCTGAACATTTCATCTGAACTTGAGTTGGACTGGATTGCCATCTTGGAGATGGAACATACCCATTTTGGTAAAATCTGTGTTTTGAGCGTGGTTAAGAACATTCAGGGAAGTTCTCCTTGATCAGCTTGTTCATGTGGTCACTGCAGTGATTTTCTATTTCTTAGGACATGCATTGACTGTTCTTTGGTATGAAATTTCTTCGCGGCATCTTACCACGTGTGTGTATCACAGCTGTGCTTAGTGAGAGGTTTTGAACTAGTAAAAGCTTGATGGTCCATTCCAACACGAAGCAGTCTGTGAATCTGTGACAAATAATCTTGTTGTTTTTGGATGCAGAGGATCTTTTGGTCTTTGCTGAACGAGTCCTGGCTAAATTTGTCCTTGGCGAGCATATTGCTAAAGCATAGGTCAGAAAAGACAACTATGGGTTGAATTTTAAGACAAACAATAGCAAAGAGGTTCAACTGCAATTAAAAGTTGACAGGAATGTATTTTACTCCCTGCTTTAGCTGTCAGTATGTATTTTCTTTTTTTCTTTTTTTTTTTTTTTTGGTTTTGGTAACAGATTACCAGGTTGGCACATGCCTTAAGAATCTTAATGTTTGTTTTGAAAGCCTTCCCAGTCCTCTGTCCATGTAAGAATTGATTTTTTTTTTCAAGTATTTTGAGTGTGTTTGTGAGTGTTCAGGAGCCTTTTGGGCAGGAAAAAAAAAGGGGGGAGAAAAATGCTATGGAGATTTCAGGACTGCACCTTTTACAGAAGATAAATGGATGTGCAAGTAGTATCTAGTATCTGCCACAGCTAATTCTGTTTTACTTACTTAGCCCTTTTCTGTTCTTATGATAAAATTACAACACTTCCAGATCCAGACTACAGGATGTACCACATTTCTGGTTGACTGTAACAAAAATATTGCATGCCAATTTAGGATTGATTAGATTGATACCTCACAGTTGAAACTGAGAAGAGTTTACAGTATGCTAGGTGTCCTCAATGAAGTTGACTGCCAGGGGAAGTTAAGATAGGATATTAAGAAAAATATCGTCACTGAGAGAGTGATCAGGAATTGGAACAGGATGCCCAGGGAGGTGGTGAAGTTGCTATCCCTGGAAATGTGTGAAGAAATCTGTGGAGATGGTGCTTTGGGGCATGATTTAAAGAGCATAGTGGCCTTAGATTGAAGGTTGGACTCAATCCACCTAAACGTGGGGGTTAATGGGTCAGCTACTACAGAGCATGTCTAGTTTGTAGGTCTAGTTTGTAGCAACTGCTAATGACTTTGGAATACACTTTCTGTGAACCATTTTCTAGAGAAAATGCTGTCTCTGTGTGCCTTTTTAGAAGTCCTGGTTTATTGTGAGGGATAACATGCTTTTTCTCAAATTATGAAGCTTTCTGTGATCCTTGATTGCTTTACTTAAGTATCTTCTTCTATTTTTCTTCACACTTAATCTGTCTTTACTAAAATTTCTGTAGTATGGTCTGATAGAATCAAGAGACCTGCAGTCTTTCTGAAATGTCAATGTTTAAAAATGTGCTTTAACAATAGTAACACATGTTCTTTAACTGCTGTGTTCAAGATTATTGTCCCAATAAGTGGGAGAATATTTTTTTCTCTTTCCAGAGAGAAATGAGGTGGAGAGCACAAAAATAGTAAGAGAAAGTGTTGGTCTGTTTTGACTTGAGCCTTGCTTAATGAACGAGTAGTTAGTGACATACAAAGTCTTTCCAATGACAAATTATTCTGAGTGTGAGAGTGGGACACAGATGTGCTAAAGGAAGTCCTATATAAAACCAAGCACTGGGTATTGCACATGGAGCAGTGGAAGTGTTTGAGGAGTGAATTGACATGCAGTTTGTAAGTCAGGCTGACATGCTTTAAGCAGGTGAATATATTTGTTTCTGTTACCCTGGATAAACGCCTTAGTTTAGGATTTTTTTCTCTGTTTTTTCTTGCACTTCAGTTTTTCTTTACTCTTTTATAAGGCCTTGGATTAGTCTTAAATTATATAATTTCTTGAGTTGCCAGCCTTTTCATATGCTTTGCTCTGGGTGATCACATTACAGAATTAATAAGAGATCAAATGTTAAACTCTTCTGGGCATTCATACTAGATAATAGTACAAGAACCTCTCAATTAAAAATCAAGTGATTGAAAAATAGCAGACCTTCAACAAAGTTACTTCTCAGATATGATCACTATATTGTTCTTAATGATTGCTTTTTCAATGTTTCCAACAGTTTGCAATATCACATCTGACTGATTCTCAGCATAAACAGTATCTGTTCCTAGTTTCAGTATGAAGATGCACAAAGTATTTGCAAGTTTCTGTTGGAGACTCACAGCTCTGACAGACTTCATTGAGTGCTCAAATTGCTTCTGGAAAGCTGAGGCCATTAGCAAAGAAAATGTGGAAGTTGTTTTTTAGATCATAGAATCATAGAATGGTCTAGGTTGGAAGAGACCTCAAAGATCATCCAGTTCCAACCCCCTGCCACAGGCAGAGACACCTCCCACTAGATCAGGTCACTCAAGACCTAAACACATCCAGGGAGGGAGCAGACACAACCTCCCTGGGCAACCTGTTCCAGTGCCTCACCACCCTCACTGTGAAGAATTTCTTCCTAACATCCCGTTCAAATCTCCCCTCTGCCAATTTGAACCCATTCCCCCTCGTCCTGTCATTACAAGACCTTGTGAACAGCCCCTCCCCAGCCCTCCTGTAGGCCCCCCTCAGATACTGGTAGGCTGCTATAAGGTCTCCCCGAAGCCTTCTCTTCTCCAGGCTGAAAAGCCCCAACTCTCTCAGCCTGTCCTCATAGCAGAGGTGCTCCAGCCCTCTGATCATCTTCCTGGCCCTCCTCTGGACTCTCTCCAACAGTTCCATGTCCTTCTTGTGCTGGGGGCTCCAGAATTGCACACAGTACTCTAGGTGGGGTCTGACAAGAGCAGAGTAAAGGGGGAGAATCCCCTCCCTTGCCCTGCTGGTAATGCCTCTCTTAATGCAGCCCAGGACACGGTTGGCTGTCTGAGCTGCGTGTGCACACTGCAGGCTCATGTTGAGCTTCTCATCCACCCAGACCCCCAGGTCCTTTTCCTCAGGGCTGCTCTCCAGCCACTCACCACCCAGCCTGTATTTGTGCATGGCTGCCTTTTTGGAACTGCACTAAAGCTGCTTATTTTTCTGTGCAGCCTCTTGACTAAAACCAGCTTAGTAGCTGAGGAGATTTCATTTGTTGCCAGCAATTATGCACTGGTAGTAAACAATTGAAATGTGGATTAAACAATACATTTAGTAAGTCAGTTGTGGAACCTGATTGAGCTCTGTGTAATGTATATATTGTTTAGTTAGGTCAAGAACACTTGAATATAAAAAGAGTATTGAAGTGAGTATAAAAAAGATGTTGAGTTACTTTGAATTGCACTTTCCCTTACTCTGCTTTGCTTATGTTCCTAATTTGCTAGCAAGAAGTGCATCCAAGGAATGTTCATCATCAGCTCTTGTAGTCTCAGTCTAAGGTTGGAGTGTAGTGTTGCTGCAGCAGAGTCCATCAGGAGTTTTTCCAGGCTTGTATTCCAGTTTGGGCTGTGGTGTATTTCCAGTGTCTTATCAGACATCCATGGGTTGCCAGTTCTCTGAAACTATTTTGTCTACTGTTTTACAGCTCTTCTTATGTTACTACACGGTTGTGTTTGTCTGATTTACTTATGTAGTATTCTTTAGCTTTACATTCCAAAAGACAATGTTCAGAGATTGCATTGAGTGTATACTACACGTATTTTTATACTTGCTATTATATTTTCCTTTAAACCAAATGTATACAGAGAAAATTATTTAGGATAACAAAGCAACTTTAAAATATCAGGTCATTAAGAAGCAACTGAAGTGGCCCACACTTTGATTTAGATGATAATCAAAATTTAAAATACCTTTTTCTAGCTTTTGCTCTAGATTGTGAAATGTGTAGGACTGTCCTGTTGGGATCATGCATCTGAATTTTAGAACAATTGGTTTGTCTGAGGCTGGAGTATATGATACATGGGAAAACAATTTCTCATTCAGAACGCTACTCTCTTTTTTCCTTATCAGCTATAAGACCTGGCACAGGAATTTGTACTACTTCCTTTGCACCGAGTCTTAATTTGTGGGAAGGTAGAAATACCACTTGCAAGGAATACTTAAAAATTACTGGTACTATTTGGCAGATGGAAAAGGTATCCTTAGGCTGTGTGTGTCTCAATATGAAAAGTAGGGATGAAGGCAGTGTAATTTAATAGTGTGTTGCTTTCCAAGACTTGCAGTACTCATGAATGCTTTTGCATAAAAAGAGAAGATATTTGGAGAGTATCTGTTATAAAACCAAATCTGTCAGAGGTCAGGAATGGGGGAAAGCAACACTTCAGTGATTCTGAAAGGAGAGATGAATTGTAGAGGAACTGTGGGCTATTTGCTAGCCACTTTCAGGTTGTGAACACATGTCAGTTAGCAGAGGTTTGGGGCTTAGGAAGCATTTAGTTAAACACTTATCTCATCAGATAGCTTGAGACCATCTTTCCTGCTGCTGACCACTTCAGTGAAGTTAAGAGGAAACCGATTCGGTAGTTAGTGATGCTATGGTCAATGGAAGTTGCTATTTATGTAATTTTGTCTTCTGGGAAAACATCTTTTACCTTTGAAAGATAACTTCTGCTTCATTTTGGTACTTGGCTATTCAAGCATGGGTATGTAAGGAGGCACTGCTTTTGCTGGGAGCATGGAAGTCATTATCATTCTGTTTATCTTTTAGCTTCTTAAATTACTTAAGAACTTCAGAACAGTCTTAGTTGCAGTAGGTGTATGAGGCACTTAAATATACAAGTCTCAGGTATAGTTTGTTTTTAATTTTTTATTTTAAAATTGATTCAGATGTCTAAATACTTTTGTGCTGTATGTACAAGCAAATATTGATGTTAAAAAGCATAAAATAGAAATGGATACAATGCTTGTGTATATAGTGCATCCTTCTGGGTCACATCTACTTGAATCAAGCAGTGCAAAGGTGAGAACATGTGGAATACATAATCCTTTTTGAAAAAATACAGTAATGAATTTAGAAAAGTCTTGTTTCCACTGCTAAGTAAGTTATTCAGTGTTTCCAAATATGAAGAAAATTCCATTGCAGCATTTATCATATCAAGATTTTTTTGATAGTGTCTTCATAGACCCATCTTCAAATGACATTGTCTTATTTGGCAGAATGAAGAGCTATGGTTAGTATTTACAATTTAGTTTAATAAGCACAGCAGGAGTGCTTTTTGCTGCCATGAGAGATTGGCAATACTTCCTAAGAGTGAGTTCAGCCATCTGAAAATGGATATAACTCTGCATCCCCAAGGAGCTAAGAGAATATAAAAACTAGGATCTTGGAAGAACAGAGTTACTTATCCTGGAACTAATATGTGTACTGAATGAGCCCATGTTGGTTTTAATGGAAATGTTTTTCTCTTGTATTCTCCATTTTGTCATAAGCTAGTTAATTGTGATTTAGGTCAGCTTTTGGAATTCTGAAGGTCTCTCCTTTTGTGGTCAGTGCAGCTGAAATCATAGTCTGGTGAATTCATCAGGTAGCTCTTTTAATTTTAAAGAGTTAGTACTGTGTTTCTTGTATTTGACTTTGTCCTGGGTGATTAATCCAGTCTGTCCTCAGCTTGCCTGGATACACCAGTTCTTTGCGTATCATGTTGCAATCAAAAGGGTGGGAGTACAAGAGAATGATCACTAGAAGATAGCAGGGCAGGCAAAGAAGTAAAGGTTGTAAAGGGAACCTGAAATTTTAATGTAATAATAATTAAAAAAGCACAGAGTCCAAAGTCTGTTCTCTCTATTCTGTGAAGCCAGTCTCGGAGAGCTGGAAGCTGTCGGCGTGCTGTCCATTGATGCGGATCTCCTTGTCAGTTCTTTTTGGACTCTTTGAGTCAGCCACAGCTGGGAACTCAGGAATAGTCTTGTCAAAATTCTCCATCTTGATTTGATATTCACCTTTGGCATTGCGGGCTAGCACGGAGGCGAAGCGATGGTGCAGCATGATCTCTGAAGGGAGGTAGGATGTTCTTCTTTGACACATTTCTCCTGTGCCCTCCTGCACAGCTGACAGAAAAATTACCAGCTCGAAGTGGTGAGCAGCTTCTCTTTGGAGGAGAGCAGCCAGAGGGCTGGATGGAGTGATTAAATGGTAGTAGGTCAGTGGAAAGATGAAAAAAGGGCACTCATCCAAAGTAATGCTGTCTAGGTGGAAGCCAACACTAGTTTGGTGCAACTGCCCATTCTCTCGTTCTTGGTAAAGTATAGCAGAAATCTGTACGCTGGTCAGTGGGCTGGAGCGTGTGTTGGCCACCTGGAACATAAAGTATGGCTTCCCTTCTGTATGAGTCACCACAGCAGAGCGGGTGAAGCGGATGGAGAATGCCCGATTCTTTGGTCGGGCGATCTTTGCCACAAAAGCACCTACAGCAAGGAAAAGAACAAACTGAGTACAAGCACTGTGCCTGGGTTGGTTCCCTGCAGCCTCTAAGGCCTGTGAAATAGTCAAAAGGAGTAGGAGCAGGTTTGTAGACATTATCTTTGTAGCCTCAGCCTGCATGCTTGAAAACAGCTAGGCTGGCATGGCACTGAGCTAGTTTTGTTGAAAAAGCATGACTGTCCTACAGTGCTGTGTTTTCTAAACTGTGGTCACTTGCTAATCTTTGGAATCTGAACTGCGGCTATGGGAATGAGAACCGTTAGCTTGCCCCCAGTGTATTGCAATTGACAGTAGTACTTGGTATTGCAGGAGCTTGCTCCTAATACAGAATAATCTAATTGATGTATTTTTGAAGTATTTTTAAATTGTTTAAACCTGAAAGTTACTACAAATACTTAGAAGACTTTGAAGCAGACATTTTTGAAAATTTTCATTATGTCAGGTAGTTAAACACTGGTTTAAATTTGAATGAAAATGTTTCAGCTAGACAAAAGTAAACCTTAAAACAAATTGATGTTAAGTGTTATAATTCTGTTGGAAGACAACTTAGACAATGGTATAAGAAATAAGTGACATAGTGGGATAAGTGGTGACCTGGCATGAGTATGAGTGGAATTCTCAAGTTCCAGTCTTGATGAGACCTAATTTCTGTCTTTTGTTAATGGAAGGTGTTTAACTTTCACTTTTCTGGATGTGAAATCTCATTATCCTTGTAGTGGCTGACTTAATGGTTCTTTCAGATACCAGTATGATCTTTATTTCGTTTCTGGCTCCATTTCTTAAGTCTAATAGTTACACACCTGTTCTATTTAAATATGAAGGATTACCTGTGATGAAGGCTTCCAGCATGAGCCCCAGGACCATCTGTATTGCCAGCAGAGCAATAGCACTGGGACAGTCCCCGCTTGGGAACATAGTGCCATAACCAATTGTGAGTTGTGTCTCCAGTGAGAAGGAGAAAGCAGCTGTAAAGCTGGTGATGTACTTGACACATATAGTATGGTTGTCAGGTGGAGCATCATGGTCCAGCTCCAGGTCCCCATTCATCTCAGCCAGCAAATACCAAAGCACTGCGAAGACTAGCCAGTGAATGACAAAGGAAGCAGAGAAGACCAGCATCATCCATCTCCAGCGCATCTCCATTAGTATTCCCCACGCATCTCGGAGGTATGCCAGACCTTTTCCTTGGGCACCATCCATCTGGAATGTGCTGTGTCCATCTTTGGTCACCATCCTCAGGTATCTTTTGGTCAGGAGGGGAGCACTGGATTTGGTATTATTGCTCTCTATCATATCTGTTGTCATCTTCTAGGTATGAGAGAAAAAAAGAAAAAACATGATACCAGGCAGCGTATTTGTATTCTGCCTAATGTTCACAGTTTTTGACACATCAGCAGGGGTTGAAATACAGCAGCCAACAAAGGAGGGCTTATACATTGCAATCCAGAGAAGATTAAGTCAGGAGCCTGGAGAGGAATTTACCACTGTTTGTGGTAATACTTTGCTGAAAAAAGATTAAGTTTAGAAATCAGGCTACTTCTCAAATTTGCTTTACTTAGTTGTTTGGATATAACTTCCATAGTCTACCTTCCTTAAATGTACATTTGGGTCACATGCTTAAATTCTTTAGGGGTGAGTGGGATGGGATTAGGCTTGCTGTATCTGGAAAGAAACTGAATTTTGCCTGATAAAATTGGTTTTGGTAACTTCTTTTTAGCAGACCATAATAATTTATCGATTGTACTATGAATATTATTAACAGTACTATGGAAATGCTAATTGTTACTGCTGCTCCAGCAGGCTTATACATTTTAGGGAAATGCTGCAGTCTACCTAGCAGCCCTTTCAGTTTCTAGCTCAGGAAATGGCTGCTGACTGCACACAAGATATCTAGTTAAGCAGAATTACAGTAGTCAGGGCATAGAATCATAGAATTATTTTGTTTGGAAATGATCTTTAAGATCATTGAATTCAACCATTGCCTCATTCTGCCAAGTCCAGTACTAAACTGTGTGCCTCAGCACCACATCTCTGCCTCTTAAACATCTTCAGGGATGGGAATTGAACCACTTTTCTGGGGAGCCTATTCCAGTGTTTGAGAAACTTTTCACTGAAGAAATTTATTTTAATGTCCAACCTTAAACTCCCCTGGTACAGTTTGAGACCATTTCCTCTTTTCCTGTCACTTGCTACTAGGGAGAAGAGATGGACAGAGCTGTCTCTGGGAGTCTGAGACTGTTAATGTAAGAATGAGAAAAAGAGAGGACAGGAGACCAATTCTGAAATACACTATGACATAATTGGAAGTCTAGTCTGCCTAAACAGTGTTTGGGGTGTATGGTTTGGTGTGGATTTCCTTTTTTTTAAAATTTAAATTAGCGACCAAAACCAGGAAGGCAAGTGTATGGTAACTAGAGGGTGAAGTTGGAATGTAAAATGTGAGATGGGAACTTGTACTCATGTGACATGTTAGGCCCCCTTGTTTCTTTATAAACCTCAACTTGCCAAACTTGTCAGAGATGCTGTGTGTCTTTGAAATTACACTGGCCACTCAAATCCATATATTTTATAAATACTGAACATTTAAAGTACACCTGGGGCAGATGAAAATTAAATTTGAGTTTGTGTAAGATAGAAATTTGGTAATGTATGCAGCCTACTTGAAGTAGGTTGTGAGGAAGCTTGTTTGTAGAACAGAGACATTAATTTATGAAAATTCTGCAAATCATAATTATCCATGGTGTGTTTATTTAGTCAGTTTTGTTGGTTTCCTATCAGCTTCGACCTTTCTCTGAATTAGATCTGTTTAAATATATGATACAAGGGTACAAACAGCACAGAGGAATTGGATTTCTCTCCCCCCCTACTTAGTTCTATCTTGAACTGCATTAGACCTGAGGATCCTGAACTGAATTAATAATGAATTTATGAAAGGTAAAAATATTTCTCACGATCTTTGATCTTGTAAGCCAGCAGGTTTTGTGGCTGTTTATGTGATCTTGATACCAAGTTCTAGTAATTTCAGAACATTCTCTTCTGCTTTTCATAACCATGCAGATATTTCTTCTGTTGTGCTGTAGTCAAAAAGGTAGATGAGATTTTGACTTGAGTGGAATTTGGTGGTTTTCCTCTCATTTTTTCATTTTCCAACTCATACCTTCTGAAAGGAATATTTTGAAACTGTTCCCTGTGCCGAAGAATACAGTGGGCTTACTGAAGTTCTTGTGGTTAGTAGTACAGGGCTACTTCTCTTGGGGGATTCTGATCATAGTCCATTCAGTTTCTAGCTTTCATGTGAGTTTGATCTTTGATCTGCTCTATAGCTAACAGTTTTCAGTCTTGCACTGCTACAGATTTTTCAGTAACTCAGTTATAGTTGTAGGTCCTTCAGGAACATGATGATTAGTGACTCATCTGTAGAGCAGAGTCTGATTTAGAAGAGCTCTTTTGGATATCTTGAAGGAGCTTGGAAATGGGTGTCTCTGAATGGAAAGGGTGATGGGGACCGTGTCCAAAATGAGCTGTGGACAAAGCCTTTTATCATCTTGGAATAAACACTACACAGAAGCGGCACTCTGTTATTTAAATAGAGGAGCATCTAAACAGAATGTAATTCCTTTGGGTGTAGATGTGATGCATTCTGGATAAAAATAAAAACAAACTACACCACAACAAAAAGCAAAAGTAGTTTGTGTAAATTCTCGTAGTATTTTGAGGGTGAGGTCTGCTTCATATCCTCCAAGTACTTTGAGTTTGCAAAACAAACATAATGCTGTGAGAATTAATCTGATAATGACTGGTTGGTGACAGAAGACTTTTCTACAGTGTTGGTATGTTAAAAGAAAAAGAAAAAAAATACTTTATGTCCATTTATCTGGGCTTTACTTCAGACCTTCTACAGAACACCACAGACTACTTGGAGCAGAATGCTGTCAGCATTATAGAGTCTCCGTTTTGATTAAAGGACTTTATAGGATGCTGATGAATCACTAAAAGCTCTGAAAAAATGTGGTCACTGTTCAGTGTCAGGATCTTTTCAATGAAGGTTGGCTCATTACTGGCAGATTTTGAAGGTATGGGAGAAACTCCATTAGCCCTCAGCAGCATGTGTCAGAACGATCTCTGCTCCTTGGGACTTCCAGAATTTGCCTTTTGAGGTTAACTGGGCTACTGCTCTGGTCTCATTTGGTGTAGGTCTCTGATTTTTCTTGTATAGAACTGTTGAAAATATCAGGTATCTAATTTGGTGGCAGTGAGAACATGGGCAGGATGTCAGCTTGAGTTCTGAAACTTTTTTGCAAAGATACTGATGGCTTTAAGAGCCAAGGTGGGAAAATGGGTAAGAAACTGCACACAGGCTCTGAGAGCAATGCACTTGGCTTAGAGTAAGAGGTAAAAGAAGTGCCCTGTGATAAAGTTTCTTGAATTGGAGGATCAGTCCTCAGTGTTCTCAAAAGCAGAAAAAATTTAAGAGTAGATGGGACTTTGAATTTATATGCTCCTTTCCTTGACCACTCTATAAAAGCACAAATGCCCTATTTCCTTCTTAATGAGAAATAAAGGAAGTTGTAAAGTACAATTTGGACCATCTGATCTGATGCTCTGTCTGACGAGGGCTTGGATATCCCTGCATTAATTCCAGTTTCAAACAATGTATGTTTTAGGAAAGGCATTCAGCTTTCACTTACATTCCGCATTGCCTGTTGGAGAAAACTTGTCTCCACTGGTTAAATGCAACTATGTTTCTAATCCAGATTTGTCTGCTGTGGTCTCTTAACCTTCATGTTATGCTTTTTGTCTGGTTTTCCTTCTCCTGTTTTCTTGACTTCAGAAACTTGTAATTTTGGGATGTTCCTTCTCCCTCCATCTCCCAGCTTGGAAAGACAGGAACTGTCAGGTAGCAGCTTTCTTAGCTGTCTTTTGGCATGCTGACCAATCTTTAATCATTCATTCAGTGTATTGTAATTCTTCCTGTTTCCAGTCTACTGAAATTTAGATAGGTATCATCAGGTCTGGTGTGAATGCAATTTCTCAGCTCTTTTACAAATCTCTTTGACCGTCTTTGTCCCTCATTCTGGCTTCTTTCTTCTCTGTGCTCACCTAAGATGATCAAGGTGTGTCAGTACTGTTTTAACTAAATGTTAGTTTCCTTTTCCCTGCCAGTCATGCAAGTTCTAAACTGACCTGGCTTGCTAATGATTTATGTGCAGTAAAATCTTGCAGCTCGAGGATATTGTTTGCATTTCTGAAATTCATGACCCACTACACTGACCTCCTGCACTTCGCCTTTGTGACAGAAATTATCATCCTTGTGTTATAACAGCTCTTTTTTACACTGCTGGTTTATGCCACCATGTTGCTTTCCTCTTGCTTAGCCTTTCTGCTGTCAGCAGAAGCTCAGCTGTTAAGACTGTGGGAGGATTGCAGGGAGACTCCTTTGCACCACTGTCTTCATTTTCTTTGGTTTCTCATGTGTAGGCATTTGAAGTTGATAATTAAACTATGGCTTCAGCTCAATATGCTAAAACACCTGCAACCTTGCTAGGGCTGTGAAGGCCTTTCTGTGAAAGCTGTATTGAGGGCAAACTTCTTCAGTTATGCCCAGTAGGCATTTTTGCAAAATCTCTTCTAATTGACCTTAGAAGGGATTAGAGGCAGTTTAAAGTGCGCTGCTTCATTATGATAGCAAAACAGCCAAGGGGACCTGCCATTTGCTGGGACTAACTGCAAAAAAGATGCTGCTTACAGCTGGAGGATAATTCTAAGATCTGTTAGAACCCAAGTGGTGATGGCATGTCCCTCTGGGAATGTGTACATTCCCTCTTTACTTGACTTGGATCCATGTGGTCTTGTGATAGTTTCAGATTTGAGCATCGTCTCTTTGATCATTCAGGTGTGAGGCTGCCTCTGCACTTTGCAGCTAACAAAAGTTTTTCTTTTAAAAGCACTTTCATGCTATTAAAATCTCAGTATTGCTTGTTAGATTGAATGGTGATCCTTGAATTGCTCTGGCATAAACGTTGGGAAATGAAGGTGTTTTCAGTACTGACAACATGACCAGATCATACAACTTACATTAGGGGGCAGTCTTAGAAATACAGGAATTCAGTTACTCTAACTGATTTGTTAAAAGCTTATGCTGCAGCCATTAGTAGCATAGTTAAAATTTCAGATGTTTTTGTCTGTTAGGTTTGGAGCTAATACCTCATGAAGATGGAGAGCTACTTGTGACAAGTTTATTTTGGAGCAGTCTGCAGAATTAAGATAAACATTTCCAGGACTATATATATAAAAAATCTCCAACTTTGTAAAACCAGGAACTTTGTCCCCAAGACTTACTTCTCAAAGCAGGTGCCACAGAGTGTAGGATGCGAGAGCTCATACTTTTGCACTTCTGTAATGGTTTACTACAGATTGTATAGGAAAAAAAAAAACAAACCAAAACACTTCCCCCAGTATTTTGGTGAAACAGAGTATGTCTATTTTTCCCCATTTTTTTATGATATAGAAAGCAAGGCTGCTTATATACTGGATTTTTAGCAATGTCTGCAATGCTCTGTTTAGTGTATAACTTTATTTGCACATACTACAGTTTACTAAAGATACTGTAAAGACCCATATAAACTCTAATTCTTGATTGATAAGTAGGATGTGAGTGGACTGACTAGTCTGTCCACCTTTACAGATGCAGAAAAGCTTTACCAAGAGTTTGCTTAAATGTTGTTTGGGGTTTTAGAATGTGCTGGTAGGTATTGAATCCTTACAGAGAAACTTAAACGCAAAATCAAGTATTGTTAATGGAGGAGTAAATTTACTATCGAGAGGGAGGATTTTATGTGGTGTAAGGCTGTAGTAATAGAAGTCTGCTGACACTCATTTGCTGTGGAACTTGCTGGTTTCAAAGACCAGCCCTGCAACTATGTGATGCAGACTTTGCAGTGGCTTATCTAGAACGACTGAGTTTTCCAGGGCATTGGAGTTCATACTTGATGCCCGTGCATGGTTTCCTGGGCAGCAGCACTAGCCCACAGCATATCCACAAGAAGAGAATGCATTGATTGGAAAATATTGAAGGCATGACAGGTAGTTGTAGACTGTAAAAGCAGGCTTGAAGAGGTGATGCTCATTTCTTTAATTTGTGATGGAACTGAAGTTAAATGCTGAGTTGATGCAGGAAGTAGGTGAGTGATCACTTTTTCATAATGCTTAGCTAGGTATTACCTGGCTGCCTTAGCTGGAGACTGCTTATAGAGACTTCAGCAATCTTTCTAGCATTACTTATCTTGAAGACCTTTTGAAAAATACTGCGTGACTTTGGATTTGCTCTGTATGCAGCTAGCTGTGTTCCTCTGAGACATAGTCTTTTTCAAGGGGGGAAAAAGAAACCATTTTAAGGTGTTACTTGATTTAGCAATCTTCAGAAAAAAGAATTATGCCCTGAAAACAGCTTTAATTTATCTGATTTAAGAATGATGAAAGAATTTGTAATAGTGCAATAAGAAAAAGGAAAACAAAATTAAGATTAGTTTGTGTACTTACCAGTCTTTGAAAGGTTTATGTGGTGGAGCAGGGGAATACCTGGGCTCCAGGAGAGGGAATGGGATGGTCTTGTGTGTTGGTCCCAGCACTGGCAAGAAAACTTCCCACAGATGGTTGGTAGGGACTTTTTTTTTTAATTAAAAAAAATGGGTTTGTATGTCTCATTCCTGTGTTTATAGTGCTGGGGGGAGGTTGGTTTTCATCTGAAGGTGATTTGATTGGTCATTTTGCCTGCAGGGGGGCTGGTTAGCTCTGATCATGTGGAAAAGAATGCTGGTTTGTTAGGAGCATTTCTTTACCCAACACAAACCCTTAGCAGCCAAGGAGAAATCCTGAAACACTTAGAGAAGGGGTGCCTTTTCCCTCACCTCCTTTATCAAGATAATTTTCTAGATTTGTATAATCTTGAAGCTTTAAGTGAGAATTGAAAAGGCCAAAATTCCCATGGAGAAGCTGAATGAAAAGCCTTCCCATATTGCTGCTAGAAAACATGCTAGTCTCCCATACTTCCTTCCTAACAGGTGTCAACTGCTGCTTGTTTAGGTGAAAAAAGCTCTTGTCTTGCTTGCTTGTCAGTGCCACTTCTTCTCATTAGATCCTGAGCATTGGTGTTAACAGAAAGGTGGGTTGCAGCTAATTGTACAGCAAATGGTCTCTGGTGGGTGTTGCTGAACTGCAGCTTAATGCTGGTCAGAAGCTGTAGATTTGGCCATCTCTCTTCCACTTCCACATTGCTCCTTTGTGAAAACATGGAATTAATCACAGGATTTTGCTAAAGCCTAAGAATGAAACAGTGCAGATTAGATGGGTCTCTGATTCTGTGCAGCAAACAAAACCACAGTGACTTGAGCTATTTTCTCTCACTTACCAGATGAGAAGAGTTACTTAGGGAAGATGTTTTAGCTGAACAATTGCATGGAGTGGTCTGCATGCTGCACTCCTAAATGGAACTCTGAGGACAGCTTTGTAATGTGGTTGTATTTCATGCCTCTTTTTTTTTTGTTGTTTTTTTCCCTTGGTGAGCTGCTGATGTGAGGGCTTTGATCGAACGTCACATGTAAGAGGATCTGAGAAACAAAGACTATGGTTGTTTGCAATAAAACTACTGAAGGCCTGCTGGGAAAATTATTAATGTAGACTTTTGTGCTTAGGAAACAAAATCCTCCCTAATATTTTTTTCTTTACCTTTACCCCTCCCTCCCAATTGCAAAGTGTTCATTCTTTAGTTCATTAGTATGGAAAATTTTAATACATGTTCAGGCACAGCACAGAAAACTGATAGACAGTGTGACCTTCAGAACCAGGGCAAAGAACCAGTGCAGGGGGACTCCCACTTCTATGGCAAGCCTGTAGGACACTGTGACTTGCCCTTCATCTTTCCCTCTCTACTCCAGCAGAAGTGAATTTCTAATACACACAGCCTCTTTTATTCACAAGTAGGATTTTTTTTTTTTTACCAGTACTATTTTCTTACAAATTGTATTTTGTACTGCATAAAGTGTGTGGTGTCCAGTCACAAGTTGACTAATCTGATTCATCTGAATGGATTGAGAAGCTAACAAGATTGTACAGCAGTTGAAATAACTACAGTATGTGATATCCAGGTGTGTGTTATGGAATTAAACTCCATTCGTTTTGAATTTGCAGATTCACCTGTACTCATGACAGTTGATCATAGAAGCATTTTGATTGGAAAAGACCTCAAAGACCATGAATCCAACTATTATCTAACTGCACCAAGTCTGGTGCTAAACCATGTCCACCAGCACCACATCTCTGCCTTTTTGAAACATCTCCAGAAATGGAGATTCAAACACCTCCCTGGGCAGCCTGTTCCAGTGCTTGAGAACTCTTTCAGGAAAGAAGTTTCTTCTTCTTCTAATTTTCAAGCTGGACTTCCTGTGGCACAACTCAAGTGGGCTCCTTAGCCTGGAAAAGAGAAGAATGAGAAAGGATCTTCTAAATGAATATAATAGCTAATGGGTGGAGGTTATGAGATTGTGGATGGGCTCTTTTCAGTGGTGGTTGGTGATAAGGCAGGGTAACAGGAACAAACCAGAACACAGGAGGTTTCACCTGAACTTAAGGAAAAACTGTTTTTCCTTTGAGTCTGCTGGACTGCTGGACCAGACTGCCCAGAGAGATTGTTTGGACTTTCCAAACCTGCTTGGACATGATCCTGTGCAACCTGCTCTAGGTGAATCTGTGTTAACAGCAGGGTTGGACTCGATCGTCAGAGGTCCCTTCTGATTCCTATCAATCTGTAATTCTGCAATTGTTCTGTCACTTGTTATTTAGGAGAAGAGACTGTCCCCCTTGCTAAAACCTCCTTTCAGGGTATTGTTGAGAGTGAGGAGGTATCTACTCATCCTGCTCTTCTCCAGACTGGATAACCGCAGGTCCCTTAGATGCTTCTATGTAGACCTGTTCTCTAGGCCCTTCACCATCTTCCTTGCCTTTCTCTGGACCTGCTCCAGTACTTCAATGTCTGTGTTGTAGGATAATGGTCATAAGAGAGAAGGAAAAAAAAAAAGGAGTGATGCTTGAGTAGTATGTCTTTGAGATGAAGATTTTGTGGAAAGAAAATGTGAAGCTAGAAAATAATTTTTTGATCTTTGTTACCAAGTTTGCTTACAAGTGAGTCACTTCATCTTGTACTCCTGTAGTGTCCCTAGCACATCAAACACTGCCCTAATGAGAAGGCAGCACATCCTAAGGTAATTTGTTTTATTCTTCTGTAAAGTGAGCTACAAAATTGCACACCAAGGCAAAATTCTTTGAATTAATTAAAAAACACCAGATGCAAAGGTTTTTTTTTGAGTCTTGTTCTTAGCAAAATGTGTAGCAGGCAGCAGAAAAAAGAAAGCAAGTCAGAACACTTAATAGACTCTCCTAGGTTTTCAGCTCCTCAAAGGAAACAGTGTTGCTGTCCATCATCACTTGCCTGTAAATTCTGTTCAGTGAGTGTGTCACAGGAAACATGGACGGACAGCATGGAGAACAGAAGTGATTTGCCATTCTGTTAATAACTCTTCTGCATAAACATCTTGCCATGGGGCTAGGTCCCAGAATTGTAGTCTTGTTCTTCACAGTTAGTCTCCCTTTGAGTTGATGTTGCACAGCTGTAGGGTTTTTTGGCAGGATACCACTAGGCTCTATCTGAAGTTTCCTGTAAACAGCATTGCTGGCTTTGTGACATACTTGAACAGAGGTGCCCTTTTACTGCTCCTTCTCTTCAGGAAGTCCAGTCAATTAGTCCAAGGCAAAATCATAGATTGCTATTTAGTGTGGCGTGGTTGTTTTTAGTGTCTTTTTTTTCCTTAAAACATTGCCAAATACTGACTGTGTAACCTAAGTAATTTTAGATGAAATGAGCATTCTGAAGTCTACAAAGAATTTGCAAAGATAACAAGTTATGAACTTAGATGTGAGCTGTAGGAGTATTTCTTTATGCAGTTTTGTTGTTGTCTGTCCCTTGGGTAGCTTGTGTTTGTCTTAACCTGTGACTGCGTAGTGCCAGATCTGTTTTGAAAGTACTGTGCAACCTTTGAATATTGCTTGGTGTGGTGCCTAGTACCAAAACCAGTAAGTATGTTGTTGAAGACTTTTTTTTTTTCCTCTTCATTCCACTGATGGGTGGCATCAGAATGGTCATCTGATGTATCGTACCAAAGTGCTGCTGTGCTTAGGAAAGCTTCCAAATCACAGGTGATACTGTTCTCAGATTGATGTTAATACTGACCCCCTTCTACTTGAGTGGTTTCTTAGATTTCTAGTGCTGTAGAATTTAAAATCAAAGGAGGAGGGCAGGATCCCACTAGTGTCTGATGTTAAGAAAGAGCATTTGATATTTTGTCACTACTGCAGAGATGTGTTTCAAATTCCACAGTAGCAAACAGGGATGCCATTCTCTGTAAGTCAGAATATGAAACTTGAATTTGGTACTTTAGTTCTTGGGAGCAAAACCAGCTCAAAACTTGACTTCTACAGTTTAGCTCTTGGGGGTAAAACAAGCTCTCTTAGGCACTGGAAAAATCTGCTTGAATATTTCTGCAGAGAAATAGAATAGAAAAAATAGCTTGAATATTTCTGCAGAGAGGCTAAGAACATACAGATATTCTGTGGAAAAGTAGACTCACAATATACTTCGGGTAACCTTTTCTTTCCCAAAAACGTTTTTGGAAGAGCGAAACAGCCTGTGAGCTGACAGTGTGCTAACATTATAGACCAGCCTCCAGAATCTTAGCTTACTAAAAATTGAAAGACATACCTTTTTTTCCTTAATTTGTAAAGTCTAAAATAAGGCATTGTTACTGATGGCAGCTGTGAATTTTGAAAAGAATAGATAGATTTCTGAAAATAACCCTTTTTAAGTTTTAAAATAGCAAATGAGTAATTTTTTGGTCAGTCCTTCTGTCTCCTCTCTGTATTTTACTTTTGGATGGCTTGGCTCTATTTTTCACCTGCACGAAGCCCACCCAAGGAGCAATACTGAGAGGCTACCTTGCACTTCCTGTTGCATTCTTTCAGGTGACTTTTATCAGACATTGGGGGGAAAGAAAAAAAAAAAGACAACAACCAACCAGTGTTTCCTGATCTTAGATTTTCTGTGTAGCGTGTTGCCTTTGTTTATGTTCTTTGAAACATGGGAAAACAATGTGGTTTTTCCACCTAAACATAAGGAAAAACTTCTTTACTTTGGGGGTGCTGGAGCACTGGAACAAGCTACCCAGAGAGGTTTGTGGAATTTCCTTATCTGGAGAGATTTAAGACGTGTCTGAGTGAGTTTCTGCACAACCTGCTCTAGACAAACCTGTTTTAGCAGAGGGTTGGGCTAATTGATCTCCAGAGGTTCCTTCCGCCCCCTACCATTCTTTGATTCTGCAGCATGGCTGCCCTTCATCTGCAAAGATTTATTAATTTTAGATAAGTAAATTTGTCCACATTGCACCTAAATGAAAGGATTTGAATGTCTCAGTTTAGATTTACCCAGAGCCAGTATTCCCAGAGACTTCCCAAAATACACTTTGTTCTCAAAACCCAGCAAATACAGAAGTATTTCAATGAAGTAAATACGTATCTGGGTTGTGTTAGGCTTCATAGGTCAGGTTTCTTGTTGGATGTACTTGAGTCAGCATGCTTCAGCTCTTTACATGGAAACAACTTAAGAGGGAGAGATACTCCAGTTACCTTTCTCAGGGCCTCAAACAGTCACTTGTAGTCACTCAAGTAGTTATCGGGGTGGAAGAACATTGTATCTTCAGTGTTGGGGTGTTTCCTGCCTCTCCTATCTGATGTGTCAGGGGCCCTACTATCTTGGGAATTCTTGTAGAAACTTGTTCCTGTGGCAGTGGTAAAAGGATTTTAAGTGAACCTGGAGCATGGAAAATAGGAAACCTCTTAGATTTAGTACTCCAGCTTGAATTCCACCTTCACTCCTCTCTAAACAACATACTGTGGAAAATGTTGAGCTAGAGAAAGAAAATGTGGTGGTGGTTGTTTTTTGGGGTTTGTTTCCCCCCCTGCCGCTCCCTTCAGTGTTTTGAGATGTTGGAGAAGGGCTGTTTATTTTTCTCTAATATATGTGCCAAGTCCAGACTCTGTGTTTTCTGTCTCCAGAGTGCACTATCTCTATGTAGGAAGAATTTTGGACCTCTAAACAGAGGGTTGATATGCTATAGAATTTAAAGTGCTCGTTCTATAGGTTTTCTTCAATTTGTTCACTGGCTGAAAGCCTGCATGGTATGATGAAAGGGGAATGCAATCTCCTGTCCTTCCTAAACAAAATTCTTAAAAACATATATCTTCCCTCCAGGAATCATAGTGCCTAGTCATGCTTGCTTTTTTCCTAAACAAGCAGGCGTAAAATCTTCACCAAATACCATCTTAAGAGTGAAAGAAGCAAAACTAAATATACCTGTCTCAAGTACTTGAGTATTTCATTGGTTTTGTTTTTAAAGATAACCACACAATTTCATATTAACACTAGTTAATAGCATCAGCAAAGAGTGATTCCTGTGAGAATTCTGGTGCTACACAGCTAAACTTATTTAAAGAAATAGGAAACCCAGAGGTCCTGATGCTAGCACTCTCTTATTTTGGTGGTGGAGTCGTATTGTCAGGATGAATCAACAGAGCTTTCACTGACTCTGTAACCTAGGTTACCCTAGTGTATCCTGAGTTGCTGATGTATAATGTGGGTTTACATCATCCTTTTGTGGCAGTGGTGCTCTTCGTATCCCACGTTATTTATCACAATGTAAATTAGGAACTAAAAGACTATCTTATCTCTTACACCTAGTCAAGCTCAAGAATGAGTCTGTCAGAGATTTTCTAACTGAACATGATGGCCTTGGCTCACCAGAAGATGGACTCACAGGATGATGTTAATAATATGTGTTTCTTTTTTTTTATTCTTAATCCTACTTTAAATTTTCAGTCTCTTAAAAACATTGCAAGAACGTTGTGCATAATTTTTGATCAAATATATAGGTAATATTTTTATTACAGAAATATCGTGTTTGCTTTGTATAAAATGTGTGATGTTTACAGTTTCCTGGGTTTTTTTTAGTGTGTCTCTTAATTGTGATCTTCTTCTGCCTTTCCTCTCCATGCCATAATTTATTGCATACTTTGCTTTCTTCTGGGTGTGGTGTTGTTTTTTTGTGTGTGTAGGTTTTGTTCTGTTTTTCTCAGTCTTTCCACCTCAAGGTACTCAGGGACATGGAGGCTTTTCCTTAACCTCTCTTCATTTTTTTTTCCTTCATTAACTTCCATTCCTGTCCTAGGGTTCCTTATCACCAATTCTGGTGCATTTTTGCCTCTAATGGAACGAGATTTCAGCACTTTTGTTTATGTACCTAGAGATAAGGATGCATGTTGACTGGTATGTGCTTTCTTTGCAGTGAGACCAAACTTTGAGGAAGGTGGGACAGCAGCAGCAGGGAGGAAGCATGAGTTTATACGCTCTGAGAGTGAGAACTGGCGCATCTTCAGGGAGGAACAAAATGGGGAAGATGATGATGGAGGCTGGCGATTGGCTGGGTCACGAAGGGATGGTGAGAGGTGGCGGCCACACAGTCCAGGTGAGAGGAGACCTGGGGAAAAATACAGCTGTGGTTATAGAGAAAAGGCAGTAGGGGAATTGGAGTGTGGGGGAAGCAGGGAAAAAGGTAGGTGACATAAAGTTGGGGGCACAAATAGAAAAGAGTGATTTCAGTCACTAAGTACTGTTTTGGTATGCATGAGGCTCTTGGTCACAAAATGCGTAGCACTAAGTTTTACCTTTTGTTTTCTTTTTAATGTGTTCAATAACTTAACACATTTAGAAGACTAGTATTTGTCAAGTGCGTGCTTGTCTGTGCTGTGCTCCAGGTCTCTATGTGCCTGGTAAAATCAGGATTGTGTTTGGTTTTTTTCAATAGTGCTGTTTTTTGGTGGCTGTGATGCTGAGGGGAGAGAAGTTACCCACATTAAGCAGCATATCTAAGACTGGGAGTGATGCTAACTCTAAACCATTCAGGTCAGGGGCCTCTTCCTAGCTTTCTGGATGTGTTTGCAGTACGAAGAGGCATCCTTGGAAAAACTCTAAATATGTTGCTCTATGCATCCTGTAGTTACAGGCTATCTTGTCTTGGGATCTTGGTTTGGGGTATCTTTTGGCTGCAGAAGGTTTATGGGATGCTTTAGGGGCTGATACAAACAACTTAATTTCTTCAATTAAAAACAAGTCACACTTGCTCTAACAATGGGCCTATTGCCCTTTTCAACACCCCAAAGGACTTTCAGTACTGTAATGGCTATTCCTAGTTCTGTGCACAGCGGTGTATTCCTCTGCCCTCAAATAACTCTTAGCTTGTACTAAAAATTAGCAAAAAGCCCAAGGCTAGATTTTATTATCAGATGTTTTCTGTTTAGAGCTGGGCTAAGGGGCAAATTTTGAAGAATGTAATTTTCTTTACCCCAGTTTTTGGTCATGGTTTTTTGTTAGATACTGCTGTGTTGTTACAGTTCAGATGACATCAGGCTGGCTATGATGGTACCTCATGGTGACCAGATGCAGGATGATCATCAGGGGGAGCATTTTGGAAGTACAAGACTGCATACCTTAAAAGGAAGTATAGACATAAAAAGTTCATTCACATCTTGAACTTTTTTGGGAAGATGTTCTGAGGCAGGTTTTGAGAATTCATCTTTCTTCCACATAGGGGATACTACTACTCACTTGAATTTTTGCTGCGGTAGACAAAATAACTTAACTGGTTTAGCAGGTATCACAGAAAGCCTATTCTAGGAATTCTGAGAATCTGCAGAGAAGTTGTTAGCATTGAGATAGACTGACCTGACAGCTGAATTGTACTAGAGCTGTATTTAAATTCTCCTGTTAGTAGTAGCCACAGGACCATCAGAACTGTTTTAATCACATTCTTGCTTTAAACAATTATCTCAAATTGGCATGGCTTAAACAGCTTCATTGTACTTCTGTTGTTAGGTAATCGTACTAATCATGTGTTCTGCTAAATGCTAAAAATAGAGAAATATCTTCAGAGTACTGTCGTCATTTGTTTAGCTGGACCTTCCTTTGACTTGACTCTGCTTACTCCCTACTAGATGGTACACTTCTTTTTTTTTTTTTTTTTTCTTTTGGAGTGAGAACAGTTTAGACAAACGTAGCAGTTGTCAAGCTTCAGTTTACTTTCTTCTGTAAAGCAAATGATAGGTTGACTCCCACAGACCATTTTTTTCAGTTTTTTAATTCCTCTTGTTGCTTCAGCTATGTTTACTGCAGGATGACTGACCTAAATTCACTCATTTTATGCCCACCCTCCCCAACCACCTTTTTTTTAATAGGCACAAGATTTAAGAGGATGGATGCACTTAAGTGTAGGTTCCCTGATTCTCTGTTCTGATTTATTTTAGCTAAAGTTAACCCTGTTAACATAGTCTAAAGGATCAGCCTTGTGTCCACCCTGTGTCCACACTGTTTGTTCTTCTCTCATGTGGCTATGCCTCACATGAAAATGAGTGATGGTAGTAAAGCAAGAAAGGAAATTTGGTTGGACTTCTCCTTAAAATAGACAAGCCTAATACATTTTTCCCTTCAGCTTAATTCAGAGCTTGTACATTTCTGATTTTGCAGCATGAAAACTGTCTGAATTGCATTGTGAGTTTGAGGTTTCTTGTTCTCTGACTGTACACTAGAATTCCAAAAACATATATTTTCTTAGTCTTATTTTTTCTTTTTAGCAGTATTTTTATGACTTCATAACTGCTTGCCTAAAAAGCCCCTTCCTGTTATTTCTGTTCATCATTTAATATAATGATTGCCCTTTAAATTTGCAGATACATACAAACCTTTCATGATCTCAGAACTAGTTAATGTATAGATGTTTTGGGGTTTTTTTTTGTTTCCAAATCATCCTTAAGGAGTAGGAATCATCTCTTCTTGCCTGAAATTTCTCAATATGAATGTTTTCAACTATGTAGCTATGTTAAGATCTTTTTTCTGAAAAGCAATTTAGAATGGCCTTAGTCCATCATCTTTAAGAAATTCATCTTGGTTCACTCCCCTCTCAGGATCAGCTGCTGTGAATCAAGCAGACTTCTTATCTTTTGGGTGTTGTGCTTTGTGCTTCTTGAATATCTTAAAACAACTCAAGTAAATTTGAGAATCTTGCTCTAAAATTGACCAAAAAAAATTACATTCATATCCAATATATATATTAAAAAAAAATAAAAATCTGTGCTTTCTTTTGGCTTGGGTTTAATTTATTTTGTAGTACCCATTGGATTTTTTTCCCCTGAATTGGAGAATATGACTTCTGTGGGATCAGTTCTTGGAATTTCTGAAGCAGCTAGTGGTCCTGTCTTTCACCTATAATGTCACCATAAATTGCAAGGCCTCAATTTAGCTTACAGTTCTTTCATTGAATTTGGACTCTTAATCATGTAACTGCTGCCTAGTGACTGAATTTAAAGCTGTGTGTCATGTCCTAACTGTTGGCCAAAAAGCTTTAGGGAAGATCTGTCTTCATTTTTGGCTTGCTTTAAAGATTGGTAGCCCTGTACCTCACACCTGAGCTGCTAACTATATTCTTAACTGGAGTTCTGTAAACTTTTATTGTTTTTTGTTAAGGAACAAGGGCTTGTGCCCACTCCCTTTCTCTTCTTTTTGCCTGTCCCCCTAGCTCTGAAAATGTGTGGGCTATAAAAGGAGAAGGTTGTCTTACCAAACCTTTGCAAGCAGGCTGGATGGTAAACATGATCTTTATGGTTTTAATTTGAATTTTGAAGATGCCTGGAATTAGCGAACTGTTTGGAATTCACCTTCTGAAGCCACATTTATGGGTTTCATTGTGAAGAGCCTGTGCTCCTGGTGTAGGAATGTCAACAGTGTAAAAACAATTGAGGAGTTTCTCAATGTGTGTTCTCAAGACAGCATTTACAGTGGCTCAGAAGGTTCTTAATACTATTTTCTTCTCTCCTGTACAAAAGAGAGCCGAGGAAGTCATGCTCTCCTGTTTGTGAGCTTCAGGCTGGCCAATGGGCAGAGACACTCGTCTGTTTGTGGGCTAGAGCATGGCCATCTTCAGGCCATACCTCTGTTTTTCCACATTTTGGGAAACCTGATGCGGACATTGCAGGTTATACTGAGGAGATGTCTGTCTGTCATTCTAATCAGAAGTGCAGTCTGGTTGTCAGCAGCCTTCCACACTTAAAACTTGGAAGGAGTTCTTATATTCCAAATTTTGATGTGTTGATATTTCTGATGAGAGAGAAAATAAACTTAATGCTACTTCTGATGCCATGTCAGTAGAACTTCAGTGTCAGACCTCTTCTTTCAGGTAGATTGTGTAGTCCTGCTTAGTTGCTGCTTATTGTCGGAGATGCTTTTGTTCTTTTAACGTTGAACAGCATTTTAATGGGCTGTTCATATGGGTGACTTGCTTGAAAAGAACCTCTTAGAAACCTACGTGTCCTGGGACTGCACTAATTTGCAGGCCGGGGTCCTGTGGGCAGAGATGCATGGGACATAATGCGAACCTCCTCTGTTGAAGAGGGAGTAGTATTGACTCCATTAGTGCATCCTCAGTGACTCTGCTTGCTTGCTTACATTTATTTGAAAAGTTATTGATGATCAGGAGATGGTGTTGTGATTATTAACAATGTGTTATGAATTATTACAAATTTATATGAATATTAATTTTTACTATTAATACTCAAAATTTTTGGAAAATTCTCTGAGTTTTTTTTGTATGTTCAGTTGACAAGAGGCAATTACACAAAGGTTAATAATAAACACGGAATTAAACAGTTTAAAGTCCCTGGGTAAACAGGGAACACAATAACAGGGGAAATTCTAACCCTACCTATACACGCCGACCCGGTAGGTACAGAGTCCCGGGGAAGGAGGAGGAAAGGTTTGCCTTGCCGCTGCTGGTGCAAATCTGCAATGCAAGCTGCAAACACGTGGCCGCTGTGAAAGAGCTGCGAATAGCGTCAGGTCTCGGTGAAAGCAGCAGGAGGAGAGGCAAGGGCTCAAATCACCCCTTAAATCTCAAGCACAAATACAAGCTGGGTGGTGAGTGGCTGGAGAGCAGCTCTGAGGAAAAGGACCTGGGGGTCTGGGTGGATGAGAAGCTCAACGTGAGCCTGTAGTGTGCACATGCGGCTCAGACAGCCAATCGTGTCCTGGGCTGCATTAAGAGAGGCATTAAAAGCAGGGCAAGGGAGGTGACTCTCCCCCTTTACTCTGCTCTTGTCAGACCCCACCTGGAGTACTGTGTGCAGTTCTGAAGCCTCCAGCACAGGAAGGACATGGAACTGTTGGAGAGAGTCCAGAGGAGGGCCAGGAAGATGATCAGAGGGCTGGAGCACCTCTGCTATGAGGACAGGCTGAAAGAGTTGGGGCTTTTCAGCCTGGAGAAGAGAAGGCTTCGAGGAGACCTTATAGCAGCCTACCAGTATCTGAGGGGGGCCTACCGGAGAGCTGGGGAGGGGCTGTTCACAAGGTCTTGTAATGACAGGACGAGGGGGAATGGGTTCAAATTGGCAGAGGGTAGATTTGAACGGGATGTTGGGAAGAAATTCTTCACAGTGAGGGTGGTGAGGCACTGGAACAGGTTGCCCAGGGAGGTTGTGTCTGCTCCCTCCCTGGATGTGTTCAAGGCCAGGCTGGATGAGGTCTTGAGCGACCTGATCTAGTGGGAGGTGTCCCTGCCTGTGGCAGGGGGTTGGAACTGGATGATCTTTAAGGTCTCTTTCAACCTAAACCATTCTATGATTCTATGATTTTTGAAATACGCTGTTTTGAAGGCTGAAACTGGCCAATAGACAGTAGCGTCCATTGTTTTGGCCAGTGAATTCGAAGTTCTGCACCTAGGTGTCCATCCCAACGCTTGAGGGACAGCACAAGACACCTGACTTGGTTATGTGTCACGGGGCTTTCCTGGGGCCAAACCCTCATTGTTTGCTCACATCCTTCAACCCCTGGACCTTGCTACAGGAGGAGGGGAGAGCAGAGGTTTGAACTAATTTGCTAGGATTTATGCCTTACCAGGACAGGTTGACCTAAGATCGTGGAACAGCCTAGATAGGAAGGGATGTTAGGAACTCATTTAAAGCAGGCAGGAAAGATAAGTGCAGTTTTACTGTGTCTTATGTCTTTTTTCTTTAATTACATTGAGAAGGTTGCTGAAAGTTGCAGAACATTAATCTGGTAGTTGTGTTATTTATTTGGTTCCAAGGCATAAGTAAAAGTGTAGATTAAGTTATACAGTGGAATTACTTGCAAATAAGTGCATATGGTGTAGCAAAAGCCTCACTGAACGCTCACCTTTTGTGTTTCTTTTTTGATATATGAAGTACATAGTGTTTCCAGAAGAAGTCTGTTTTACGTTTCCTGTATTTTCGACACAAAGGTGGATTTTTGTGTGAGTAGCGGGGATGATACGGAAACGCTCCTCATTCATTGGAAGCAAAGCAAACAGTTTTTCTTACTTACTGTAATTAAAAAAATATATATTTTTTGGTAGCTGTTTGATAAACAGTGAGATGGTGCTGATTGCACAAATACTGAAATGAAAAAAAAATAATTATTTCTGCATAAAGTACACAGCTGCCCTTAAAAGCACTAAAAACTAACATGCTTGTAATTTTGCTTTGCACTTTTCTGGTAAAGATAACTCCTCTTGAATGAAAAGCTTTTTATGATCCTTTCACTCCCAATTTGCTTTCCTTGGCAGCAAGTTCTTTACAGTTTAAATAGTGATATGGCAGTCAGAGATTTTTAAGCTTGGCTGAATGAGGATGTCTTCTGAATAGATTAGAAAGAAAAGTGTTGGGAAAGTTTTGCCTCCTTCTCCTATTTATCATTCCAAATTTTGCATTCCCTGGCTAAATGCACTTCCAAAGACTTAAACAGGTCTTTTCAAAGGTATTTGGGTAGTCCTCTGTCCTTTTTTTACATGCATTCTCAGAACTGCCTCTGAGGGCAGGAGAGAAAAAAGCCTGAGTGGTTTGTTAAGAATGTGACTTCTGCAATTTGCCTAGTGGAAAACATTATATGTATAAAGAAACCAAAAAAGATTTTGAGTTAACAATTGCTGGTAAATTCATTAAGTCTCTCATTAAGTGTTGCTTGTCTTATGTTGGTGCTCCAGTTTGTTTTAGCTGTAGTCCAGCTTTTGTAGCCTGACCTAGTTTTTTGATGCTCATAATACAGTTTATATTCTGGGGATGGACTTGGGACAATATTTCAAAGTCTCCTACTTAATAGTGAGGTGCTTCTTTTCTTTGCCTTGTCCTTTAAGATGTCTCTTCATAGGTGGACTGTACCCTGTAGGGGCTCTCTAAGTTTTGTCACTGTCATCTCTTCATCCACCCTTTTGCCTTTCCAAGTAAGCTACTGCCCCTCAGAACTGTCTTGTAAAGTTGCTTTCCCCCCATCTTAGACGGCCCTCGTTCTGCAGGCTGGCGGGAACACATGGAGCGGCGGCGGAGGTTTGAGTTCGACTTTCGGGAACGCGATGATGAGCGGGGCTATCGACGGGTACGGTGTGGGAGTGGCAGCATGGACGACGATAGGGACAGTCTCCCTGAGTGGTGTTTAGAAGATGCAGAAGAAGAAATGGGAACATTTGACTCCTCTGGAGCATTTCTCTCTTTAAAGGTGAGAAGCTGTCTTGAACCCTTTGCTCACTTTGTTGAAATGTCGTGTTTTTTCATTTGGATTATGGATGATTGCATTCACTTGGTAGAAGGTGCAGAAGGAGCCAATCCCTGAGGAACAGGAGATGGACTTTCGACCTGTGGAGGAAGGGGAAGAAAAGTCTGATTCTGAAGGGAGCCACAATGAAGAAGCCAAAGAGCATGAAAAGGCCATCAAGAAGGAAGGGGAGAAAGCCGACAGAGCAGTGGCAGGTAGGGGAGACTTCTTGTGCCTCTGTTCTATGCTGCGGTATAGAGTTTCTGTTTATGAAGTTACATAGAACCACTCAATGTTACAGAAGCAGTGGAAGAAGCAGCACAAACATCTTCACCAGCTGCCAGGTCAGATACGCCACCGAAATCCCAACCTCCAGACCCACTGCAGACAAGCATTTTTGAAAGGAAGGAAGAGGCTGTGACAGAGAGAACAGAAAAATCAGAAGATAAGGAGAATCGATCAGAGAATACACCACCAGCCAAGATGTCCAGCAGAGGGGAAGGTAATACATTTAATAAATTAAGTTTCCATCACTTGTGATGAGTCTTGGTCTCTTAAGAGGCCAGGAGTGGATTATAGTTATGAAATGCTGGGATTCACCAGCTGGTCTATACATACAGGATTTGTTGAAAACACTATCTCAAGTGCTTGCAGTGCCCTGGTACTTCACATTGCAATCTGCCTAAAGAAACATGAACTACTTGTAGATGTGCTTTGTTGTAGTAGAACAGATCAGTCTAGACAAATGTATGGGGCTGGGGAACAGGATATGCTGAGGTATGCTGACTTCTGCATTATTCAAACTAAGCTGCTTGTCTCTTGAAGTTAGTTTGGGTACATGTGCTGTAAGCAGTGCCACTGTGCAGTGATACATACAGGAAGATCTGAAAAGACTTTGGTGGTAATTTTGAGCTGTTGAATGTTTGCTGCAGTAAATTCTTAAAAGTAATTTTCATTTACGGTGAAGGTAATTCCTTTTAACATTTTTCTTACAGATTTGGCTTCTGTTACTCAACCTTTGCCACAAATTTCTGCAGACACAGCTTCTCCTGCCCATCTTTCTCCACCTGTTTCCAATTCAAATCCTGCTTTGCGGTCAGTTCAGACACCTGTCACAGCTGCTCCAGGCATGGGCAACATTTCCACTGACCCAGATGATGAAGAGGGCCTCAAGCACCTAGAGCAGGTAAAATTTCTCAAATTCCTTTGTTGTTGACAATCCCATGACTGGAGGAATGTGGAACACAGAATATTTGAAGCCCATAAAAACAGAAATGTAACTGAATCTTTATACTCCCCAATGGGTATTGAAGCCTACTTGTCTCTTTTTTTTTTTTTTTTAGAATAATTATATAGTATTTTTAACATTGGCTATAGTACTCTTATTCAGAAAGAGTTGGAGATCCTAGTGCTGATGACTACTATCAAGTAGTCTTTCCATTTCTGTTGAGAAACTGTATAAGAATGTGCCTAATATGTTTGTGGGGAGAAAAAAAAAGTACATAAAGAAGGCCAACGGCATCCTGGTCTGTATCAGCACTAGTGTACCCAGCAGGACCAGTGAAGAGACTGTCCCACTTTGTTCAAGCACTGGTGATGCCACATCTTGAGTACTGCATTCAGTTTTGGAGCCCTCAATACAAGAAAGATATTGAGGTGCTGGAGCATGTCCAGAGGAGGCTGATGAAGTTGAAGAGTCTGGAGAACAACTCTAGTGAGAAGTTAGAGGGAACTGTGGTCGTTTAGTCTGGAGAAAAGGAGGCTGAGGGGAAACCTTCTTGCTCTCTACAATTCCCTGAAAGGAGATTGTATTAAAGTGGGCATTGGTCTCTTCCTTGCAGTAGCAAGTGATACATCAGTAAGAAAGGTCATCAGATTGCACCAGGGGAGGTTTAGGTTGAACTTCAGAAGAACGTTCTTCATTGAGAGGGTTCTCAAATGCTGGAACAGGCTCTCCAGGGAGGTGATTGGATCCCCCTTCCTGGACGGGTTTAAAAGAAGCAGAGATGTGCTGAGACATATCATTTAGCATCAGCATTGGTAGAGTTAGATAATGGTTGGACACAAAGTTTTTATCCAACTGAAACAATTCTATGATCCTTTGATTCCTTGATGAAGGAAGTGCAGACTGTATTCATGGAAGTTCAGTGACTTCTGGGATGCAGAGAACTATTTTCACACTAGTATTTTATTTTTCACTGTGATACTGTGTGGAACATTTTTGACAAGTTATTTTAAAGCAGGTGAACTGTGCTTTTTCAGGATTCTGACAAGGTGGTAGCTGGAGCTTAGGGATTGTGGTGGTTACACCAGGTCTTGAGGTAACTGTAATTTCTGGAGTAGTGGGTACTACAAGGTTGTTGTGTTTTTAACATGCTCATTTTCAAATCTGTAAGCACATATCTAACTCCTGTATTCCTTGCTTGTTTTGATTTTTCCTGCAGCAAGCAGAGAAAATGGTGGCATATCTGCAGGACAGTGCCCTTGATGACGAAAGACTAGCTGCAAAAATTCAAGAACACAGAGCAAAGGGTTCATCTATGCCATTGTTCCATGAAGCCATGCAGAAGTGGTACTACAAAGATCCACAAGGAGAAATTCAGGGTAGGTCTGTGCCCTTTACGCTTTCTCTTTTGTTTCACTGAGCTCTTAAGAGTTCTTCACAAGGTTACCACCAACAGATACTTGATGCTTGTTTTCACAAAAGTAGCACAGGGAATTTACCACTCCAGAAGTATATTTTGAAAATAGATCTTCTTCCCATCACTGCCTCCATCAGCTCAGCATGCCTGCTCTCCAGAATTACACCTTATTGTGGCTGATGTTTGCTGTCACTTCATGTTCCTGTAAACTGATCTTAGACTAAAAGCTGTTTTTCATACCAGTACTCAGATTTCTGGATAATAGTGGTAACAAACAAGAATGTGACCATTCAGTGGCTTGATGAAGAATCCATGGGAAGCACTGAAATCAGTTTGGAAGTCTCAGCCTAAAGACATTGAGTATTCAAGGAGTGGTTTAGAATCTAGAGCAAAGGGAAAACAAGTTTTCACAAGCCATTGCTTGTGCGTAGTCTCAGTTTAAATTGTACACCAACTGTTCCATGCTTGCATTTTTCATTTCAATTGAAGAAAATTTGAGACTTAAGTAGAAGCAGGTGATTTGTGTAGATATTTACATCTTTGCTTTCAGAAGGTATTTTTCTTTTGGTGATCTCAGGACTCTCTTTTAGCACCTACTTGTATTTTGGGGAGGCAGCTAAGCAGCGAATGCCTTGCTGTATTTCATGAAGTAGTGGTTGCTAATGCTGTTTAATGTGAATTACTTTCTCAGTTGTGAACTCTAGGTAGGATTTGTGGGGTGATGTTTGTGGCATCTTTGCCAGTCTCTTGTCTGCAGGTATTGGGGATCTTCATGGTTTTCTTCTTCCTCCTTCAAGTGTGAAGGATGTTTGCATAAAGCACTTCTGTTTGCTTACTGTGCATTAAACTGTATGTTAGTTCCTCTGGATGTTTATTTCTCAGCGATGAACAAGCAACTTTTTACTGGAGTAAAATTGAATGTGTCCTCCAGCAATAAAACCTCCAAAGTAATTTTTACGTGGAATACCTCTTGAGGTTTCATGTTCTTTGGGAGGAATCATGTTTTAAAAAACACTTCTTACAGAGAAAGCGGAAATTACTGAGTATTCTTGTTTTTCAGAAGATAATTTTTCAAAACTTATGTTTATATAGCTCTTACTGTGTTGAATTACCTGTTGGTTTTTTTTGGTTTTTTTTTGTACTGGCTTTGCCTGTTTGGATATGAGAAATTAGTATAGGAATCCTCCTTTGAAGGGAGTGATTCCATCCTTCCCCTGGAAAAAGAGGAAAAGAAGGAAGAGGGTAGCATTTTGAGAAGGGAAGGAGAAACTGGTTTCCCCACCTTAATATAACTGTCCACTTGGTGAATCTACTAAGCTTCTAAGATACAGAAACAAAATTTCTATAAGACGTACATACTCTGATTTGAAAGCCAGAATTGAAACAGGCTAAAACTGTTTAACAATGTGTATCACAGGATCACAGGATGTTAGGGGTTGGAAGGGACCCAAGGAGATCGAGTCTAATCTCCCTGCCAGGGCAGGACCATACAATCGTAGCACAGAGGAACACATCCAGACAGGCCTTGAATGTCTCTGGAGAAGGAGACCCCACAACCTCTCTGGGGAGCCTGTTCCAGTGCTCTGTAACCCTTACAATAAAGAAGTTCTCCCTCATGTTGAGGATAAACCTCTTTTGCTGCAACTTGCTCCCTGTGATAGGACAAGGAGCAATGGGTGGAAGTGTGAAGAGCCTGTCCCCCCACTCCTGACCAGCCCTCAGATATTTATAGACATTTATCAAATACCCTCTAAGTCTTGTCTTTTCCAGACTACAAAGTCCCAGGTTCCTCAGCTTCTCCTCATAAGTCATGCCCTCCAGTCC
This sequence comes from Psilopogon haemacephalus, assembly GCA_013396835.1. Lineage (NCBI taxonomy): Eukaryota > Metazoa > Chordata > Aves > Piciformes > Megalaimidae > Psilopogon > Psilopogon haemacephalus. The sequence continues at coordinate 1,068,855 of VWZI01000951.1, read as the reverse complement.
CCTAATCATCCTCATAGACCTCTGCTGGACCCTCTCTAGCAGGTTCCTGTCCCTCTTTAACTGGGGATCCCAAAACTGAACACAGTACTCAAGATAAGGTCTCATCAGGGCGAAGTAGAGGGGGAGAAGAACCTCTCTTGATCTGCTGGACGCACTCTTCTTAATACACCCCAGGATCTCATTGACCTTTGCTACAAGGACACATTGCTGTCCTATAGTTAACTTGTTATCCACCAGGACTCCCAGGTCTCTCTCCACAGGGCTGCTCTCCAGCAGGTCACCTCCCAGCCTGTACTGGTGGAGTTTATTATTTCTCCCCAGGTGCAGGACTCTGCACCTCATTTGGTTCCTCTGTGCCCAGCTCTCCATTCTGTCTAGGTCTCGCTGGATGGCTGCACAGCCTTCAGCTGTATCAGCCAAGCCTCCCAGTTTGGTGTCAGCAGCAAACTTGCTGAGCAAACTCTGTGCCCTCATCAGTGTTATTGATGAAGATGTTGAACGACACTGGACCCAGCACTGATATCTGGAGTACTCCACTGGTTACAGCTCTCCAGCTGAACTTGGCACCATTGATCATCACTCTCTGGACTCTTATCTTGTCACTAGTGTGACAAGATCCACCTCACTGTGTGCTCTTCCATCCCACACTTCCTGAGCTTGATATGTAGAATGTCATGGGAGATGGTGTCAAAGGCCTTGCTAAGGTCAAGGAAGACAACATTCGCTGGTCTCCCTGAATCTACCCATTCAGTTATGTCATCATAAAATGCTATCAGGTTAGTCAAGCATGATTTCCCCTTGGTAAATCCATGCTGACTACTCCTGATAACCTTCTTCTCTTCCAAGTGCCTTGAGATGCCCTCCAGAAGGAGCCGCTCCATCATTTTTCCAGGGATGGAGGTGAGGCTTACTGGTCAGTAGTCCCTGGAACCTCTTTCTTGCCCTTTATGAAGACTGGAGTGACACTGGCTCTCCTTCGGTTCTCAGGCACCTCTCCTGTCTGCCACAATTTAGCAAAAATGATGGGGAGTGGCAGAGCGATGTATGGGGAAAGCAGCTCTTGTGCTCTTAGCACTGTCAGGTAGTGATAAAGATGAGGTCTGAACTGGAAATTGCAGCCTGATGCTGAGCCTGAAGTATTGAGCTTTGCTGGAAGGCAGCATCTGTATTATTTGGAGCAGGCTGTTACGCCACCATGGCTGCTTAGTAGATGAGGGAAAGGCTGTAGAGGTTGGCTGCTTAGATGCTAGTAAGGATTGGTGGTCAATGGAGTTAAATCCAGTTGGCAGTCAGTCATCACTGGCTTCTTTTTAATGTCTTTATCAATCTGGGTGAGGAATTGAGTACACTCTCAGTAAGTTTGCAGATTACACTGATTTTGGTGAGAGTGTTGATCTGTTTGAGGTTAGGAAGGCTCTGTGGAGGTACCTGGGCAGGCTGGATTGATGGGTAACGCCACTAGGGCGAAGTTCAACAAGGACAAGTGCCAGGTCCTGCTCTTGGGTACAACAGCCCCATGAATACTCCAAATTTGGGGTAGACTGGCTGGAAAGCTGTGCAGCAGAGAAAGACCTGAGGGTGCTGGTAGACAGCCAGCTGAATATGAGCCAGCATATGCCCAGGTGGCCAAGAAGGCCAACAGTGTGCTGGGCTGTATCAGCAGTAGTGTGACCAGTAGGGCCAGGGAAGTGATTGCCCTCTTGTACTCAGCAGTGATGAGGCCACATCCTGGGTGCTACTTTTGAGTTTTGGACCTTCACTACGAGGGTATTGAGGTGCTGAAATGCATCCAGAAAAGAACAGTGAAGCTGGTTAAGGCTTTGGAGAACAGGTCTGGTGGGGGGTGGCTGAGGAACCTAGGGTTCTTTAGTATGGAGAAAAGGAGGCTGAGAGGGGATGCTTTCTTGCTTTCTGTACCCTCCTAAAAGGAGGCTGTATCCAGGTAGGTGTTGGTCACTTCTCTTTAGATACAAGTGATAGGAAATGGGTTAAAGTTGCACTAGGGGAAGCTTAGTTTGGATTTTTGAGGAAACTTGTCTGAAAGAGTTCTCAAAGACTTAAATAGGCTCCCCATGGAGGTGGTTTAGTCTTCATCCCTGGAGGTGTTTCAAAGAGACAGAGATGTGGTGCTGAGGGATATGGTGTAACATCAGACTTGGTAGTTAGATAATCATAGAATCATAGAATGGTTTAGGTTGGAAGAGACCTCAAGGATCATCCAGTTCCAACCCCCTGCCACAGGCAGGGACACCTCCCACTAGATCAGGTCG